>CM074751.1:11421698-11849198 GCA_037367245.1 Phrynocephalus guinanensis | reverse complement strand
CAAAAGGCGACTCTACACATGGACATCACCAGATGGACAATATCGGAATCAGATTGACTATGTTCTCTGCAGCCAAAGATGGAGGAGCTCTATACAGTCAGCAAAAACAAGACCTGGTGCTGACTGTGGCTCAGATCATCAGCTTCTTATTTCAAAATTCAAACTCAAACTGAAGAAAGTAGGGAAGCTCTCTGGGCCAGTCAGGTATAACCTAAGTCAAATCCCATATGAATACACAGTGGAAGTGAAGAATAGATTCAAGGAACTAGATTTGGTGGACAGAACACCTGAAGAACTATGGATGGAGGCTTGTAACATTGTACAGGAGGCTGCAATGAAAAATATTCCAAAGAAAAGAAAATGCAAGAAAGCAAAGTGGTTGTCCAACGAGGCCCTACAAATAGCGGAGGAGAGAAGGGACGCAAAATGCAAGGGAGAAAGGGAAAGATACAGAAAATTGAATGCAGACTTCCAAAGAATAGCAAGGAGAGACAGGGCGGCCTTCTTGAATGAACAGTGCAAAGAAATAGAGGAAAACAATAGAAAAGGAAAAACCAGAGATCTGTTCAAGAAAATTGGAGATATTAAAGGGGCATTTCGTGCAAAGATGGATATGATAAAGGACAAAAATGGTAGGGACCTAACTGAAGCAGAAGAGATCAAGAAGAGATGGCAAGAATATACAGAAGAATTATATCAGAAAGATCTGGACGTCCCTGATAACCAAGATAGCGTAATTGCTGACCTGGAGCCAGACATCCTGGAAAGTGAAGTCAAGTGGGCCTTAGAAAGCATTGCAAACAACAAGGCCAGTGGAGGTGATGGCATTCCAATTGAACTCTTTAAAATCTTAAAAGAGGATGCTGTAAAGGTGCTGCATAAGATATGCCAGCAAATTTGGAAAACCCAGCAGTGGCCAGAGGACTGGAAAAGATCGGTCTACATTCCAATCCCAAAGAAAGGAAACGCCAAAGAATGCTCCAACTATCGCACAATTGCACTCATTTCACATGCTAGCAAGGTTATGCTCAAAATTCTACAAGGCAGGCTTCAGCAGTATGTGGAAAGAGAACTTCCAGAACTACAAGCTGGATTTCGAAGGGGCAGAGGAACTAGAGACCAAATCGCCAACATGCGCTGGATTATGGAGAAAGCCAGAGAGTTCCAGAAAAACATCTACTTCTGCTTCATTGACTATGCCAAAGCCTTCGACTGTGTAGACCACAACAAACTATGGCAAGTCCTTAAAGGAATGGGAGTGCCTGAACACCTTATCTGTCTCCTAAGAAATCTATATGTGGGACAAGCAGCAACCGTCAGAACTGGATATGGAACAACTGACTGGTTTAGAATCGGGAAAGGAGTACGACAAGGCTGTATACTGTCACCTTGCCTATTTAACTTATATGCAGAGTACATCATGAGAAAGGCCGGTCTGGATGAATCTCAAGCCGGAATTAAGATTGCCGGAAGAAATATCAACAACCTCAGATACGCAGATGATACTACTCTAATAGCAGAGAGTGAGGAAGAACTAAAGAAGCTCTTAATGAGGGTGAAAGAGGAGAGTGAAAAAAATGGGCTGAAGCTCAACATCAAAAAAACTAAGATCATGGCCACTGGTCCCATCACCTCCTGGCAAATAGAAGGGGAAGAAATGGAGGCAATGACAGAGTTTATTTTCTTGGGCTCCTTGATCACTGCAGATGGCGACTGCAGCAACGAAATAAAAAGACGCCTGCTTCTTGGGAGGAAAGCAATGGCAAACCTAGATAGCATCCTAAAGAGCAGAGACATCACTTTGCCAACTAAGGTCAGGATGGTTAAAGCTATGGTTTTTCCAGTAGTGATGTATGGAAGTGAGAGCTGGACTATAAAGAAGGCTGATCGCCGCAGAATTGATGCTTTTGAGCTGTGGTGCTGGAGGAGAGTCTTGAGAGTCCCCTGGACTGCAAGGAGATCAAACCTATCCATTCTGAAAGAAATCAACCCTGAATGCTCACTGGAAGGACAGATTTTGAAGCTGAGGCTCCAGTACTTTGGCCACCTCATGAGAAGAGAGGACTCCCTGGAAAAGGCCCTGATGCTGGGAAAAATCGAAGGCAAAAGGAAAAGAGGACGACAGAGAATGAGATGGTTGGACGGTGTCATCGATGCAACCAAAATGAATTTGACAAAACTCCGGGAGGCGGTGGAGGATAGGAAGGCCTGGCGAGCTCTGGTCCATGGGGTCACGAAGAGTCGGACACGACTGAACGACTGAACAACAACAACAAATGCATTTCAATGGAGATGCCCCGGACGGCGGGAGGTCAGATCCCCCTGCCGCCGCCGACACGCGGCGCCCCAAGACATCAGAAGGGCTGAAGTTTGGACATGCCTGGGATAGATGCACAACATCCCTTGTGGGTCCTTCCAGATTTGCAATTCTCCAGTTCTACTTGGCCCCCCTCCCCATGTCAGCCGCCTTTGCCCAGCCACTCCAAAAGAAATGAAAAAAAAGCTCCAACCAGTGCTAGAATAATAGATTGGCATTCAATTATTCAGAATGGGGAAGGGAGGCCAAAGATAATTCAAACCGCACTATGTAATGCTGATGCATTTGTAAGAAGACAGACAAGGTACAGAGTAGCTGCTAAGGAATTCAGCTTGATCTTTCCTAGAACGTGAGAACTAAGTGCTGAATTTTAATGGGAGCACTCTCAAGTTGACTTACAAAGTAAGTCAGAAGGCGCCACATGGAAAGCATTGAATTTCCGGGGGCGGGGGGACGGGACGGAGAAAGGCTGTTCGGAGAAATGGTGGGAATCTAAAATCAATCTGTAAAACACATAGGCCCACAACCTGGAATTGACCTGTAAAAATAACTTGCAGTTTAGCTGGTAAAAAAAAGAGAAAGGACATTCAGAACAGCACAGATACATTTATCATGGTACAAGCTTCTATGGCCTGCAATACTTTATCACATGCATGAAATGTTGTCCTTATTATACAAGCAAATGTATGGATGCAGTCAAAGTGGGAAGAGAAGGCTTCAAGAAAAAATGAAAGGCAGGGTACGAAGGCCAGAAGTAAATTAAAATGCCCTCTACATTCCCTTCCCTTCTGCCCTCACAATATCTCCAAACACAATATGCATGAACCGGCCAGAAACTACAGTGATGCCTTGAATTACGAACTTAATCGGTTACAACGGAATTTTTGTAATTCACTATGTTCGTAATTCAAAAGGCGGTTTCCCATAGGAATGCACTGAAAACCAATTAATCCATTCTGCAAGTCCGAAAAAAAGACAAAAAGGGGGGGCACGGATTAATTGCTTTTCAGTGCATTCCTGTCATTCCTGTGGGAAGTCTGCCCCAACTCAGGTAAGCTGAACATGGCCCTTGAGCTGCCCCGTTCGGCTGAGACAGTGGGCTGGCAGAACCAGAACTTTACTGGGGCAGTCGTGGTCCTTGAGATGGGGGAGGGAGGGGTGGAGAACTTATTCCCTCACATTTTTTATTGATGGCCGGTGAGCCTTTTTGAACGCATCTGGTGGGCTGCAGGTAGTCCACGGTCTACCTGCTGTGCAGGCCTAGTCTATGGGACGCCAGAACAAATCACCTGAGCTTCCATTATTTCTTATGGGGAAATTTGCTTTGACATGAGTGTTTTGGTTTACAAGTATGTTTTCGGAACAAATTATGCTTGTAAACCAAGGTATTACTGTATATTTATTTTTGGCCAGAGTCTAACACAGAGCCTTGAATCGTCCCCGCTTCCTCTGGCAGGTGCCCACTCAGGGGGCACAACGTGCGGATCCCTGCTAGAAGAGGTGCAGCTTTGAAGCACCAAACACCTGTTTAGTCACTAAACAAACTGGCATGAATCTGGAAGTTGAGTCGTGGCAACTGGGCTTCTTTTTGAGAGACAGAAACATTTCGCTGCTCATCCAAACAGCTTCATCAGTCTGAACTCAGCTAGTGTGAGTTCTCTGTTTTGACCTCTTGTTACCCTGGTCTGAGATAGGCTCATAAGATGGACAATGGCCTGAATAGGCTCGTTAGGGAGACAATAGTATCCATAGCCTTAAGGTGAACAACGGCCTAAGGTGCTAAAACCAAGAAAGTATGGGTCGTTAGCTATGGCCTTGGTGGTGAAGTGTTTTTGATTTGTCTGGGTATTGTTGAAAGCACACCCTGATAAGCAGCAGATAGACTATGCCTGAGGCCCCCACCTCTGTTGAGGGAGGGGTTTTCAATGCTCACATGAATGGCTTCCCTGATTCCTCTCTCAAACCACCTCTGTTCTCTGTCTAATATGCGTACATCCTCAACTTTTCTCAGTTCTGGACCATACCCTGGCAGGGGCTCGTATTATCCTGTATGAAGGCTTCACAACCTCCACATCACTTGCCCTAGCTCTTAAACCAGTGCCTTGCTTGTACATCCCCCACACAAAGAGAGACCCACACATATTTACATATATAAAGACACACATACAGCTCTTCCAGTCTTTTGCTTGCCGTCGGCCAGGTCAATATTTACGAAAGGGGGGAAGAAACATAGCTATAAAAACTTTCCGTCCGGATGTACAAAATCCTCTTCCCTCACCCCATTCATTCACAGCATAATTTGCAACCTTAATTTCTTCCGCGCCAAGAAAATCTCAATCGAGCCAACAAAATGCAAACCAAAAATACAATAACACAGAGGAGCGAGACACGTCATGACTAAAACAAACACCGTAAAAACAAAACAAGGGAGCCAAAACTTCCTAAGCTAAATAAACAGGGTTTTTTTAAAAAAGAGGAAGTTAGAAAATAAATGTTGGCAGAATCTGGAAAGGAAGGAAGTCTAACCTCCCCCAAATATTTTAAATGGCGAACAAGGGTTCCATAATCTCAGGGGTGTGAAATTAGGGCCTAAAAATGTATGAGGCTTTTGTTTCGAGGAGAAGGATATTCCTTGCAGCTGGTTAAATGCACATTCGTCCTTATTGCAACAATTTGTAGGAGCAATGCTGGCTGCATTTTAGGCATGCGAGGAAGGCAGTGAGTGTAGTGGTTAGAGCACCTAGCTCCCTCTGCCCCCCTCAATCACCAATCTGATGCTCTCGAGATGGGCTCCCAGGATAGCTCCCATTGGCCATGCTAGTTGTGGGAAATCACAGGAGATGCAGCCTATCATCACTGGTTGAGGAATGCTGACCCTAAGCCACGGTTCCCAACCTCGGGTCCCCAAATGTTCTTGGGGCTACAAACCCCCAGAAATCCCAGTCTGCGCAGCTAAGCGGCGAAGGCTTCCGCGAGTTTTAATAATCTCAATCATTATTAATCAGAGACGTTCTCGAGGGCCATATTCCAGGAGTGAAGAAGCTCAAAGGAAGAAGGGTAAAAATGAAAAAAAAAGTAGGGCCATATTTTACTCATTTCTTTCAACTGCACCTTTAGGAGGTAGTTCAACCTTTTAAAATGGAGGAGGGGGCAACTGATAGGGAAAGCCTTAAATCATGGGATCATCAGAAAAGAACTACGGACATTTAAATAAACCTAGGACAACCTTAGAGCTGCTTAGATGCCCTAAGCACATCCGATCTCGCCTGATTTCGGAAGCTAAGCAGGATCGGCCCTGGTTAGTACTTGGATGGGAGACCGCCAGGGAATACCAGGTGCTGGAGGCGCCTGGAGTAGGAACTGGCAAACCACTCCAGTATTCCTGCCAAGAAAACTCCATGGACATGGGGTCATGAAGAGTCGGTCAAGACTGTAACGACGCAACACCCATACCCAGAAGGCCAACCTTAGGTCTTAGGAGGGCCTAAGGTTTTCTAGGTCAGAGTGGCAGATCTAGAAAAAGAGGAAACCCATGTGAAGCCATTAAGATAACTGGGCATTAACAAACCAGCTGAATTTTAACTACAGTATTTTCTAGGGATGGGCATTTCGTTGCAGAACCAGTAGGTTACGAAACGAACCACGCGAGCCCAGGTGGTCCTCGGAACCACCTGGTTAAAATCCAACGAAGAAACACGCTGCAACATCATCTGTGCTACATCTGTGATGCTGGCCAATCAGGAGTTGTGCAGGGACAGGCATCATCCCCCCTCCCTCTCTGATTGGCCAGCAGCACAGAGCAGGAAAGATGACTGTCGCAGCGTGCTGCAGAGTCCCTGCTAGCCTGTCGCCGAGCATTAAAAACTCTGCTCTTTCGCGAGGCCTTTGGCGATTTAGTTTAGGTTTTTTTTCCCCTCACCATCTATAATGCTCGCCCGACAATGTGTTGCTGCAGAGCCTGTCTGGTTTATGATGCCCAGTTGCCTTTCCTGTTTTTAAATTGCTTGTTTTTATTGTCTGTTGGTATGCTGACTTGTTCAGCCCTGTTAGCCGCCCAGAGTTCCCCGTGGGAAGATGGGCGGGATATAAACTCAATAAATAAATAAATAAATAAATTTTAACCCTGAATGTGAGAGAGAGAAAGGTAAAGCAATTGGATCTGCGTGTATCAGGCAGTTCCGAGGACCAGCTGGGCTCATGTGGTTCATTTTGTAATCCACTGGTTCCGAAACAAAATGCCCATCCCTAATATTTCCCCACGTATGAGACTATATTTTTTAATCTGCATTGGTTAAAGTAAAAATTGAGGGTTGTCTTGTACATGGTAGCAAGCCAAGGAGAGAACAGCACGTTTGCAAAACTGTAATTTGGGGTTGGAAATGTGGGGGTGGGGGGGTCGTCTTATACATGGGGGCATCTTATAGACAGGAAATTATGGGTAAGGTTTTTCAGGAGTGTTTTCAAGAATAAAAGGAGAGGGATTTTTATTTTATTTTATTATTTTTATTTTTATTAGTTGTTTATTTAGCTACGGTGAGCTTCTGGAAGGAAGACTGGGATGAAAATAAATAAATAAAAACAAAATCCAGACAGATAAATGCCCGAGACATTAATCGCAGTGGCCAGGCTCATCTCAGCGAATTCTCTAAGAACTGTAAGAAAGGAACACACACGTCGATGCCAGCATCCCATCAAGGTCTCAAGGCAAAGCCTATCATTCACACCCAGCATCCATTCCCAATTCTCAGCCACTGACTTTCTTCCCCCTGCTAATCCCGATGTCAAGAGAAGGGCAAGAGTAATTGTTTGAGACTCTAAATCAATTCCATTAAGCCGAACATTTTCCAAGTCATGACACCAAATTAAATTGGCAATTAAACAGGCTAACATGACATTTCAAGTTTCTCTGTGGCAAGAAACCATGCTGTTGACTACAGAAAGAGAGAACACGGAGGCGGGGGGGAGAGAGAGGAGAGATTTTCGCCCTTTTATCTGGTATTATCTGATTGTTTGACAGAGCGTATCTCCCTACGATCAGAGCTGGCCCGACCCACCCGATCCTCCATGGCTCTCTCGCTCCGGATGGCCACCCCTAGGGAGGCCCGTAGGGTAGTAACCCGCAAACGGACCTTCTCGGTGGCCGGCCCAGCGCTTTGGAATAAATTACCGAGCAAGATACGCCAGGCTCCTTCACTGGCATCCTTCAGGAAAGCCGCTAAAACCTGGCTGTTCAGGGATAAGGAGGTTACTTACCTGTAACTCCGGTTCTTCGAGTGGTCATTCTGTGATTCCACACAATGGGTTAATGTGCGCACGCACAGTAGACCTCGGAATCTTCTAGAAAGCTGTGGAAGTTGAAGGACCTCCCCCCTATAAAGGCGGGCTCCGCCCTCCTCCTACCTCAGTTCTGTGCCTTTTTCGCCGCTGTCAAATAACAGTTAGGAAAGACAGCCTGACGTGACGGAAGAGGGGAAGGAGGGCGGGTTTGTGTGGAATCACAGAATGACCACTCAAAGAACTGGAGTTACAGGTAAGTAACCTCCTTTTCTTCTTCGTGGTCTTCTGTGACTGCACACAATGGGTGATTAGCAAGCTGCACTTACCGGAGGCGGGTAGTCACGGCAGAACTGCAGCCAACACCGAGCGACCAAAACCGGTTTCAGCCCGAGCCCTGGTATCCAGCCAATAGTGGGAAGCAAAGGTCAAGGAAGAAGACCATGTGGCGGCTCTACAGATGTCTAGAAGCGGGACACCTCTCAAAAAGGCTGTGGAAGTAGAGAGGGCTCTGGCAGAATGTGCTCGGACCCCAGAAGGTAGCGGAGTATTGGCAAGTTGGTAGGCCAATGTAATAAGGCAGACAATAGTTTTAGAAATGGACTGGGCAGACATGGGCTGACCACGCTTCGGGCCATAATAGCAGGTAAAAAGCCACTCGGTGGTTCTATAGTGTCGGGTGCGATCAAGAAAAAAGGAAAGTGCCCGTTTAACATCCAAGGACTGCAAAGCCCGTTCCAAATCTGTAGAAGTATTAGGGGAAAATGTAGGCAATTGAATCGGTTGAGACATATGAAAGTGAGAAACAACTTTGGGTAAAAATGAAACATCAGGAAACATGGTAACTTTATTAGGATGAAACTGCAGGAAGGGGGCATCCATGCGCAAAGCAGCAAGTTCACTAGCCCTTCGAGCTGAAGTAATAGCAACAAGAAAAACAACTTTATAAGTCAGATGTTGGTCGGAAGCCTTGGCCAGAGGTTCAAAAGGTGCTTTCATCAATTGGTGTAAAACCAATGAGAGGGACCACTGGGGTGTCGGCATAGTAAGACGGGGCCGGATATTACAAAGTCCCTTTAGAAAGTCCTTAACTCGAGCTTGTTTAAACAGGTGAACAGACGCAGAATTTGGTGGCTGGTGTGCCACAATAGCTGCTATATATACTCTTAGTGTGAAAATTGAATTGCCTAAGGCGGCTAAGTGTCTCAAAAAGGTGAGGAGAACATCAACCGACGTAGGTAAGGGAGTCAAACCCTGAGCAATAGCAAATGATACAAAAACCTTAAACTTGTACTGATATAAAGTCCTGGTAGACAGCTTTTTGGAAGAGCGGATTATCTCCTCAACGGAGGGAAAATCCTCCACGCCGTGAGATGTAGTATTTCCGGCTGTGGGTGTAGGATCTTGAGGCTGTTCTGGGAGAGTAAGTCGTGTCGGAGAGGCAGGCGGAAATATTCGGACGCCAGTGTCTGCAGAGTCGGGAACCAAGTCTGACGTGGCCACCACAGAGCGATTAGGATGACCCTTGCTTCTTCCTGCTGGATCCTGACTATTGTTCTCTGGAGAAGGGGAATTGGTGGGAAGGCGTAAAGGAAGTTGTGCTTCCAAGGAATCATGAACGCATCGCCGATTGACTGGGGATCGCGTCCTGCTCTGGAGCAAAAAACAGGACACTTGGCGTTCATTCGGGATGCGAATAGATCTATTTGTGGCGTTCCCCATCGGTTTACAAGTTGTTGAAATACCTCGGGGTGTAGGGACCACTCGTGTGTGTTGTGTGTCCATCGGCTGAGGGCGTCTGCAACTTCGTTGTCTCGTGTGGACACATGAATAGCTACAGGAGTGACACGGTGCCTGATGCGCAGTTCCATAGAAGCAAGGTGAGGTTTAGCAGTTGAGGGGAATGGGTTCCACCCTGTTTGTTTATATAAAACATTACCGTGGTGTTGTCGGTGACCAGTTGTATACTTTTGCCCCGTATGATTGGAAGGAAAGCCTTCAGGGCATAGATGACGGCTAGAAGTTCCAGCTGGTTGATGTGTAGGGACATCTGATTGCGGGACCAGAGGCTGTGAACTTTCAAGCCGTTGCAATGGGCGCCCCAGCCTGTTGGGCTTGCGTCGGTTGTAACCTGGACCTCGAGATGAGGAGGTGTGAAAGGCACGCCCTTGGAGAGGTTGGCTATGTCCGTCCACCAGGACAACTGTTGAAGGATGGAGGATGGGATGCGCAGCACAGTCCTTGGGTCGTCTAGGGCCGCATCGAAGGTAGAGAGGAACCAAGATTGGAGGGGCCTCATGTGGAGGCGGGCATATAGGACAGTGGAGGTGGTTGAGGCCATGAGTCCAAGTAGTTTTTGAATGAACCTTGCTGTGACCATGGAGTCTCCTTGAGCTCGAAGGA
Organism: Phrynocephalus guinanensis; assembly: GCA_037367245.1. Taxonomy (NCBI): domain Eukaryota; kingdom Metazoa; phylum Chordata; class Lepidosauria; order Squamata; family Agamidae; genus Phrynocephalus; species Phrynocephalus guinanensis. The sequence continues at coordinate 11,839,204 of CM074751.1, read as the reverse complement.
CGGCGGCAATGAGTTTTTGTATCCTGTCTGCAGAAAGGAAAACTCGGCCAGCAACAGAGTCCAGGAGTGCCCCAATGTAGGGCATAGTTTGAGAAGGGGTAAGGGAAGACTTTTTGTAGTTCACTTGTAGTCCCAAGTTTGCCAGAAGGGTGAGCGTAAAACGGGTATCCTGGAGCAAACGGCTGTAGGATGGCAAAACCAGGAGCCAATCGTCTAGGTAGGGAAACACTGTGATGCCCTCTAGTCTTAGAAATGCCACTACAGGGGCCATGGTTTTGGTAAAAACTCGAGGTGCAGAAGCCAGGCCGAATGGTAGGGATTTGAATTGGTAAGTGATGTTGTCCAACGTAAAACGGAGGTAAGGACGATGAGCAGGGGCAATGGTAATATGAAAATAGGCGTCTTTTAGATCGATGACAACAAACCAATCGCCTAGTCGTAAGAGAGGGATGATAGTGTCCAGAGACGCCATACGGAAACGCCTTTTTGAAAGGAAGACGTTGAGCCCTCTGAGGTCTAGAATAGGGCGAAGACCTCCATCTCTCTTCGGAACGGTGAAATAACGGGAATAAAACCCGTATTTGAGATGGGTCACGCTGACAGGTTCTATGGCATCTTTTCCCAACAGTTTTGTGACCTCTTCGCGAAGAGCCAGTGATGAACGAGTGGCACGGATGCGGCCCATGGGAGGTAAGTATTGGAAAGCGATGAAATAGCCCTGAGCGATGGTGTGAAGAACCCACCGGTCGGTAGTAATGGCCCTCCAGGCGGATAGATTGGGGCTCAAACGGGTTGGAAAAGGGTGGGACTGGCAAACTTGGTTGAGAGTGAAGTCAAAAACTCTGCTTGTTTCTCCTATCAGGTCTGCGCTGGGAAGGTCTGTTGCGGGACCGCTGGGTCGCGTTGCGGGAAGATGAACCGGCGTTGGCCTGGAAGCGTTGCCTGTCAGGTAAGTATCTCTGGTAGTAGGATGGACGACGCCAAGGCCTGCGGTAGGGCCGGTAGTTGTTCTGATAGGCATAGGAGCGTGAGGTCTTGGCCAGCTTGTCTAGCTTATCGAGAATGTCATCCGTCTGGGGGTCAAACAACCCTTTACCATCGAAGGGCAGATCCTCTATACGAGCCCTGGAGTCGTCTGGAACAGTGGTAGAGCGTAACCAGGCATGCCTGCGGAAGACTATCACTGTAGCTAGTTGTTTGGCTGCTGCATCTATGGTGTGTCTGGCGGCGAGCCGTTGATGTTTGGCTAAAGCCATCACGTCTTGATAAGAACCCAGTGCTCTGGTGCGATGATCCTCGGGTAACAGATTCAGGATGGGCTGCATCTTGTTCCAGACATTACGTAAATAAGCCCCCATAGCAGCTGAATAATTGGCCACTCTAATAATGAAGGAAGACAGTGAGTATAGGCGGCAGCCTAACATGTCAAGCTTCCGTCCCTCCTTGTTGGAAGGGGCGGTGGAGGATCTAAAGTGTGACCGATTCTGGGTAGAGTTGATAATGAAGGAATTAGGGAGCGGGTGCTTTTGAAGAAAGGCAGTGTGTTCACCATGGGTTTAGTATAGATTTTCCACTCTACGTGGCATTTGATATGCAGAAGATGGCTTCTCCCAGGATTCCTTAATTAGCCGCAACATAGGCTTGATGAATGCCAGTCGGCAAGGTGGCACCTGGTCTAGCGAGATGTCATCAAAGACTTGGTCGTCATCCTCAAGTGGTGGTTGCACAACTGCCAGATTCAGAGATTTAGCTATTTTTGTTATCATCTGGGAACATGATTTATAGTCCTCTGAAGGGGATGGAGCATGGTCATCCTCGACGTTTGAATTAGGAGAAGGGGAATTAAGCTGATAGTCTCCTGAATGTGTAGAGTCAGTAACATCGGACTCAGAGTCGAAGGTGTCTCTTGAAGGAGAATAAGATGGATCTGCGTCCTGTGACGTTGAGAGTGACTGGTTTTCAGAAGGTGTTGCAGGACGCTGTTGTTGTGCAGAAGTCGTGGGAGCTGGAACATCAAGTTGATGCACAGAGCGGGTTGTTCTGATAGGTGGCGCTGTAGAGACCACCGGAGCAGGAGCTGGCCGTGAGTGAGGTGAAGGCACGGCTATATCAGCAACTGGTGAGGTGGGACGTCTGTCAGCAGTAGGGGCAGCCGTGTCTGACAGCCTGGCGCGACGTCGAGGTGGAGAGGCTTGATGAGCAGACGCACGCGAGGAAATGGTGGATTGGGAACGACGTCGGCGTCTGTGCGGCCGGGGGGTGGGGGTGGAAAAGGCATGTATTCCAGTGGAAGATAAAGCCAAGGAGGGTGGTCATAGCGCGGCGGGCGCTCATAGCCGCTATCATAGTAGGAGTCCGCTGAGTCCTCATAGCGCTGGCGACGTCTCCCGCGGTCATCTGAAGACAAGGGGTAGCGCTGCCGCCGTGAGCGGGCGGCGTGGGAGAAGTTGTTGTGCCGGTCGCGCGAGCGCGCGCGAGAGTAGTCAGTCGAGGAAGAGCGGTGCCGGCGTCGGTGGCTGTCATTGTTTGCATGGTGGGAGCGGGAACGGCTCCTGGAGAGGGCAGCAGAGCGCTGGCGGTGGCGGCCAGCTGTAAGGCAGTCGGTCTGGGGTGAGCGGCCCCCCCCCTCCTCTCATTGTAAGCTTCGCGCGAGGATGAGGAAGCGCTGCAGCGACGTCGGCTCTGGCGGGTGGGCGGGGTAGCGCGCCGCGGCTGTGAGGCTGGGAGAGAAGATGTTCCGGAGGTGCTATTGCGGGCGTTAAGCATGCCATGGGAGCCCTGCAGGAGTGGAGGGAGCTCCGTAGAATTATCGCCCCAAACCAAGGAGCCAGGGGGGCTGCCGGTGAGCACCGTATCTCTGTCAGTTGTGCCTTGAGTGGCCTCGTTATGTTGTGGAGGTCCCTGGGCGGCCTCTAGCTGTGGTGGTGGTGGGCTAGATCTCGTAGGCGCCTTGCACGCCCGTTTCTCCGCCTTAGATGGCTTTTTTTTGGCCGCGGTGCGTGATTTATTCCCTGGGGCCACAGGCTGTTCTCCTGTCAAAGTGGAAAGTTGAGCAGGAGCTATCAGCATTGCCGGAGGTAGTCGCCATTGCTGGTGTGAGAGATTTCTCCCAGAGATAGTAGCGGAGCCGTTGAAGGCGGGAACGCAACGTGGCTCTCGTAAAGCGGTGGCAATGTGCACAAGTAGTGTGCGAGTGGCCTTCCCCAAGGCAAAATAGGCACAGGGAATGTCCGTCAGAGATTGCAAGTTTGTTCTGGCACGAAAAACACTGTTTAAATGGCGCGGCAAAGGCCATAAACTTCAGGCGGGAAAAAGCTCTTTTTTCCCCCGAGGGGGGGAAAAAGGGAGGGGAAGGGGGAAAATGAAAATAAAAAAGACAGGGATGGGGGGTTTCCTTCTATTAAGTTATTAAAATAAAGTCCAAAGGTAAAGCAGTATTCTTTTTCTTTTTTTTTAAGAGAACACTCACGGAGAAGAGAACACGAGGTGCTACTGAGGCGGCGGAAAAGAAGGAACTGAGGTAGGAGGAGGGCGGAGCTCGCCTTTATAGGGGGAGGTCCTTCAACTTCCACAGCTTTCTAGAAGATTCCGAGGTCTACTGTGCGTGCGCACATTAACCCATTGTGTGCAATCACAGAAGACCATGAAGAAGAAGCCTTTGGCAACCGCTAGGGTTGAACCAAGTCCTTTTTTTTACTTTTCTTTTTTTTTGTCTAGTTTTATGCCGCTTGCCTAATACCTTTTTATCTTTTTAACTGATGCTTTGTTTTTAACCTTTTGTGTGAACCCCCCAGAGTTCCCTTTGGGAAATGGGAGCAGTATATAAATGCAAATATAAATAAATAAATACAATAAAAATTTTAAGATGAATCCAGAAGTCTGGACCGTCGGATCATTTATCAAGCCCCGAATTTTTCACTGTACCTTGTGTGTATGTGTGTGCGTGTGTGTGTGTGTCATTACAGTCGTGACCGACTCTTCGTGACCCCATGTCCATGGAGTTTTCTTGGAAGGAGTACTGGAGTGGTTTGCCAGTTCCTACTCCAGGCACCTACAGCACCTGGTATTCCCTGGTGGTCTCCCATCCAAGTACTAACCAGGGCCGACCCTGCTTAGCTTCCGAAATCAGGCGAGATCGGATGTGCTTAGGGCATCTAGGCAGCTCTTACGGATGCCGAAAAGCCCAACTTACCACCGTCATGAGAAGCTTATCAAACCACTGCAGTTTGAGTTCCGATTTGGGCCACATGTCCGGCCGAAGAGCGGTCTTGAGAAGGTTAACGCAGCGTCGAGATAGCAGCTCTCCTGGGGATCCGGCAGTGTTCGAGTTGTCATTTACCTAGCAAGGAACCAAGAGTAATTACCAAGGAGCAAACACTGATCGTCCCTCGTCATCTTTTGGGACCCATTAATATTTGAATGCCGCCATGTCTCCTGCGAAAACAGGAAGCCCGTCTCACTTTTCCCAGGGGCGCCCGTTAAAGTAAGAGAGAACGACCTTATTTATTTATTTATTTTTGTATTTGTTAACTGCCCGATTTCCCCGAAGGAACTCAGGGCGGTGTACAACATGTTGCAAGAACAACTTGCTCAAACATACGACACCATGCATCAACGAGTCAAATCCAATAATAAAAGACAATAATTAATATAACCATATAATTTTTTTTAAAAAGAATGAAATAAAATAAAAATATATATACAAGCCGGATCAGCAATCAAACGACACAAACAAACTCCGGCAAGACAAATCAGGAACCAGCAGGCAGACAAACTAATAGCAAGCCACTGGGTGCTCGGAGACTACCCAAAACATTCCCTAAAGAGCAAGGTCTTCAGTTCCTTTCTAAATGCTGCCAATGAGTCCAACTGCCTGATCTCGACCGGCAGTTTGCTCCACTGTATCGGGGCAGCCACCGAGAATGCTCGGTTCCAAGTGGAAGCCCTTCAGGACTCTCTAGGTGTGGCCGCCCGAAGAGAGTCACCTAGTCAAGGGCTTTAAAAAGTTACTTTCAAAAGAAGTCCAATGTCCAGAAACTCCTAGCTGATCATGGGATTCTGAAAGATTAACTCTAACCTCCACCTACAGCTTATTAGTCAAGGATTGCCTTATCAATCTATATTGGGCACTTGCTTTTAATAGATTATTTATTCTTTAAGATTTAACCTCATGGTGTAGCGGTTAAACGGCAGTACTGCAGTGAAGACTCTGCTCGCAATCTGAGACCATTCCCAGGTGAGCTTTCTATTCTTCCAAACTTGAAGTAAACTAAGTACCTAGATTGCTGGGGGTGGCGGGGTGGGAGGCATTGTGTAGCCTGTATAATTAAATTGTAAATTTTATTTTTATTATATTTACTGTGTTTTATGTTTACTTTACTGCATGGATTATTTGTGTTTATTTTAATCACTAATTGCTGTTAACCACCCAGAGTGGCGGCACTGCCAGGTGGGCAGTACAAAAATCTAATAAATAAATAAATAAATAAATAAATAAATAAATAAAAATAATTACGTATTCTGGGGCAGTATGTAAGTAGCGCAGTTTGCTTTGCTTTTTATTCTCTGTTACATTCGTTTCACTTTGGATAGAAACAAAGTGACACATACCGCACCACTCATTGGTGTGGCGCCCAAGTTAAACAAACAAACTATCCTCTCTCCCATACAGATCAAATGGCGACAAAGCAGTCAATCACCTAATGAATTATGAAGTTGGCTCTCGGCAGGGGCACAGAGTTAGGATCAGCTGTTTAGTATTTTGCTAATACACTCTAAAAACCACAGATTTAAAGAGGAAACGGGGATCAAATCCACAGTTAAGCTGGGCTGCATATGGCAAAGGATCATCTAAACTCCCATCGGCTCTCCGGAAAACCACGGTCCCATTTGATGGCATTTTTTGGCAAGGGTCAGTTAAAAGAACCTTCTTAGTGGTGGCACCTCCTCTTTAGAACCTGCGCCCCACCTACCATGAAAGTCAGATGAATCCTTTTGTCATTTTCATCAACAGGGAACACTCCCTGTCCCCCCACCCCACTCGTCTAACCTTCAATTTTATTATCGCTTAATCTTCATTTTCATTACCACCATAAGTTGCTACAGGTGCTTAATATGAAGAATGAGATATAGAATATGCCCTCAAAAAGAACACAACAGCTATTTTCATAGACAGCATCGTGCTTTCTAATAAGTGTTCTGCTTATATACCGCCCCATACCACTTCAAGTAGTCTCTGGGCGGTTTACAGTTTTAATTACAGTAATGCAGGCTACACATTCCCCCCCCACACACACACACAAGCTGGGTACTCATTTTACAGACCATGGAAGGATGGAAGGCTGAGTCAACCTTGAGCCTGCTACCTGGGATTGAAGCCCAGCTCGTGAGCACAGTTTTACCTGCAGGACAGCCATTTAACCACTGCGCCACGGGGCTCAAACTTTTTCTTCCCGCCACTCACAGACCTGAGCTCACGTGCTCAGAAGTTTGTCTACCGTGGCTGGATGTTTTACAGATGTGATTCACATCATATTGTTTAAATTGCTCTTTTAATACGATCCTCTGCCGGAGTCCCAAGATTGCCGCTGATTGGCCTCAAACCTTACTGCCGGTCCCAATCCGAACAGGCTCATAGAATCATAGAATCATAGAATAATAGAGTTGGAAGAGACCTCAAGGGCCATCTAGTCCAACCCCCTGCCATGCAGGAACCCCCATCACAGTATTTCCGACAGATGGTCATCCAGCCTCTGCTTAAAAACCACCAAAGAAGGAGACTCCACCACCCTCTGTGGCAGCATATTCCACTGCCGAACAGCTTTAACGGTCAGGAAGTTCTTCCTAATATTCAAATGGAATCTCTTTTCCTGCAGTTTGAAACCATTGCCCCGAGTCCTAGTCTCTGAAGCCATGGAAAACAAACCTGTCCCCTCTTCAATATGACATCCTTTCAAATATTTAAACATAGCTATCATATCCCCTCTCAGCCTTCTTTTAGAAAGGCTAAACATTCCCAGTTCCCTAAGCCGTTCCTCATAAGACATTTCCTCCAGACCCTCAACCATCCTGGTCGCCCTCCTCTGCACCCGCTCGAGGTTGTCAACATCCTTTTTAAACTGTGGTGCACAGAACTGGACACAGTACTCCAGGTGGGGTCTGACCAGAGCAGAATAGAGTGGCACTATCACTTCCCTTGATCTAGACGCTATGGTTCTGTTGATGCAACCAAGAATTGCATTGGCTTTCCTGGCCACCGCATCACAATGCTGACTCATGTTCAATTTGTGGTCCACCAAAACTCCCAGAACCCTTTCACAGGTACTATTCTCTAGCCAAGTGTCCCCCATCCTATATCTGTGCTCGCTCAAGTGGGATTGACTTAAGAATGGATTTAGCATTCAGCAGCCGATGCAAGGGCTCAACACCAGCTCCAGCCAGGAGCGCCTTCAGTTTCCAGAGGTCACCTGTACCTGGCAAGCAATTCTAATGAGGAAGTTGACGACGGTATCCGTGTGTAGCTTCTCGATGGGTTTGGAGAGCAGCGCATCCGCTCCGGGCAGTGACTGGCTGCGTCCGAACACCTAACAGGAGAAGGATAACTGCATGAGCGCTGCAGTGCTACGTCACTTTCGACAAACTCACGGTCACAGAGACAGGACATGGAAAGAGGAGAGAAAAGGATGGCATAATTTCCAACGAGAGAGAAAGAGAGAGAGAGCAAAACCCTTACAGAACTTATTCCTCCAGTGGCCGTCCTGAATCGCTTCACTTCTTGGCTAGAATCGACCGAGAGTCCCCTCTTCACAGCAGACGAAGTGGAACTGGCTCCTTCACCACTGGAACCCTGATCCATATCTGAGTCCGGCTGGAGGGAAAGAAGAGGGGCCAGGAAGCACAGAATGTAAGTAGCGCTTTCTGGATCAGACCAAAGGTTAAAAAAAAAGTTAAAGGTTTCCCCCCGCACATGCATGCTAGTCATATCCGACTCTAGGGGCGGTGCTCATCTCCGTATTCAAGCCGAAGAGCCAGCGTAGTGCAAGTCCATGGCCAAGTGGCCGGCGTGGCTGCAAGGAAACACTGTTTTACCTTCCCGCTTTTTACAGCAGTACCTATTTTATATCTACTTGCACTGACATGCTTTCGAATTGCTCGGTTGGCAGGAGCTGGGGTTATCAGCGGGAGCTCACTCCGCTGCGTGGCACCCGGGATTCGAACCGCCAAGCTGCCGACTTTGCAGCCGACAGTTTTCAGAAGCCTTAGTCCACTGATCAGACCAAAGGCTGTCTCAAATTATTTCTCCAAGTGGGCCACCAAGGGCTTAAAGCAAAGCAAAGCAAAGTGTTCTGCTCATATACCGCCCCATACCACTTCAAGTAGTCTCTGGGCAGTTTGCAGTTTAATTACAGTATACAGCCTACACATTGCCTCCCCCCCCCCCCCCCGCCCCAGCAAGCTGGGTACTCATTTTACCCAATTCAGAAGGATGGAAGGCTGAGTCAACCATGAGTCTGCTACCTGGGATTGAACCCCAGGTCGTGAGCACAGTTTTTAGCTGCAGTACAGGAATTTAACCACTGCGCCACGAGGCTCTTTAAGGCAGTGGCTCCCAACTCTAAGTCGCCAGATGTTCTTGAGATACATCCAAGATTCCCTCTAAGGCATGCACACGCAGGCCTCTGCCCGCACCCCATCCCCAACACAGGGCTTTTCCTCCTCTGCGCACCCACTGCGACTGTTTTGGCTTCACTTTCAACAGAATCTGTGCGCAGGACAGTGCCCTGTACAGCAGGGCTGAAAATTAAAGGGAATGTTGGCTACAAGGTCCAAAAAATCCTGGCCAGCACAGCTGGTGGTGAAGGCTTAACATCTCGGGATCCAAGGTTGGGGACCTGTGGCTTAAGGCAATTAGGTTGGCAGGACAAAGATATCATCAGATCCTCCCAAGATGTCATCCCATCCTCCCAAGATGTCATCCCATCCTCCCAAGGTGTCATCCCATCCTCCCAAGATGTCATCCCATCCTCCCAAGGTATCATCCCATCCTCCCAAGGTGTCATCACATCCTCCCAAGATGTCATCCCATCCTCCCAAGGTATCATCACCTCCTCCCAAGATGTCATCCCATCCTCCCAAGGTATCATCACCTCCTCCCAAGATGTCATCCCCTCCTCCCAAGGTAACATCACCTCCTCCCAAGATGTCATCCCATCCTCCCAAGGTATCATCACCTCTTCCCAAGATGTCATCCCATCCTCCCAAGGTATCATCACATCCTCCCAAGATGTCATCCCATCCTCCCAAGGTATCATCACCTCCTCCCAAGATGTCATCCCATCCTCCCAAGGTATCATCACCTCTTCCCAAGATGTCATCCCATCCTCCCAAGGTATCATCACCTCCTCCCAAGATGTCATCCCATCCTCCCAAGGTATCATCACCTCCTCCCAAGATGTCATCCCATCCTCCCAAGGTATCATCACCTCCTCCCAAGATGTCATCCCATCCTCCCAAGGTATCATCACCTCCTCCAAAGATACCATCCCATCTTCAGCTTCACCATCCCTTCATTGATACTGCCTGAAATGGCCAACCTAACTGGCACTCAAGACACCCCCCTTAAAACTCCACAAACATCTAAAATTCAGTAATGTTTGGAGGTGGTGTGGAAACACAGAGGCTTTCACAGCGGTTGCCAAATCCACGAAACACTCCCTTTACCTGCTGGTCTTTGATGCGCTGCAGTTCCCACTTGATGACCACCTCGGCCAGATCCACAGCCAGCTTCCTTTGCTCAATCGTGACACTCGGAGTGAAGCCCAGCCGCTGCATGGCGCTCACCATGTGCTGCACCAGATGATGCCTCACTGGGTAGTAAACCTGAGAAGAAGCCAAGTTCCCCAGAGTTAGATCCCATGTCATCCAATGCGTACCTTTGAGCACAGCCTGATTGTTTGACAAAGGAAAAGGTCCTTGTCGCCTTTCCTACAATCTAAGAATGTAAGAACATGAGAAGAGCCATGCTGGATCAGGCCAAAGGCCCATCTAGTCCAGCTTCCTGTATCTCAAAGTGGCCCCACCAGATGCGTCTGGGAGCGCACGAGACTAGATATCTGTCTCCTGATACCCCTCCCCTGCATCTGGCCCTTGAAATACCCTGGTTTTAAGACTGGCGATGACACATCCCCATCATGGTTTGTAACCTGTGATGGACTTCTCCTCCAGGAATCTGTCCAATCCCCTCTTGAAGGCATCCAGGCCAGATGCCATCACCACGTCCTGTGGCAGAGAGTTCCACAAACTAACAATCTATGTAGGATCCCTGTATCTCTGAGATCAGCGTCCACCGACTCCCTTATCCATGGTATGAAAACATTAAAAAAATAGAAAAATCCTAGAAATACTGTACACATTTCTTTAAAAAGAAGTTACCAGAACTGGCCACTAGAGAGAGCCAGAGAATGTGCTACGTATTGTGTTTGCTATACTGTAATCCACATTTTTTGGGACCCACAAGGGAGGATGGGAATCAATGCGGGGCTCTCTTCTACAACTAAAAACAGAAACAACAGAGAGTTGCATTATCTTGCTGGACCTTAGCATTATTTTAGCACTGGTAAGGACTCATCTACTGTGCCCAGTTCTGGGCACTGCACTTCAAGAAATGTGCTGCCAAATTGGAACAGGTTCAAGGACGATCAGGGGACTGGAAACCAAGCCTGAGGAGGAAAGGTGGAAAGACCTGGGCATGTTTAGGAGACCGAAGGGAGATGTGATAACACTTCAAATACATAGAAGGCAGCCATGCAAATCTGTTCTCGATCCTCCCAGAGTGCAGGACGACACATTATGGTGTCAAGGGGCAGGAAACCAGATATAGTTCGAACATCAGAAAAACTTCCTAACCGTTAGAGCAGTACAAGAATGGAACCAGTGACCTTAGGGGGAGGGGATGAGCACTCCAACGCTGGAGGCATTCAAGAAGAAACCGTCTATCAGAGAGCTTTGATTTGGATTACTGCACAGAGCAGGGGTTTTGACTTGGCATCTTTGATCACCAGTATTCTAGGACTTCATTTCGAAGCTCAACCCCTGGTTTGGATTCTACCGCAGAGCTGGAGCAAAACCACGATGGACTGAATCGTTCAAGAAAGCCTCTGGCCTAAAGCCAATAGCAACCTAAAATATATAGCGTTGCAGCCGAATCGACAAAAATTCAGCACCAACGGCAGCTGACACTTCCCACTGACTGCCATGGAGCTAACATGAGTTGAGACCGACAACTGGATTTCAGCCTGTGCATCTTCTACACTTTACCAAGGCACCAGAATACAGTGGTACCTTGTATAAAGGAATCGTGTTGTGTCATTACAGTTGTGACCAACTCTTCGTGACTCCATGTCCATGGAGTTTTCTTGGCAGGAATACTGGAGTGGTTTGCCAGTTCCTACTCCAGGCGCCTACAGCACCTGGTATTCCTTGGTGGTCACCCATCCAAATACTAGCCAGGGCCGACCCTGCTTAGCTTCCGAAATCAGGTGAGATCGGATGTGCTTAGGGCATCTAGGCAGCAGTATATAAAGGAATTAATTCGTTCCAAATGAAATTATGTTAAGCAAATTTTCCTTTATACAAATTTCCCATAGGAATGCATTGGAAACAGAGTGATCCCATTTTTATGTTGTATGGATTCTCCCCATAGGCGATTATGTTAAGCAAATTTCCCCTATCTCCGGAATTTTTTTATGTTTTACAGATTTTATGTTATACAAGTTGTTTGTTATGCAAGGGTCCACTGTACTGGTGTTCAGACACTGCAGGTAGCGTATTCAAAGGGAAGAAAAGGGACTGGCCAGGAGGAGGAGGTGTTGCTGGTCCAAAAACCTCAGGGTTTTGTGTGTCCCCCCACCCCACCCCACCCTGTGCTAGCAAAATATGCTTTGCAGGTCACGATACTAGGAAGGAAAGAAATTGTCTATCTTTTCCCATTCAGATCAAGCTGTGCTAAGTATACCTAATGACAGACTTATTCCACCCATGTTCTTTGAAATCAAAGAGGGACTTGAAGCGCGCGCGCACACACACACACACACACACAAAGCTTCTTGTTTAAGTAGGCTATTTTCAAGTGCCTCTGGCCAACTGATCACAGCATATTTTCATCTTCATTTGTGATTTGCTCCTGAGTCCATTCATAGGGAAACCCTTTGGGCCTTTTACTCTGAATTGGCAAAAATCAACCAACCGTTCTCATTCACATAGAAATCCCAAGGACTAAACACACACACACACACACACACACACACATATATTGTGAGAGGGAGGGAGGGAGGGGGAGAGGCATTCCCTGGAACAAGACTTGCAACAATGGTTCTTGCCCAACCCAAAAATTACCCCTCTGACCCTCAGGCAATTCACTATTAACTATGCTTGACCAAGTCCTCTTTCCTGAAACAAACAATTCAGAATTCGATTTGTGTCCCTGCCATTCAGGCAGCACCACAGAGGGCGGCTGTCTGAGCTGCTTTGCGCCACGCCAACACTGTTCATGAAGTTACCTGGTCTCGCCATCATTTGTTACCGCCAGTTCACAGCACAAAACTGATCCCGAATATTGTGCTTTAGTGGCGTAAGCCACCTTGGGCGCCTTCTTAAGAGAAAGGGCTTGGAAAATATTTTAAATAAATAAAATGAAACTAAAATAAAAGTAAAAATAAAATAAAATCTTTGGTCAGAACGCTCTCCGATTCATATGATCTGCAGCAAATTTCAGAGCACTAGGGCTCGGCTAGAACCAAGGAATTGGGTTAGTCACTACCAGTGTTCCCTTCCGCGCACGAGCCTTGTCCGTCTATGTGCGGGGTGTGTGGTTTCAGCCAAAAACCAGAAGTAAGCTGGCATTAATTCTGGCAGAGCGGATCTGATGAAACCCTGTATCGTGCAACTTACAGGGAACACTGGCCACTACTTTCCATTAGATCGCCCACCCCAAATAAGTGGTGTTTTTATTCTTTATAAATGAACCATTCACACACACACACATGGTCAAGGTAATTTATTGTATGGGTTAAATACAAGGACAAATTGATTTAATGGCTCAAACTCTAGCTGAGCAGTAGTCGCTGGGCTTAAAACAGTGGTTCCAACCTTCTTGTACAGCTCTACATGTTCTTGGACTCAAACTCCCAGCAGCCTTCACTTCTAGTTGGGCTGGCCAGGATTTCTGGGAATTTTAGTCCAAGGACATCAGGGGACCCAAGGCTGGGAACCACTGAACAAAATCCCTGGATGCAGTAGGTCCAACACTGCAGGAACATATCACATTTCCAATTCCAATCTTAGGCAACGTTTGAAAACTCTTGGATTTTAGCTGAGAAGTATGTCATCCCTAATTATATTCTCCAGGGAGAAATAAATTTGCAGACACCCTAAAATATCCAATCGTTTTCTAATAATTATTTATTTATTTATTTATTTATTTATTTATTTATTTATTTATTTTTGACTTTTATACCGCCCATCTAGACCAAAGGCTACTCTGGGCGGTTTACAACATGTAACAACAAACAAATATTTTATTTATTTATTTAGGCTTTAACATCTGCAGGTTACATGGATTTTCCATCTCCCCAAAACTGACTATTGCTTTGAGGACTTTTTGAGATCAGGACTATGTGAACATTTAACTTATTTGCAACACAACGTTACAGAGAGAATTAAACTACACACACACACACACACACACACACACACACACACACACACCAAAGTCAATGCCTACAACCACACACAACACACCCTTTAAAAATTTTTTAATAAAATAATTAAATTGCCGATCTGAAAAGTCAAATGTGATGCATTCATTATTGGTTTTGTAAAGAAACAGATCTTTTCAGATGACAAAAAACTAATTCAGTGGGAAATGTTGCACCCCGTGCCATTGCTATACCCCCTAATAATACAAACAGTGAGCAAATACCTTGAAGTGCTGGACTATTAGATGCAAAATATGGACAAGCTGAGGCACCGTGTGACCCTCTTCAACGATGATCTTCCTTGTCCAGTGTGTCAACATCTGGTGTCCGTCTTCCATGCGAGCGGGCACTGCGGGCGTCAGGATCGCCATTGCTTGCCTAACGATGGCGCGGGCCTCCATGGCATGAGCCTTCAGGAGGCTATGAAACACCTGGAAACAAGGGAGAGACACCAACTGAACGAAAGCGCAACAGGGAAAAGAGGAGAGCAGGCATGTCCAAACTTTGGCCTTCCTGATGTTTTGGACCACAACTCCCAGAATTCCAAGCCTGTATTTCCAATGACAAAGGACTGTGGGAGCTGTGGTCCAAAACATCTGGAGGGCTGAAGTTTGGACATGCCTGGAGTACAACATCTTTGGACAAGTGAACCACATTGCCAGCATCATACAAGCACCACCACTGTCCTGTCACCAGGTGTGGCCATCCAGGTATATCTGATGCCTAACGCCTTCTCAGAGGTCCTTCCACCCCCAATCCCCCGACACCCTCCACATTCAGAACAATCAGCCTTTTTAAAAACAAGATTGAACGGTACATTCAGGGATTACAAACTCCTTCTTCAGCCTTGGCAATCTGGTGATCATCGACACAGTATTTACTAGTCCTGATGCTCTACCGAAAGAAGGAACAGAGATCTCAACATCTCCCATTTGGCTCTGCCTACCCAATGGAGCTTTGGCATGCACTTCCTAGGAACATTTGCCCCCCAGCTATATATAAATAAATAAATAAACATTTATTTGGTTGGAAGCCAAAAGAGAATTGCTTCCCCCCTCCCCCCCAGAAAGCAGACAAGGATACAATGATTGAACTCCTGTTGGGGGAGTGCAGTTAAGTCACAAAGGGAACAGGTCACTGAATTCTCACAGCCTTTTAAGAAATAATTAAAAACTTGGCTATTCAAGGCTGCTTTTGGCGATCACTGAGGTTTAACATTTGTTTTCTGCTTGTTTGTTGCCCATTTGTTTGTTTGCCACCATTTTGCCTTTTTTTTATTCGGCTTTGCCTGTCTGACTATAGGTTTGATTATAATGTCTAATTTTTTATAATTTTAACTTTTGTTGTTCACCGCCCAGAGTTCCCTATCGGGAAGTCGGGTGGTCTATAAATGTAAATAAATAAATAAATAAATAAATAAATAAATAAATAAATAAATAAATAAATAAATAAATTTTTTTAGGCACCAAATACTGTGTGGCAGTCGTACTGTAAGCTACTCACACTACCTACAGCTTGTCACTACTCTAGGTTAAGCTTGGTTGAGGCCTTTGGTGACCTTGCTTAATTTATGCAGTTAGTTAATTCTTTTTTCTTTTCCCCCCCGTCATTCGCCATCTCTGTCTATCCCGAAAAGTTGCTGTATGGCTATTGAGCCTTTTTTTGCTAGAATGCTAAGGGTGCCAGAAGTGTTTTTAATTTGTGTTTGATTGTTATTGTATTTATTGCCTTTGACTCTGCTTATTGTATTTTGTATTGACGACCACTGTTTGGTTCATCTGTTGGAAGCTGCCCAGAGTTCCTCTGGGAAGATGGGCGGGATATAAGTTCAATAAATAAATAAATAAATAAATAATTTTTTATTAATCACAGAGGAAACAGGAGGAGAAGAAAACTACAAACACCCGTTAGAGAAGATTTATTCTCCCGTGTCCGGCTTACCTGTAAAACTATCTTCTTGTGAATGGCAAACTTGGCAATGATGTGCGCGAGGAGCAAGTGTCCGCTGTACTTGCAGGCCGGGTCCACACACGCCTTGGAGAGCAGGCAGGGCCAGGCAAAGGTCATGAGCCGCCGCAGTTTGCTGTTCCGGTTCTTGTTGTTGTCGTGGATGTGGTGCGGAGCGTGCTCCACCAGGAGCGTGGCAAACTGCAAGAGGTAAATCCTCAGCGAATCCAGCATGTCGGCCTGCTTCTCTGGATCAAGGACCTGCCGCCCCCAACAAATGAGAGAAGCAGACGGGGCTTTAGTTGGAGGGCACCCATCAAGCTGCCAGGGACAGAAGCAGGCTGCTGCATGTGCTGAGATCTTCTGGCTACACATTGGAGTGCTTCCATAGGCAGAAAAAGGGTTCCCAGATAAGAACACAAGAACGACTTTGCTGGAACAGGCCACAGCCCATCCATTCCAGCATTCTGTCTCCCCCCACCCCCACCCTGAGAGTTCCTCTTTGCAACCCCAAGCAATACTTCAGGCCACCTGTGCCCCAATTCCAACCATCTAAAGAACATAAGAACAGCCTTGCTGGAACAGGCCACAGCCCATCCAGTCCAGCACTCTATCTCACACCGCGGCTCATCATTTGCTTCAGGGTATTCCCAAGCAGATGTTTTCACCTGCTTACAATGCCCTGCAAATGGCATTGAGAGAGATAGCCTGCTTATCTCTCCAACCCGGAGGTTTTCCTTAGGCATTCATAGTGATAGCCATTGATACCCTTGTTCTCCCTGAACTTGTCTAACCCTTTGTTAAAGCTGTCAAGGCCGACAGCTATCACCACTTCTTCTGGCAGGGAGTTCCACAGAGCAGTGAGAAAGACCCAAACAGAAGATGGGCGGACTTCCTAAAGGAAGCCACAAAGGTGAGTCCGCAAAGGCTGAGCAGGACAGCGGAGGATGGGAAAATTGGACAGCGGACCATTCCCAGGGTTGCCATGCACGGGAGGCAGGCTGATGGCACCGAGCCACAAACCTTGGTGATGAACACACTGGTGATGCTTTCGGGGTTATCTCCTTCCGGGTTAGGGGGACCCAACAGTTGCTCCCCCTCCCCCTTTTCAAAGCTGTACAAGAAAGCCGGATTTAGGATGTGCTGCAGAACCTGCCAATGAAGAAACGAGAAGAAAATCAGAAGCAGGGGTCGTCTTCCACGGACCCTCCCCAAGCATGAGTCACCTGCAATTCTAGCAGAGTTATGGGACCCTACAAATCAGTCTAGAAATTCAAGTTTTTTAATATGGGATTTGCTGCCGGCAGAACAACGTTCAAGGCGAGTCCCGTGCAAAACGGAGTTTGACGAACTGCCGGCTTTAACCCTTTTTCCTCTTCTTGGGGCATGGTATTTTCCACCCAAGTGGCCTCGCTAATCACCCAGCAGCCGGTGACATTTAAAGCGAGCCACTTGCACTGCCCACGGAAACAAAAAGCTCAAGACCAAAGCCGGTTTTCCTTTCATTTTGCCTGACAGTTTTTTTTTTACCTTGGCTTTCAGCTCATCTCCAAAGTTGGGATCAGCAAAATCGACAAAACGGAAAAAGAGGGCCCGTTTCTGGGCGATGGTGTAGTTTTTTGGGATCTCTTCCTCCATGTACTCTTTCAAGAAAGTCATGTTGCAAAGAAAACGCCCCGTAAAAGCTCGAAGAAGCTGGAACAGCAACTCAATGTCACCATAATTTCTCCTGGGGGAGGTGGGAGGAATAAAATAAAGCAAAAGGCGGAAAGGTCAGAACTTGCCCGCTAAAGTAAGAGGGATTTGCAAAATATTAGCTATATACCAGGGAGCTGCCTAGATGCCCTGCTTAGCACATCCGATCTTGCCTGATTTTGGAAGCTAAGCAGGGTCGGGCCTGGTTAGTCCTTGGATGGGAGACCGCCAGGGAATACCAGGTGCTGTAGGCGCCTGGAGTAGGAACTGGCAAGCCACGCCAGTATTCCTGCCAAGAAAACTCCATGGATGTGGAGTCATCAAAGGTCGGTCACGACTAACGACACAGCACACACACAGCTATATTTCAAGGGGTGAAAACCTGTTACACTCCAGGGCCGAACCCAAGGTATATTATTGGGGGTCACATTTGAATAGCAGGCAAGGCCAAACAAGCAGCACCAGACCAAAAATATGGGATCCCCCTCCAGCTTAGGACTCATTTTAAGAGCAAGCCAATCTTAGGAGAGTCATTTCAAGTGTTCGAAAGAGGGGAGAAAGACACACACATAAGCTGGGAGAATGCACTCAAGCTCCCTAGCAGGGAATCCTAACCACAATTCCACAGGATTTTCCCCCCCCCCGAGAGTTCCTCTTCGCAACCTCAAAAGTCATTCAGACCCTTCTCCGGTGAACTATTCCATCTGTACCCCAATTCCAACCATCTTAAGAACATAAGAACAGCCTTGCTGGAACAGGCCACGGCCCATCCAGTCCAGCGTTCTGTCTCACACAGCAGCTCACCATTTGCTTCAGGGTATTCCCAAGCAGATGTCTTCACCTGCTTAAGATTCCCTGCAAACGGCACTGAGAGATATCCTGCTTATCTCTCCAACCCGGAGGTTGTCCTTAGGCATCCATAATCATAGCCATGGATACCCTTGTTCTCTATGAATTTGTCCAATCCTTTCTTAAAGCTGTCAAGGCTGACAGCTGTCACCACTTCTTCTGGCAGGGAGTCCCACAAACCAGTGGCCCCCTGGGTGAAAAAGCACTTTCTCTTATTTGAGAGCTAGCACCCAAAAGTTTCATGGAGTGCTCCCTAGTTCTAGTGTTGTGCGACAGAGAAAACAGTTTTTTCCTTATCTAGTTTTATCTTCCGTGTTTCTTCTCCAGCACCAACAAGCTCTGGATAAGAAACATGCGTGACCGTGACTGCTATGCAACAAAACACACGCTTTCCTCTCTATATTTTATAGTATTGTATAGGTATTTTTTTTTAGATTGTATTGCTTTTATTGTACTTTTTTGAATTTGTTGTAAGCCGCCTTGGGTCCTTTGGGGAGAAAGGTGGCATAAAAATAAATTTGTTATTATTATTATTATTATTATTATTATTATTATTATTATTATTATTATTATTATTATTATTATTATTATTATTATTATTAAACAACCACACAGCCATCTACGCTGGAATTTGTATTACCAATCACGTTGAACGCTTCCCAAGCGTTTAGGACTCAGTGATGTATCGGCGAATTATGCGAGCAGATCCCAGTAAGGCGGATTTCTGCAGCTGATTGATGGCACAGAAAGCCGCCTTACTGGGATCTGCTCGCATAATTCACCGATATATCACTGAGTCCTAAACGCTTGGGAAGCGTTCGACTAGTGATTGGTAATACAAATGCCAGCGTAGATGATGATGATGATGATGATGATGATGATGATGATATTTTGACTGGGTTTTTAAGGTGCATTTTCCACCCTACTTCTTGTTTCTCGGCACTCTTAATTCTAATTCATCACACTGATTCTGTATAACCTTCATTGGTTACCAGTTGCTGCTCGACCCCAATTCAAAGTGCTTGTTTTGACATATAAAGCCCGAAATGCCTTAGGACCTAGATACCTGAAGGACCACCTCCTTCCATACAAACCTACCCGGCAATTAAGATCGAGCCAGGGGGCCCTCTTGAAAGAGCCATCCCTCAAGGAGGTGAGAGGGATGGCTTGCAGACGTAGGGCCTACTCGGCAGCTGCTCCCACGCTATGGAATGCCCTCCCAAGTGAGATCTGCCTGGCGCCAACATTGATGACATTTCGGCGCCAGGTAAAAACCTTCCTGTTCCAGAAGTTTTTTAATTGATACAACAAAGACTGTGGGTCCTCTGATGGCAATTTTAGTGTAATGATTTTAGTCTAAGGTTTTTATTATTGTTTTAATTATTTATTGATATTTGATGTTTCAACTGTTTTAAGTCTTTATTGTAAGCCGCCCAGAGGCCTTTGGGTAGTGGGCGGCATATAAGTTGTAAAAATAAATAAATAAATAAATAAATAAATAAATAAATAAATAAATAAATAAATAAATAAATAAAATCTTGCCACCAGTGACTTCCAACAGCGACGGACGCTACCGGGAGAGCACGGAATCGGCCGATCTACGTACTTGCAGTAATTCAGTAAGCAATAGGCCAGAAGCTTGGGTTCCTTCCAGTTGGTGGCTGCCATGTTCTCTTTCCTGTGGCGTTCCTGAAAAGCTTCGCTGACCCAAACGCGCCTGAGCTGGCTCACTAAGGAATGCTGGTTGGCCAGCCAGCATTCGTCATTCTTCACAATGATGCTGATGATCTGTTTGGAACAAGCACATAAAACCGATTCGTGAGCACGTGCAGCTCTTCGCTAAGCTTAAGTGGGTGCTAGGTCAGGCCCAACCCACGGGCCCCTTTCAGTAGTTCTAGTCTAGAGGGAAAAGCAGTACGAGCCTCTCATTTTTTTCAAAACCATAAACGGCCTAGAAAGGGAAGGTGAAAAAGAAGCAGCCGTACCTAGCAAGTGCCAAACATTTATTTCCAAAAGGAGATCAGACACAACAAGCCAAGGAGGTGTATTTATTACATTAATTAAATATTATAAAAAGAACAAGAAATTTAGGGCCAGCACAGTGCAGAAAACCTACCACTTAATAATTAATCAAAACACATTCATTAAAATTATTTCTCTTTTTGTCCATTGGGGCCCCCGAAGGGGGCATGGAAAGATAAAAACATTCTTTAAACCAGATTAAAAACACACATTCAAAAGCCATTTTTCAAAGCCATTTTTAAAACAACAAAAATTTTCTTTTCTTTTTTTGTCTTTTTAAGGCTTAAAACTCTGCATGTGACACGTTTGAGCCGAAAGAGTTGATCCATTCACCCAGCGTACCCTACTCTTCTCTGTTTAATTCAACCAATGACTGTCTGGGTTGTGTTAGCTCCACTGGACAGTGGTACCTCGACTTAAGAGCAGCTCGACTTAAGAGCGGAAAACTGTTGGCATTTTAACTGTCACCTTACAAATTTTAGATATGGTCCAGTTATGGTCTGCTCAACTTACAAATATTTTTTTGTAAAACATTGTTGTTGTTTTTGATGTTTTAACTTATTTTTTCAATTGTTTAGATAGGTACCCCGACTTAAGAGTAGTTTGACTTAAGAGCACGCATTCGGAACGGATTAAATTCGTAAGTTGGGGGTACCACTATACTTCTTTGAAGTCCAATACGAGGTCTGGAATCAGTTTGGAACCATTCCAGAACCGGTTTTCGAAACAGTTTCGAACCCCCAAAGGAGATAAGGAAAAACACAGTGATTTGGCCATAGCCTGTCTGCTGGAAATCCAATGGGGATGGGAGTTCCTCCTGTTAAGATATATTCTCAAACCAAACCAGGGGCAGTTGGGAAGACTCTGCCAGCCAAGCAGCCACGGGGCTGAAGGAAGACGGTACCTTGATCGCTTGGAACTGGAGGTCGAGCCGCATGGTGCTGGTGCTGGGGGAGCCGGGGCGGACCGCCGTTTGGGTACCGCCGGGCAACAGCAGGGTGATGAAGCGATTAGGGTTGGCTGCCAGAACATCCCGCAAGGGCTTGGCATCTTTGTGCTTCAGAAAACTCTGGTGTAAAAGAGATGAAGAAGGTAAACTCGGATGCGGCAACTCGGTCGTAGGTCAATATATACTCTGCCTGACACGGGCTAGCAATCCTGGGCTTAAAATTGGCTGCACCGATTCATTGCTTAAATATACTACGTTACCTGGACGTCATGAACAGTGGCACAACAAATTAAAGCAAAAGCGTTCTGCTTATATACCGCCCCATACCAATTTAAGCAGTCTCTGGGCGGTTTACAGTTTAATTATGCAGGCTACCACAGCAGCAAACTGTTTGGATGCTTCACACATCCCAGTGCCTATGAGAACTCGGGAATGTTTACTTTTCTAGATACAATTCTCTCGACAAAACCAGACTCACCCATCAGCTAAAATCAATAACTGAAGCAAAATCCTTGCTAAGCCGCAAGCATGGCTAGGCTGAAGCAAAGTACAGTGGCACCTTGTATAAAGGAATTAATTCATTCCAAATGAAATTATGGTAAGCAAATCGTCCTTTATACAAATTTCCCATAGGAATGCATTGAAAATAGAGTAATCCCATTTTGATGTTGTACTGATTCACCCCATAGGCAATTAGTTTAAGCACATTTCCCCTATCTCCGGAATTTTTTATGTTGTACAGATTTTATGTTATACAAGCTGGACAAGGGTCCACTGTAATCTTAGCGAAGTGCGCTGTGCAGAGTCCCTGCTGGCCTTTCGCAGAGCGTTGAAAACCTTGCTCTATCGCGAGGCCTTTGGTGACCAAGTTTAGTTAATTCCCCCCCGCCGCCGCCATCTGTTAATTATTCTAACTAGTGAATAACTATGCCAAGGGTGCCACTTGTTTTATTTTTAAATTATTTAAATTTGTCTTGTCTGTTTTACATTGTATCTTGCTGTATGGATCAGCCTGTTGTAAGCTGCCCAGACTTCCCTCGGGAAGATGGGCGGGGTAGAAATTCATAAGAACATAAGAAGAGCCATGCTGGATCAGGCCAAAGGCCCATCTAGTCCAGCTTCCTGTATCTCACAGTGGCCCCACCAGATGCCTCTGGGAGCGCATGAGACTAGATATCTGTCTCCTGATACCACTCCCCTACATCTGGCCCTTGAAGTACCCTGGTTTAAACCCTGGAGGTTACACATCTCCATCATGGTTTGTAACCTGTGATGGACTTTTCCTCCAGGAATCTGTCCAATCCCCTTTTGAAGGCATCCAGGTCAGATGCCATCACCACATTGTGTGGCAGGGAGTTCCATAGACTTACAACGCGCTGGGTGAAAAAATATTTTCTTTTGTCTGTTCTTACTCTCCCAGCCCTCAATAATAAATAAATAATAAATAATCATTAAGGCTGCAGGACGGCAGTTTGCGCTTTGGACGAACGGGAGCGCACCCCTCAGTGGACTCCCCCACTCGACACCTTTGATCAAATTTAAGAGACCTGGACAGCGGCGTCTCTGCCACTCCGTCAGCCTGCTGGCGGCCTTGATTGTCATGTATAAACGGGAGACCAGTTACCATGAACATTCTGCTCCACTGTGGATCGTTTAAGGTGGCTTCCATCATGAAGAGCTCCACGGTCTGGGATGGATGGCGCGTCAGAAACTTAATTAACGGCTCTCTGAATGGGCTGCCAGCCTGCGGGAATAAATCACAGAGACAAAATAAAAATAAGCTTGATTTGGCATGTGGATAAAGCTCAGCGTAACCTGGGATTGCCTTCCTGGGTCAGACATTCTTACAGACTAGAAACAGGGCAGCAACCCTTGAATCCAGAATCACCATCTTAAAGGAAGTTTTTGAAATTCTGCACATCTGGGCTTTCCTTCCTTCCTTCCTTCCTTCCTTCCTTCCTTATTTCTACTATATCCTTCCTTCCGTCCACTATCTCCTTCCTTCTTTCCTTCCTTCCTTCCTTCCTTCCTTATTTCCACTATATCCTTCCTTCCTTCCTCTATCTCCTTCCCTCCCTCCTTCTTTCCTTCCTTCCTTCCTTCCTTCCTTCTTTCCACTATATCCTTCCTTCCTTCCTCTACTCCTTCCTCCCTCCCTCCCTCCTTCCTTCTTTCCTTCCTTCCTTCCTTCCTTCCTTCCTTCCTTCTTTCCTTCCTCCCTTCCTTATTTCCACTATATCCTTCCTTCCTTCCTCTATCTCCTTCCCTCCCTCCCTCCCTCCCTCCTTCCTTCCTTCCTTCCTTCCTTCCTTCCTTCCTTATTTCCACTATATCCTTCCTTCCTTCCATCCCCCCCAAAACCTACATTGACACCTTTTGCTGGCTTGTAAGAATCCACAAAACCTCTTTCCAAACTTACTTTAAAAAAAGAAAACAGGATATAAGAGAAGCGTCTGCAGAACAATGTGCTCAATCAAACAGACCGCCCAAGGGACTGAAAACCATTCAGAATACGATGAAAGCAAATATTACAAAGGGAAGAATGGAGGCAATTAAGGAAATGAAATGTTCCTCTACCTCTATTAACATAGCCCGTTCCGTTTTCATGACAACTTCGAGCAAGGGTTTGACAAGCGTCTGAGGTGCAGCAGGGATCAGATGAAACAGATTTATGATTGCTGAGCAAATCTTCATTTCCTACAGGTAAAATGGGAACCATTATCAAATGTCACCTTTAAAAAAAAAAGTCTGTTTTCAAACACGACGTATCCTAACTGGGGCGATAACCCCTCCTTCTACCTTATGGATGGGGTCAGGGCAATTAAACCATAGCAAAGCAATAGACCACAGCTACTTACCCTGGGCTCTTTTGCTGCATTTTAGTAGTGTTTTACAGTTTTCTTTTTAGAATGGAACAAAAATAAAATGACAATAGAGGTACCTAGCATTGTGAACATAAGAACTTAAAAAGAACCACGCTGGATCAGGCCAAAGGCCCATCTAGTCCAGCTTCCTGTATCTCACGGTGGACTCACCAGATGTGTCTGGGAGCGCATGAGACTAGATCTCTGTCTCCTGATACCACCCCTCTGCATCTGGCCCTTGAAGTACCCTGGTTTTAAGCCTGGTGATTACACATCTCCATCATGGTTTGTAACCTGTGATGGACTTTTCCTAAAGGAATCTGTCCAATCCCTTTTGAAGGTATCCAGGGCAGACACCATCACCACCTCCTGTGGCAGGGAGTTCCACAGACTAACAAAGCGCTGGGTAAAAAAAAAATCTTTTGTCTTTTCTCACTCTCGCAACCCTCAATTTGAGTGGATGTCCCCTAGTTCTGGTATTTTGTGAGAGGGAGAAGAGCGTCCCTCTATCCAGTTGACTCATGCCCTGCACTATTTTGTACGTCTCAATCATGTCCCCCCTCAGGCGCCTTTTTTCCCCAGACTAAAGAGCCCAAATGTTTTAGCCTTTCCTCATTGGAAGTCCAATCTTGAGGCAACCAGAGTATGTGAATTGAAAGGCAAAAAAACAAAAAACAAAAACCTGTTGTCAAGAACCTGACACAACCAAAACTGAGACAAGAAGACTTCTGTTCACCCTTACAGGGGCCAGTGTTCTCCGAGGCTATATTTCAACTCTTCATAGGGACTAGCCACTTCAAACTCTGCTTCTCCTAACAGTTTCTCTACAGCCGTTATTCCCATCCTGGGGTACGCGTTAACCCCAGGGTAAGAACCAGGACATTTAGGGGAATGTGGGAAAAAGAAAAACCCTGAATAATGGTGGGGGAAAGGCAGCTACGTGAAAGCTTACGTCACTTATTTATATCCCTATATTCTTTCTCTCCTCACCTACTCTGCAGGAGCCCGCTTCACGGCAGTGTCTGTTCTTATTCCGTCACTAACCCGGGGCTTTTGCCTCCGGCTGCCTTCCTATCAACGGCCATTTGTATGGGACAAAATTCCTTCCTGGTTTTAATCCCTTTGTGGTGCCCTGGCGCACGTTATCCGAGGGGGTGGGAAAGCAGCCTAGAGACGGGAGAATCCAGAGTGCCCCACTCAGCCCCACCCTCCTAATATTAACAGTACCAGTTATGGAAATGGGCTGCTAAGGAGTCCACAAGTGAGTTAAGGTCGAGACCCCCTGCCCTGGAAAGAGTATGGCTGTGTTTGTGTTAATCACTTAAGTTTCTTGCGTGTGGTTAGGAAATCGAGCACCATGAAAAGAAGGGAAAGGAAGTGTGCGTGCATGGATGCTATACAGCAGGCATGTCCAAACTATGGCCCTCTGGATTTTTGGACCACAACTCCCATAGTCCTTTGCCATTGGAAATACAGGCTTGGAATTCTGGGAGTTGTGGTCTAAAACATCATGAGGGCCAACGTTTGGGCATGCCTGCTATACAGTAAAGTAGGGTGGTTGCACTTCCTGAACCAAACTCTCAATATGTGGACAAAGAGGCCTTGTTCGACTGAGCAAAAAAACAGGTTTAAAGAGACCGAGCACCTCTGTTGTTGCTATTAAACCCCTTCCTTTTGGCAGGAGCTGGTCAAAACATTTCACTTCAAAACAGTGAGAGGTGGCAGGAGAGCACCCCAAAATTTCCTAACAAAACAGAAAAGGAAAAGGAACATGCCGTAAAAGTCCCTCGAGGGCCACAGCAAATGTGACTCGCACCACTCCGCCACAGATGTTCAAGGAGAAAAAGAAAAGAAAAAAGAAAAACATAGGACAAGTCACAGCACTGCACTCAAAGGCACAATGCACTTTGCCCGGTACGATACAACTTGAACAAACCATAGCAAAAAAATAAACCACCAGGAAAGACAGAACGGAGGAAACAAAAAAAAAAACAACAACCACTAAGAAACAAGAAACAAACAACCTCCTGGTGTCCTCCACTGAAAAAAAAATTCTCACCTCTACCCCTTCCATGGCAGGCTGGACCAAAACAAAAACAAAATGAAAAAAAAAATCACAGCGAGTACAACAACAACAACAACAACAACAATTAAACAAAAAACCAAGAATGGGGGGGGGGCAAACACAATGCAAAAATAAGTTTTGCAGTTTGAAACTGACTTTGAGTAGACTGCTGTTCTCACCTCGAACTGACATAATGGAGACAAGGAACATCTCCTGCACTCGGATATACTCTCCTGAGGAATATGGGGAGGAAAAGCATCTTTTTTTGTTTGTTTGTTTTCTATTTGGATACACACCAAACACATACAAGTCCCCATATTAAAGGAGGAGGAAGAGGAGGGCAGACAACCTGTACACAACGAATGGGGCAAAATAATACTAGGGGTGAGATCAGACCAGGAAAGCAGATTTCAGGATTAGCTTGGGAGACAGGTAAAGGCCACTGAGATGGTGACAAGGCCAGAAAGCCCCTCTGAAGGCGTGACGGAGGAAGAACGGAACAAACCAGGCTGACGGCCTCTAGATCCACCCATCTCTTGGGGTAATGTTTCGGGAGCATCGTTATATACTTTGTGAGCTAAAAGATAATGTGCACGACTGAACATGGGACATATTAGAAGTGGCCAGAGGACAAGACCAACACGAGTTTTTACCACCAACCGGATAAAAACCACACTTTGTCATGAGATGCACACAGATGGCTAGAGGACGGGAGATGAGGCTACAGGATGTCTTATCTGTCTGGCGAAAGAAAAAGGGGCCCTTTCACAAAACACACGTGGATACAAGCTCCGGAAAAAAACGGGAAGGCTGTAGAAGTTAACAAGATGGTTGCCGGAAGTTCCAGAGGTCAGACAAGTTCATCCGGGAATGACCAAATGAGTGTCTATGTTGGCTACAGGATTCTGAGAATTTTCATCCGAAAAAAGGTAACTTTTCTAAACATGCGCTGTGAAGCGCATTGGGTGACTGCGGCCAACTGACTGCATTTCGGCTAGACTTCTCGCGCGCGCGGGGTGTGTGTGTGTGTGCTGAAGATATACGGGTGACCGTTGAGGGTGTTAAGCATTCGATACACCACAAAACATGGAATAGAGCAATTTTGCTATCATTTTTTCTGAATAAACTGAAACCGCTTCTCTAGCGCATACGTGATGGCTGCCTGTAGGTGTCACATGAGTAACTTCTCAGAAGACGCTTTATACATCAGGACCAGCAGCTTCTAAACCACAAAGCACGGGTTGATTATTATGTGGGACTGCAAGCTTTTGCAGATATCAAGCTAAAGAAATTTGTTTTTTTCCACCCAATGGATATGAAAGAGCATTAGTGAACCTGTGCGCACAATATCCCAGTATGTAAAAAAAACCCATCACGGGGAAAGAGTCCTAAAACCAAAACTTTGGACAGCCAGTAAAATACCTGTGCTGCTTCCACTAGAATCATTAATCCCATCCCAATACTCCTGAAGTCTTCTCTTGTCCCATTTATCCCCAAACCTGCTCTGGAGATCTTGGAATCCCACTGGAGCAGTTCTGGGTGCCACACGGGGCTGCAGTAGCAAGACAAGGGACGGAAATCCCAAATCAGCTAGCAAGGGTTGCCCCAAGACCAGCCAATGAGTCGAGACCTTAAGATCTCCGCACGGGCAGGCGGTCTGTTCCCTTGAAGAATAACAGGGTTGTCATCCTTGGGCTGTTAAAGCTCACAAGGGACTCCAAGAAGGAGGATTGTCTTACTCTGCTCCGAACGGAACAAAGGTTTCACAAGAGCAAAGGCAGCCTGAAGCTCATGCCTTTGGCTGTTCATAGAATCATAGAATCATAGAATTGGAAGAGACCTCAAGGGCCATCTTAGTCCAGCCCCCTGCCATGCAGGAACCTCCATCACAGTATTTCCGACAGATGGCCATCCAGCCTCTGCTTAAAAACCTCTAAAGAAGGGGACTCCACCACCCTCCGTGGCAGCAGATTCCACTGCTGAACAGCTCCAACCGTCATGAAGTTCTTCCTAATGTTCAAAGGATATATTGAAGAGGGAACAGGTTTGTTTTCCATGGCTTCAGAGACTAGGACTCGGGGCAATGGTTTCAAACTACAGGAAAAGAGACTTCATTTGAACTTTCAGAAGAACTTCATGACGGTTAGAGCTGTTTGGCAGTGGAATATGCTGCCACGGAGGGTGGTGGAGTCTTCTTCTTTGGAGATTTTTAAGCAGAGGCTGGATGGCCATCGGTCAGAAATACTGTGATGGGGGTTCCTGCATGGCAGGGGGTTGGACTGGATGGCCTTTGAGGTCTCTTCCAACTCTATGATTCTATGATTGTATGATTCTATGATTCTAGGTCACAGCAATTTTGCAGGGGCAGAGAATCTGCTCCAGGTTTCAGTCTTGAGTTTCGAAGGGTCTTGAAACTCAACGCTTTGGACAGGTCTTCTCAAGTTCAGGTTAAAAGCCAGAGGGATTCACCAAGCCCAACCAAAACCAGGAGTTGCCAGAGTCTGTCACACAAAGCCCTATTCTACAGTTGGCCCAAGGACTGTGGGTGGGCACCAATATAAGCCACCTTGCCTGAAAAGAATGAACAGTGGCCACAGCTACCAGCCAGTCTCCTGCAACTGGAATCCAAGAACTTTCCAATCTTTAATTCAAACTTTGAGTATTTGCACTGATCAAGGCTGTGATCCCCAACAGCTTATTCTGGAGAGATGAGCAATCTACTAGAATTCCTAATCCTTTCAAAGCAAAACATACCTTCCCCAAAAAGCTGTCACACAATAGTTCCCAATCCTGGACAATCCAAGTAGTTCTTAGGTTGCAAGAAACCCCAGCCAGAACAACCAGTGCTGAAGGCTTCTGGGAATTGCACTCCATGAAAGCCTGGGTTACCCAAGGGTGGGAACCACTGCTCTAATGCATAAACGACAGTCCAAGACTGCTGTTGGCCATCTAGTGGGAAATTATAATGGCCCCATTCACCTGCAATTAAAATCTAATTTCCTATCTTCCTTTTTATTTTATTTTAATTTTTTTATATTTCTATACCATCGCCTTAGTGCAAACTGTACTGCCAAGAGAGAAGCCAGATTGGATTACTCCAGGTAACCATTTCCACGGTACAGTGGTACCTTGTATAAAGGAATTAATTTGTTCCAAATGAAATAATGTTAAGCAAATTTTCCTTTATACACATTTCCCATAGGAATGCATTGAAAACAGAGTAATCCCTAATCATGACCATTTTATATTGTACGGATTTGCCCCATAGATGACTCTGTTAAGCAAATTTCCTCTATCTCCAGATTTTTTTTATGTTCTATAGATTTTATGTTATACAAACTGTTTGTTATACGAGGGCTCACTGTAGTCGCATGCTGTTAGTTTGAATCCAAATTAGATCACCCTTTCCAGGATTTTCATGGTATCGAGTGGTTAACCATTCCCTTCTTCCTGGGGTGCTTTGGGTCTGTGAAGCTTGCCCAGGGCTAGTCAGGCTGGCTGTTCTCCAGGCAGGCATCATGGGGATTCAGACTCCCATCTTCTGGGCCACCAGCCAAATGGCTTACTCGTGGAGATGTCCAGCAGCCAAGGTTTACTTTAGGAATTGAAAAGGGCTACATGCCCCGAGCACATCCGATCTCGCCTGATTTTGGAAGCCTGATTTTGGAAGCTAACCAGGGTCGGCCCTGGCTAGTACTTGGATGGGTGACCACCAGGGAATACCAGGTGCTGTAGGCACCTGGAGTAGGAACTGGCAAGCCACTCCAGTATTCCTGCAGGAAAACTCCATGGACATGGGGTCATGAAGAGTTGGTCGCGACTGTAACAACCCACTGTATGTCTTTCTTGAGGCACTGGGGTGTGGGTGGGTGGGTTGTGGGGTTAATATCACTATCAAACTAGCATTTATGCCAGTGGTGTCCAAACTTTGGCCCTCCAAACGTTTTGGACCACAAACCCCACAGTCCTTTGTCATTGGCCATACTGGCGTGGAATTCTGGGAGTTCCTCAATAAAATAAAAATTAAATTAAATTTAAAAAAAAAACAAAGGAATTCTGGGAGTTGTGGTCCAAAACAGCTGAACGGCCAAAGTTTCGACACCCCCGATTTATGCCATTAATGGATACTGAGGAGGATCAAATAATGGGCTATCAGAGCCAGAATCACACTGGTTCTACTAAAACTGGTGAATCAAAGCCGCAAAGGGCATCATTGGGTTTCAGCCACTGTCTTTGCAAAGGACCTTTACGGCCCCTACAACATGGCTTGATTATCCCCATGGGGGAACTGAAATCAGACAGGATAGCCTTGTGAACATAACATAAGCCATCTCCGAGAGAATGAAGCAGAATTCCAGGGTGAGAGAATGCAGAGCTTCGCCCCTGGAGTATACTATTGACTGTCTTCTACCATACATTTGGCCAACGGAAAAACCAAGATGGAAAAGGAAAGGGACTTTTGATCTGGCCCAACAATTAGGCCCTACAAACCTTAGGTTGCAAGAAGCTGAGCCCTCCCCAAAACACTGCCGATAAGATGTTCATACTCATTTGGGAGGAAAATCAGACCTAAATCAGCCAATACGTAAAGCTTTTTCTCCCACGTTGCTTTCATAAACCAATTTCCCATGGCTCAGCGCTCCTTTCATTTCGGCCATCTATTCAACAAGTCGTAGGGATTAAATGCAGCGATTAGATAACAAAGATGAAGGAACTTCCACCCTGTATAATTTATCAGGCCAGGCGCAGAATCTCTATTAGGTCAAGGTGTTCTTTTTAAATATAGATTACTGTTAGTGAAAGTATTTGTGATGCCGGTTTAATTCAACCCAGTATGGCTATTTGCCAGTGAAATCAGGAGCCAGCTAGCCAGCCAAGTGTTCTTAAAGAATTGCACCCGGTGCTCAACGGACCTGACAAAAGGGTCCTCGTAAGATCTTCCTCGATACTTATGTCCTACAACAGGCATGTCCAAACTTCGGCCCTCCAGATGTTTTGGGCCGCAATTCCCACAGTCCTTTGCCATTGGAAATACAGGCTTGGAATTCTGGGAGTTGTGGTCCAAAACATCAGGAGGACCGAAGTTTGGTCATGCCTGTCCTACAAGGTCATGACACGCAGGGTGGGTTATAAGCAAAAGCCAATCACAGTCGATATAGTGTCTTCAGTCAGGACCAAAAATGTTTCTTTGATAAACGGCACCTTAAATCCTGCTGCAAGGCTGCCCATGCCCACCGAGACGATGTCACCAGCAGCAGCCAATCGGCACTAAGCAAAGACGAGTGTCAGAATGCACGTGACTTACACTCAGAGTGGTGAGGTTGTTAAACCCACCAATCCTAAAAGGAAGGCTTTAAATCGGGGGCGATGTTCGCCCAGAGATGGGCACGAACCGCCAGTTCGGCAGTTCATGGCCGTTCATGCTTCGGCAAAACAGGTGTTGGGCGCTTCCCAGACCCACCTCCTCGGGTGGGTGCCCACTCAGAAGGCCGTGCAGGAAAGACAGGGGGCTGCCTCCCGAGTGGGCACCAGCCGGAGGAGGTGGGGCTGCAAAGCTCAGAACACTCATTAGTGCGAAGGACACCCCCACCTCATAGGCACGCTCCGACAAACGGCTCTTACGAAGCAGGTAAGTGCCATACGTAGATCGGCATCAAAGCAAGCCATTTATGGCCCCATTGCCTCTAACACTTTCCTGAGTGGCCACGGGCTGCTCATGCCACCGAAGGCGAACGATCGACTTACGTTTCCATCGCTCCTCTGCCCTCCTTTGTGGGTTATGACGACCACCTCCATCCATTTGCGCAAGTGTTGCTGCAAGGAAATCCAACAGTGAATTACTTCCTACCATCCTGACATCGACTAGTTAGGAAAGTGGGCGATGCCAATGCAATTATTTACAACAAACCGATCATCTGGAGCATTTATTCACTTTGGGTGCCCTTGAGTCATTTGGGTCTTTTTTTAATTAAGGAGTTGGGACTGTTCTTTATAGGTGCTGACTAGAGATGGGCACGACTCAAAAAATGGTGTTTCGTTTGTCGTTTAGGGGGTCCGTTTCGGTTCGTTTTTGTTTTTCGTGAATTTTTTGCAAAAAAAAAAGTTTTCATTTCGTTACGTAACGAAACGAAAAAACGAAAACGAAAACTTGCTGTTTTGTTAGCATTCATTACAGTTCAATGTATTTGCCGCAACGAAAACGAAACGCACAACAAAATTTCTGTTGTTTCGGTTCGTTTCGTTTCATTTTGGAGACAAAATTCGTTTTTCGTTTCGTTACATAACGAAATGAAAAAACGAAAACAAAAACAAAAAAATTGCTCGTTTCGTGCCCATCTCTAGTGCTGACAGCTTGTCTCCGAACAGGTTTTATGCCAATCAACCCTGTGGTGCCTTCAGAGCTAGGGTGTTTCATTTGGCCTGTTGCCTCCGTGGACTTCTGCCTACTTCATTGGATGCCATGGAGTTCTTGATCTCTATCCAAATTACCAGCCGCGCAATAAGTCTTTTATCCTGTCGTAATCCATAAGAAATTTGCCAGTAGAGTTGGGCACGACTTAGCGGAATTCCCGTTTCCGTTACTCGTTTCCGTTACGCAACGGAAACGGTAACGGGAATTACTCCGCCAGAACTCGAACCGACTAAAGAATAATTGGGTCTGATCTGTCGTGGTCGTTCCTGGGATCGCGGCGATCCCGCGATGCTAAGCGGCACAGAAAAAAAGTTTTTAAGTTAAAAAAAAACCCGATTCCCGGCCCTAAAAGCAGGCGAAAACTGTCTGAGGGCACCTACCAGGCCAGAAGGGTGTTTTATTTGGGGGGGGGGTTCCCCGCCCCCCCTCTCCTTGGCTAGTGCTACTGCTGCACTGCTGGTACCAGGCAGGGGGGGGCATCGTCTCGTCTGCCTTTGCCATGCGGTGTGCGGGCGGGGGGATCCAAAATGGCGACCACAATATTTTTTTGAAATCGTGGTCCAAAAACCCACCAAAGCACCACAGAAACATGCGAAAATTAGCTATTTTAAATGCTTGAATTTTTACAGTAGCAGCAGTGGGTTTGTCGTGCCAAAATACGTCTCCGTTGATTTTATTTTATTTTATTTTATTTTTTTACACCTGCGCATTCGCAATGATGGGCTCGCCCATGGGAGTGGACCATGCAAATTTTCCACCAATCGCATGGCCACTTGGCCAGGTTGACCACAGAGACTTCTGGGATGTGCCAATCAGGCATAAACAGCCCACTAACCGTAGCCCGAACCCGAACCCTAAGCCTAACCCATACGCCAGTACACTGTCCTTCTAAGTGGGTCAGAGAGGCACCCAGAGGTGCACCCCAATGCTCACCCTAACCTCACCCGTAACTAGCCTAACCCTAGCCCTTGCGCTAACCCGTCTTAACCCTAAGCCAGATCTACTTGCATTGCACTACACGCAAGTACATTTCCCTTGGAGCGGGTGCAAAGAGTCTGCCAGTCCGTCACTTGTGGCTCTGTCTGACTCCTGCAGCAGCATTTGTGTGCCATGCAAACCATGCCTGCAAGTGCTGCCTGTGTCTCACCAACTGTTGCAGGGAAGGCACCCCAAAAAGAGGGGTGCCTCTGCCAGTCTGCTGCGTCTGCAATATGCATATCCATAGCATATGGCTATGCATGCCCTTTCGTAGTAGCGCTGGCGGGTGAGGATAGGAGGCACCCACCACAGAGAGGTGCCTCCAGGAGCCTACTACCCCCCCAAAACCAGTACTAACGACAAACGAAAAAACGAAAAATGAAACGACAAATTTTTGCGAAATTTCGCGAAAAACGGAAACAAGCCGAAACGGGCTGCCTCTGACACACGACAACTCGAAAACGTCATTTTCCCTAGTCGTGCCCATCTCTATTTGCCAGGCCTGCTCGGATGTGGAATATATTCTAATAAATGTTCCTTCTGTAGCTTAAGAACGAATAACTGACTTCTCCAAAACACTGCATGCCAAGAGCCTTCAATGAAACTCCAGCTGACACGGACTACCATTCTCTCTGCAATTACGCTCCTTCCCATGGGACACATGCACCATAAATGTCCCTCAATGGGATACCGTGGCATCTCAAAGCACAGTGGTCCCCTGCCCTCGCACACCCATTTGGGGCAGCGCCAGGCTGGGGGTAAGTACAAAAGCCCCCCAGCTAGCCCCCCCCCCCCGACCTGAATCAACCTGCATCCGCATATTGCGGATTTTCAATTATCGCGGGTCGGGTCAGGTGCCTAACACCCGTGGTAGGTGGGGGTCACTGTATTGGCTGTTAAGTGGGAAGACCAGCAAGGAAACAATGCTTGAACCACTCTTTTTTGTGCCCTGGCCATGGCTTGCTGACCCCAGCCCTGCAGCCGGAAACCCACTAGTCCTGAACAAAGAGCCTCAAGGAAAACGTTCAACCCAGAATTGAAATTAATTTCTACTGGAGCTTTATTACAACGTTGCATGCTGCCTACTGCATGAGCCACTGGGAGGGACTTGTTTGGGCTGCAGTGACTGTCACTCTGTCCACCACTAACCAATCCCTCTCTTCCACCTCTGAATTTAAAGGAGAGCCTCGCCTCTCTTATGGGTATCCTTTCCCTCTCTCTAGTCTGTTGGAATCAGTTGTTACTTTGCAATCCATCTGTTCACAGCTGGAAGTCACAAAATGTTCTTATGTATCAGTCTGAGTTATTGAGACATTAAGTGCCAGCTGATGTAAAGGGGGGGTGGACTATATGGGAAACTTGTAACTCACAAAGTGACTTTTTCATGAAAAAAATGCTATTTTTACATAGGGGCAGTCTGACCCTCCAAGGTCAAGAGATGGGGCTCTACACTGCCTTGAAGGTTGCTCATCCTGGTTCCATAATGTCAAGACAGAATGTGCAGACCGCCACTTTGCCTGGGGCAGGGAGGCAGCGGGACTTACCCCAATTCCTGAATGGCCCCTTCCCTGCAAAAACAGGGACAGAGGCCTAAGCCTGAGAGCAAAAGAATCCTGTTCCTTTTCTAATCTGTCCATCTGCACCAATAATTTCCCAGCTGGGGCTTTCCAGATGCTCTTGGACTACAACTCCCAGGAATCCTGGCCAGCACGCAGGTGGTGGCGAAGGCTTCTGGGAGTTTTAGTCCAAGCACAACTGGGTAGCCAAGGCTGGGAACCACTGCCTTCCCTTGTAATGCAAGGCCTTCCAGAGGTGCTGGACCAGAACGCCCATGAAGGTTTGGGAATCTGGGAGTTGTGACCTAACACCACAGGAAGAAATCTAGCCAGGCAAGGCTGTTGTACACAGAACCACCTCCACACTTGTACTGGAGGTAGCAAAGGTCCAGATTTCCTTCTGCTGCTCACGGACATGCCTCTCCGTCAGAGAGCATGCCACGCCCTATGCCAGGGATGGTGAGCCTTTTAGAGACCAAGTGCCCAAACTGCAAATTCGAAACTCACTAATCATTTGCAAAGTGCCAATAGAGCATTATAACCTGAATACAGCTGGCTATGAAGGGGCGATGTCGGGTGCCCGCAGAAAGAGCTCCGAGAGCCACCTTTGGCACCCGTGCCAGAGGTTCGCCAACACCGCCCTATCCCCAAACGTCACCTTCTTGTACAACATAAACCAACTCCCCCCCCCCATCTGCCCAGGTTTCTCAAGGCAGTCCAACCAGTTTGTGGCTCGTGATCAGAAGAAAAGGGGGCACACGCCATGCTGCAGAGTCCTTAAATTCAAGGCCAACTCTGCTCAACAGCTTTGAGGGTCTCTTTTCCAGGGCACCTGGCTTCCAAAGACCCGTGTCCTTACCATCATCTGATCGCAAAACTTATCGTTAAAGGAATTGGGGAACAGCCGAGTCACGGAGGTGAGGCGGTTCACGACGTTGAGGGTCAGGCTCCGGTAGTCTCCCAGCATCATCAGCAAAGGCCTCATGTGGGTGTGGATCTGGTCGACCTCAATCGTCGCACCTTCCAAAAACTGCAAGGAGAGAAAGCTACCACTGACGGAGGAGCATTTCTGCCCCGGCCTTTGCCCTGGGGGGGGGGGGGGATATGATGTGATTCAGACATACAAAATAATGCAGGGCATGAGTAAAGTGGATAGAGGGATGCTCTTCTCCCTGTCACAAAATACCAGAACTAAGGGACATACACTGAAACTGAGGGCTGGAAGAGTAAGAACAGACAAAAGAAAATATTTTTTCACCCCACCGAAGTTGAGAGCGGGGCTCACGCAAGCACCTTAATGGAAACCTTGATTCCTTCTCATGGCAACCTCTTTATTTCAGGTAAAGAGTCTTCCCCTCTCCTTGAGATACCCTGCAACTGTGTAGCTTGCCCAAGCCCGGTGGAGGGAATCAAACGCCCAACCTCTGGTTCCAGTGTCAGGCACCTCAACCACTGAGCTTTCCAGCTAGCAATATCCTAAACCAACCGGCTTTTCTCAACCGGGTGCCCTCCAGATGCTTTGGACAACACTGCCCAGCAGGCCTCACAAATGGGCCGTGCTGCTACTGAGCTCTCCAAGATATTTCTAACCTGGGTTTCCCAGAGAAGGAACCAGGAAGGGCAAGCACTTCCATCGGGGAAAGAGGCTCCCTACCTTACAAGCTTCAACTAGGACGAAAATGCCTGAAGAAGTTGGCCATGTGGCCAGCATGGCCGAACTCATTTCTGCGCATAAAACACTGTCTACCTTCCTGCTTTTTACGGCAGTTCCTATTTATCTACTTGCATTTAGATGCTTTCGAACTGCTAGGTGGGCAGGAGCTGGGGTCAGCAGTGGGAGCTCTCTCCACTGTGTGGCACCCGGGATTCGAACCGCCAAGCTGCCTACTTTGCAGCCGACAGTTTTCAGCGCTCTATCCCACTGAGCCACCACACCCCTATTCATTACCAGGCTTCATTGGAGGGGGGGTGTACATATACGCACACCTTCCTCTCCAGAACGAAGCCGGTACCTATGGCCTGTCCGAGCACAATTTTAAGCTGTGCCTTCCCTTTTGAGTTGCAGGCAACTCTAAGCAGCAACCTATAGTCAATCTCGGTACCTTAGAGGCTGCAATTAAATGCATATTTGCGCCGCATTGCGGCGTCAAGATCCAACAGTCCACTGTTTTAAGATTGCAGGGCCAGGAACAGCATGTCATCCGCAAAACAATTTAGGGGAGGGGGCTGCTCTCAGCTCTGAGGTGGCCGAACAGGACTGTCAGACGGTGGGGAAGTTTATGCCAAGAACAAGTCACACACACACACACACACACACACACACACACACACACACACACACACACACACACCACTTCCCAAATGCAGGCCCATGATGCTGGGATGTCGACAGAGCGGCCATTAATTCCAACAGCAAACTGGGCGGAAGAAAGAAGCAGTCAATACAGAGGCCCGTTGCTTCCAATCAGCGCCACCAACCTTTCTCATGCAAGCCTCTCCGGCCTCCTGGAGTTCATTGTTTGTTGAATTAAGGGCTTTGAAAAGGGCGGCAATGATTTTCTCCCTGGACTGCGGCAAGTAATTGCAAGCGGCTAAGGCATCTGGGGAAAAAAATCAAAGGGAAATTAGGCTTCCTTCTTAACTGGAAATCCAAAGTGGGGAGAGAAAGAGAGGGGGGGAGGGAGGGAGAGGGAGGGAGGGAGGGAGGGAGAGAGAGAGAGAGAGAGAGAGAGAGAGAGAGAGAGAGAGAGAGAGAGAGAGAGAGAGAGAGAGAGAGAGAGAGAGAGAATGAATGCTGCCTGGAGAGTTCAGTGGTTGAGGTCCCTGGCTGCAGAGTGCAGAGTTTGATTCTTCCATGTGGTTCCTGGAGAAGAACTAGCCTGGGTGGCCTTGGGCCAGCTGGACAGTCCCAGGGCATCCACCAGAAGAAAGACAAGGTAAGCCACTTCTGAGTCTTCTCTATCTGGAAACCCCCAAAAAGGGCTGCCGTAAGCCAGGATTGACTTGACGGCACAAGATTGTGATGGTTCTAAAGTATATATGATAATTATCTGTATCTGATAGAGCAGCTCCTCCCAAGAAGAACGGCCAGGATCACCCGTGCCAGCCAGGCAGGACACCTGGGAGTCCCAACTCCAAGGGAGGCCCGGGAAGTTGTAACAAGGAGTAGGGCCTTCTCGGTGGTTGCTCCCCAGTTATGGAACCATATACCCCCCTGAAATTCAGCTGGTACCCTCACTTCAATTTTTTTTAAAAACTATTGAAGCCCTGGTTGTATACAATGGCCTTTCCTGATTTCTCAAACATCCAATAAGATACCATTCACTGTACTGCTTATCTTCTCTCCCCCCCGACCCCGTTTTATCAACCTCCTGCTATTTTTATCTTCATTTTATCTTCATTTTAGTTTATTGTTGTTGATTTATGTATATTGTTTTATTATGCTCCTTGTATTTTGTTTTTTGTTTTTAAATGTATTCCTTTGTTATGTTGTCATGTGATTCCATGTTGAATACCGCCCGGAGTAGCCCGAGGGCTAGATGGGCAGTATAAAAGTCAAATAAATAAATAAATAAATAAATAAATAAATAAAAATAATTATATATCATAGAAGACAACGCAGCTGCCCAGAGGCTTCCTTAACTCAACAAGTGTCCAACTCCCTTCCCTCCCTTTTAACTGGTACCTCTTCAACATCTACCACCTGGACACACTGCAGCTGTCTTCCAAAGGGTTCGGACTTACTCAGTGCTGCAATCCGAAGAGGAACCAGGGAGGGAAGGCTCTTGTAGCAGGGCAGTTTCATCAAGGCACTGTCTTCGGCCTCGCACAAATTCAACAGCTGGAAACAAAAGACCAAAACGGGGTTTAGCCCTCCCCAATGACTTCCAGAGTTGGGCCCGCGTTCTGTCAGCGCCTGGCAGACAAACCTCTCCAAGTCCCGAGATCAATGCGTGACTTTGAAATTGCTTTGAAAATGATTGCAATAAGACACTCCGAAACAGAACCGATCTCAAAATATTAAGTGTTCCATTTCAGAAGGCTCAGAAGGCTCTTATTATTATTAAAGCAAAGCAAAAAAAGCAAAGTGTTCTGCTTATATACCGCCCCATACCACTACAAGTAGTCTCTGGGCGGTTTACAATTTTTTAATTAAAGTGTGCAGGCTACACATTGCCCCCACCAGCAAGCTGGGTACTCATTTTACCGACCTCGGAAGGATGGAAGGCTGAGCCAACCTTGAGCCTGCTACCAGGGATTGAACCCAGGTCGTGAGCACAGTTTTACCTGCAGTACAGGCATTTAACCACTGTGCCACGAGGCCCAGTATAATAATAATAATAATAATAATAATTATTATTAATTATTATTATTATTATTATTATTATTATTATTATTATTATTATTATTATTATTATTATTATTATTATTTTGAGATAAAAGACTTGAGGCGAATAAAATGAAGCCCCAGGGTCCATGGTATGATCCATTCTAGTAGAAAGGCAATACAGTGATCCCTGGCCTATTACGGGATTTAGGGACTCAACCTGACCCGCGACAATTGAAAATCCGCAATATGCGGATGCTGGCCAGGCCGGGCCTTGGGGGCCTAGCTGGGGGCTCTTGTACTTATCCCCAGCATGGCACTGCCCTGAACGGGCCTGCGAGGGCCTCCCCAGGCCTTCTGGAGGCCCCAAAAGAGCTTCCCTGTGAACCAGAAGTGATTTATGGTAAACCAGAGGTGACTGCTGGATCGGCAAAATCATTTCTGAGGCCTCTGACAGGCCTAGAAAGGCCCTCGGAGGTTTCAGAAATGATTTTCGGTGATCTGGAAGTCACTTCCGGTTTAACGGAAGTGGATTCCGGTTCACAGGAAAGCCATTTGGGGGCCTCCAGAAAGCCTGGAATGTCCTCACAGGCCCATTCAGGGCAGCACCAGTCCTGGGGTAAGTATGGGAGCCCTGAAACAGGCCTTTCCCCCTTACCCCAGGGGGCCTTTTTTCATATGCTGCGGTCCCGCGATGTGAACCGCGAACTGGCGGGGGACCACTGTAGAACCCATTTGTTTGGGCAGACCAATGATAGTCAAAGCACACCTATGTTTTTCATACATGGCAGATGCGCATCAGTTGAAGAGACTCAGCTCATTCATGTCCCTGGAACAGTTTAAGCCTTGAACAAGCATTCACAGAAAGGCACCCTATGAGTGCAGTAGGGATGAGCCCCAAAAGTTAAAGCTGAGATTAGACCAGAATTTTTTCTATTAAATATAGTAGATGTTAATATCTCATATGATCAGAAATATGTACTTCATCATGTAATAGTTGCAGCAAGGATATTGTATGCGAAATTTTGGAAACAACCAGAAGTGCCAACAGAGAGAAACCTCCACGAAAAGATAAGAGAATGTATTGAAATCGACAAGCTCTCTGGTTTTTAAAGGGAGACTACGAAGAGATTTCCAAAAAAAGATGGCAAGAAGTAACAAACTTATTAGTATTGTGATACTATTTGGTGATTTGTAAATATGTTAAATTGTTATTTTAGGCTTGATATACTCAATGGAATTTTTATAATGTATTCCCCCTTCCTTCCACTCATTCCCCTCTTCTTCTCCCCCAAAACCCAATAAAATTACTTAAATGAGAAAAAAAAAGTTAAAGCTGAGAGTAACAAACAGAGGGCCATTTAGACCAGCGGTTCCCAACGATCAGTCCTCGGATGTTTTTGGACTAAAACTCCCAGGAGCCTTCGTCACCAGCTGTGCTGGCCAGGACCTCTGGGAGTTGCAGTCCAAGAACATCTGGAGACCCAGGGTTGGGAACCACTGACTTAGTCAAGTACCTCC
This sequence comes from Phrynocephalus guinanensis, assembly GCA_037367245.1. Lineage (NCBI taxonomy): Eukaryota > Metazoa > Chordata > Lepidosauria > Squamata > Agamidae > Phrynocephalus > Phrynocephalus guinanensis. Next base: position 11,798,265 of record CM074751.1, on the reverse strand, counting down.
GTATAGAACACTTTATGCTCCACCACATTGAGATCCATGGTAAAGAGTCTGGGCTGGAGAGTGGTGCAGAACGTATTCCCTTCCATCAAGCCAATCTGAGCGTTGGCGGGCTGATGCCTCAGCAGGTGCTTCTTCGGAGGAACCATATCTTGGAGGACCTAGGAGATAGCAAGAGAATGTCAGAAACATGGACTAGGTTGCACAATTTGAACACAAATCCCAAATCTTTATCCATGCAAACTGTCTCCCAACCATAAATGTTTCTCCCAACAACTCCGGATCTGAAAACAATGGGATATAGCAGTGGTTCCCAACTTAGGTGCCCCAGATGTTCTTGGACTATAACTCCCAGAAATCCTGGCCAGCACAGCTTGTGGCTGAGGCTTCTGGGAGCTGCAATCCAAGAATGCCTGGGAACGCAAGGTTGGGGACTGATTGTACTTCATCTAGCATTAGTCAGCAATAAGCGCTTGAGTCCAATAACACCTGGGAACCCACGGTTGAGAACCACTAGCATACAGAATTGGAGACAGGCTATATTAAGTCTCCACCCGTCAAGGTGAATCTTGACAAAAACACTTGTCAAGTAGATTCTTAAAGCCTTCTGTCTCCAATTCAGGACTGGAACATCTAGTTCCCTTATCCCAAAGACCTGCTCAGGAAGATCTCTCAACTTCTCCAATCCTTCTCCTTTAACATGCGACAATTCTCAGTCACCCAGGTGAAGGTTGTCCCAAAGTTGAGCCATGGCAACTGGACTTCTTTTCTTGTGAGAGTGAAACGTTTCGCAGCTCATCCAAGCAGCTTTGTCAGTCTGAGGAAAGTCGGTAGCGCTACCAACTTTCTAAAGACTGACGAAGCTGCTTGGATGAGCAGCGAAACGTTTCGATCTCACAAGAAAAGAAGTCCAGTTGCCATGGCTCAACTTCTGCCTTCTTCACCTTAACCCACATTTTGTCACCCTCAGCCTAACGAAGAGTTCTGAAGATGCTAAATCTTCATTTCTCCAATGCAGTTTTGGCAGGGCAGTAAATTTATCTCCAAAATCTGTTTGCTAAATGCCGTGGCTCCGTTCTTCCACCTCCTGCCGATGCAGGGATCAGCCAGGTCTCACCTCTTTGTGTGGCTCCATGATGACGGTGACACTTTTCCCCGTGACCTGGGCGAGCACTTGCAAGGAATGCATGGCCTGCTTCCGCACGGTGGAATTTGGGGAAGTCACCTCCCGCACCAGGTCGTGGGTCACGTGGTGGAAAGACTTCTCCTGGGCAGTGAGGATCTCTTCTGTCTTCTCCTCATCCTTCAGAGGTGTCGCGCACCGGATCAAGAGCTGCTCCAGGGTGGTCTTGGCCATGGCCACCGCTCCGTTCGAGACCTACGCCAGGGGAGGTTGAGTTAGTGGACCAATTGCAGCAAGCAACTTTGATTTAACCATGCAGTCAATTGCTTAGTAAAGGAAAAGGCTAGCTTGAGAACAGATCAAAAGGCTTCATAATTTCATGACAGGCAGAATGCCATGCCAATCAACTGCAAATAATGAATCTGCCACTGATCTTTCCCAAAATCTAGAGCTTTTAAGCCCCAAGCACTAAAAGCAGCGTAGATTGTAAAACTTCATTCAATCAATCTCAGTCGCCATCAAAACTCTTGTTCATCCATCTCCCAAGTGTTCTTCTTCCCTGTGGTCCTAACCCTGCTAAGTAGCACCTCAATGCCCCTCAGATATTCTATGCAAACCAAAAGCTATTGTCCAGACACACATTTATCAAACAAAAGAGCCAGCTCAACACATCAGGATTCTGTGCCAAGCATGCCCCTGAACAGCAGATCCTGAACAGCAACACACCAATTGGATGCTACAGGGAAGGAAAGGCAGGATAGAAGCCTCCTCCTCCTCCTCCTCCTCCTCCTCTTCACCCAAGTCTCGGCACAGAGACGCAGGCGAAGAGGTGGCTGCCCCCTCAATCACCGGCAGCTAAAGGCTCCTCCACGCAGCCAAGACAGACAGCTGATTTTGACAGCTCTGAGCTGACAAAATCAGCTGTCTGTCGGCTGCAAGGGGGAACAGTCTTCCACTGTCCCTTGAGTGACGGAGCTTTAGACCGCCTTCCCACAGGAATGGATTGAAAACCTATAGATCATTTCCCTCCAGAATGGATTAACTGGTTTTCAATGCATTCCTATGGGAAACTGTGCCTCTTAGGACGAATTTTTCATAAGACAAATTGACTCGTGGAACCAATTAAATTCATCTTAGGACGCACCACTATACTTGAACGTCAATATAATGAATTCCTCCGTCTCCTCTGGTGGTGGCAACTGGGAGATAGCTGGATTGTACTCCAACATTTGCATTTTAAACAACCTCAACCCAGTAATAGCGGGTATGTCCTCACACTTATGAAACAGGAATGAAGCCAAGTTCATTCACTGGGAACACGTAAGAGCAAACATAAAACGCTGAAAGGAGCCTTGTGGCGCAGTGGTTAAATGCGCCTGTACTGCAGCTAAAACTGTGCTCACAACTTGGGGTTCAATCCCAGGTAGCAGGCTCATGGGTCGACTCTGCCTTCCATCCTTCCGAGGTCGGTAAAATGAGTAGCCAGCTTGCTGGGGGGGGGGGGGGAATGTGTAGCCTGCATAATTAAAAATTGCAAACCGCTCAGTGAGTACTTGAAGTGGTATGGGGCAGTATATAAACAGAACACTTTGCTTTTGCTTTTGATGCCAACAGGGAGAAACCGGCCCTGGCACCTCCCTGGAAGGGTCTTTGCTCTATTCACCATGGGTTCTGCTATCCCCGAGACCAGTTTTTGAATACATCGCTGGATCATTCCATAGAACATCTGGGAGACCTTTAGGGCCTTTCCTAGAAGTCCCAGCCATCATTGCAGATGAAAGGGAGTTAATAGCCCCACTAAAAGTGTATTCCCAAGGTCATCATCTCTTGATCTCTGCCCCGCACAAATCCAGCTGCAACAGGGCGACCTCCCCCATCTCTACCAACACCCACCTCTGATGAGGATGGGGAACTGTAGAATGTCCAGAGGCTACACTTTGCTTTGCTTTGCTTTGCTTTGATGCAAAAGGACACTCAAACTATAGAGCTGAAGACAAAAATCCCAGTCTAAGAAACATCAGGAGTGTCTTAACGGACAAGCTTTCAGAGATTTCTGCAAGGCGCCTAGGGAGGGAAGAGCAAGAGCGGAGGAAGCAAAGGCGTCGGTCAGAGACGTCCAGCTTTCAAGAGCCGCTGAGAACGCCACATTTGGAGAGAAAAAACAATACCTCTCCTGTCAGGTCCATCATGACAAAAAGCAGCGCCTTCAGGAACGTCTGCTGGTTCTGGAGCACCCAAATGAGGGGCAGACGCTCCATGAGGAACTTGATCGACACCACGCCGCCCAGCTTGGCGTACCAGGCTTGCTCGTAACAGCAGGCGCAGAGGCGTTCCACGATGTAGGAGAACAACGGGAGCTGGCAAGCCTAGTGGGAAGAGACCCGAACAAAACAAAGGGGTTCGGTCAGCCAAGGAGGGAAGAGCCTGGCCTCTACGCGTTAAAAGCGGCATCGTTTCCTGATCTCCGAAGCGTTTCGGTGTCTAAAGCAGCGCCCGCTGCTGTTTCGCAGACTCAAAAAAACCCACCCATTTCCAAAGGACGTGCTCCATCACCTTCAGAAAACTCTACCTGTTATAACTGCGCCCAGAAGCAGACCAATGAATAAGGGAAGAAATAGATATAAGGATGTCTGTACAGTGCTCGCTAGAACCCGTGGAAGATCTGCAGATGGCCGGACAATGGCATAATCCTTAATCTTTTTGTATTAGTAGTAAACAAGTGCACAGGCTGTATCCACTACAGGTTTTGTTTGCGTCTTCACTTCTACGTTTTTTTTCTTTTTTCCCCCTTTTGTTGTATGAGTCTGATCACTGGAATGTTTGTTTGGTTTTGTTTGCTTCTATTGTACATAAAAATTGTAAAAAACAAGAAAAGAAAAGAAAAGAAAAGAAAAGAAAAGAAAAGAAAAGAAAAGAAAAGAAAAGAAAAGAAAAGAAAAGGTCTACCCGTGTCCAATGCAAACCACGGAGAGGGGAGTGCCCGTTAAGCACCTTTGGCGAAACTGCCAAGATTTCTGGACTTCCGCAAGCATAAGCAGAATTCCTGAGATGCAGATCTTGGAAACAGAGCTGTGTTGTAGGTGTTAATTATAAAACACTCCCGAGATAGTAAAGTGATTTTGCCTTAACAAAGGGAGAACTGCCCCCTTTCTTTTCGCCCGATTTTCTAACATCTTAAGTTACGCAACCCATATTTCATAGCTAACTAGTCCCTCCCCCTCAAAAAAAACACACCTACGGTATAAATTAAAAGTTACTCAAAGCTGCAGCAATATTCCACTCTAGCCAGGAGCCCCATAAAGGAGGTTGACTTTTACAGTAACTGCAAACTTGGGCACACAAGCTGTCTGGCTCCTGAGTAGGAAATTCACCAACAAGAGCCCCCCAACACACACACACGGAAAGAGAACATAGCCCCACGATGGACAGTCCGTGCATACAGAGCTCTGGGACCAGATCCTGTGTGCACTGTGGCTTTTACCCTGTTTCCCGGAAAATAAGACATCCCCCGAAAATAAGACCTACTTACAGTTTTGCCTCTCGCTGAAAAATAAGGCATCCCGCTGAAAATAAGGCCTCCCTGATAATAAGATAACAATAAATGTGTACCGTATTCTTCTACATGGAAAAATAAGACATCCCCTGAAAATGAGACCCAGTGTATCTTTGGGAGCAAAAGTTAATATAAGACACTGTCTTATTTTTGGGGAAACATGGTAGTTACGCTTATTGGCAATCCATATGACAACTGACCTTACAGGGAGAAAGCAGGTTACAAAGAAAATAAAGCAGTGCTTCCCGGTCTTGGGTCACCCACATGTTCTTGGGCCGCAGATCCCTGAAACCCTGGGCAAGCCAGCTGGTTTTGAAGGCTTCTGGGAGTTGCAGTCCAGGAACACATGTGTTATATAGTATCAGGAACCATGGAAAGTAAAAAACAGATAACAGAACTACTTCCATATAAGGGGGGTGCATTTGGGGGATGCATTTAGTAGGACTGCGGTATCTGGAGGCAAGCAGTTCCAAGCCTCCCTCCCTCTCCATGGATACCAGAGACAGCAGACCAATGAAGCACTTAAAGCAGTGGTGGCCAAACTTCGGCCCTCCAGATGTTTTGGACCACAACTCCCGGAATTCCAAGCCTGTATTGCCAAGGGCAAAGGACTGTGGGAGTTGTACTCCAAAACATCTGGAGGGCCGAAGTTTGGCCACCACTGACGTAAAGGTCTAGGACAGAGGCGTCCACACTTTTTGCAAGGAGGGCCAGATTTAGTGAGGTGAAAAATGTGTGGGGGCCCACCACTGAGCTGCCTTTGGCCCCCGGACCGGACTTTGCACGTCTCTAGGACATGCAAGGAAGTGGGGAGGACACTGCAGCAACAGAGCTGGGGACGGGTAGGCTGGACAGGTGGCTGGGGGTGGTGGTGGGGTGGACGAAGGCAGGGAAGGCAGGCAAACTGTAAACCTGCAAGCTGACGTCTCCATCCAGTATGGGGAGGGCCAGCTGGTGGGGATGCATGACAGGCTGAGTGGGTGGGGAGAAGAGGCCACAGGCTGCTCGGAATTTGAAAACGGGCCACATTTGGCCCCCAGGGCCTGACTTTGGACATGCCTGATCTGGTACCATCACCAATGAAATTTTAACTGACTGCACTTCCTGTTTCTTTGGCGCCCATGCAATGGTTGAGAGAGGGATCCCCCTGCCCACTGCGGCCAAAGGAATGGAGTTCTGGCCCTCCTGCTTGCAAGGGAGGCTTCTCTGAAACCAGCAACTGTCACTTTCCCCCTCCCTCACCCCCCCAACAAATGTAGCTTCTCCATTTTACCCGAAGCTGCTGCTTCCCATGGAGACCTCAGACTTGCATGGACTTGTGTCAAGTCATCAATATGTAGGAGAGTCTCTGCTTCCATCTAGTGACCATGGCTGGTAATACACCCTGGGAATGTGTATTTCTGGGGTATCTATCTATCTATCTATCTATCTATCTATCTATCTATCTATCTATCTATCTATTTATTTATTTGGCAACAGATAAGTGAAACGACCAGTACTGAAATTGCAGATATGTCACTCCTAACGTATAACCAGAAAAACATGTGCCTTTTTAAAACAAGTTAAAAGGAAAAGGTATACAGTGGTACCTTGTATAAAGGAATTAATTCATTCCAAATGAAATTCTGTTAAGCAAATTTTTCTTTATACAAATTTCCCATAGGAATGCATTGAAAACAGAGTAATCCCTAACTGCGACCATTTTTATGCTGTACGAATTCGCCCCAAATTTCCCCTATCTCTGGAATGTTTTATGTTGTACAGATTTTATGTTATACAAACTATTATACGAGGGTCCACTGTATATCTTTTTAAAAAAAATAGGGAACATGCATGGACCAGGTAGGGAGGCGAGAATGAGAAGGATGTCTACAGATGCAGCCCAGACCGATGTGCATGGATCTGGTCCCCTCACCCTTTCCTTTGATCCCAGAATGATGCTGGCCACATCAAAGATCACGGCGAGCGCCACCTCTCCTATTTTGCAAAGCTCCTTTTCCTCGTAGGCCATGCAGATGGCGATGGCATCAATCAGCACCAGGGGATCCATGCCTTTGGATCCATTTTCTTCGCTATGGAACATGGCTGTGCTGGGCTGGCTGCCCACCTGGTAACACTGAAGCAAGAAAGGGCCTGCAATTTACAAAAAAAAGGGGAAACAAACAAATAAAAAGAGCCTTCAATTAGACAAGATTATAAGAGCAAGCCTGCTGTTCGGAGACAAGAATTTACCCACTGATCTTTGGGGGCACAGCATTCTTGAACGTGGAGGTTCAATCTAGTCCTTTCTTTCATACTTCCTTATTCGTTCTGTACCCTCCTCTGTGGCCATCCCTGGTGAAACCCCTCCTCCTTGAACTTGGGGAGTCCCCCTTGTAAAGCCAGCTCATCAATCAACAGTTGTCAAATTAAATCAGCAGAAAATTCCGTTAATTAACTCCGCGCAGGGTAAAGAAGCAATGTGTAGCCTGCATAATTAAATTGTAAACCGCCCAGAGAGAGCTTGAAGGGCTATGGGGCGGTATATAAGCAGAACACTTTGCTTTTTTCTTTTTCCTGCATTCCATTAAGCAACTTTACACGCTCACTGCATCTAGGTTCTAGTCTTACAGTAAGGATCATTCTGTCCTCTTTCAAAACATGCAAAAGCATTACGGGCCTCTGTTACAGAAACAGGAAATGCACTGCCCTAAAATGCATGGCAGTATTATTTTAAAACCCTTGGGCTTCTGTCACTCGAAGGCTCCATGAAAACCAACCTATCCCTTCCCTAGCAACCCCCAAGGGGAGAAGGAAAAGATACAGCAAATAAAAGATCAATGGAAGCTGCCTTACATCAAGTCTGTTTAGCCCAACTTGGACTGGCACCAGCTCTCCAAAGTCTATGGGGAAATTATATCCCAGTTCTACCTGAAGAGTATCCAAGTTCCAATTATATCCCAGTTCTACCGATATCCAATTATATCCCAGTTCTACCTGGAGAGTATCCAAGCGGTCTCTCATCCAAGTCAAAACAGGCCTGATCCTACTTAGCTTCCAAAACAACAGAAGGTCAATTAGTTCCAATTAGGTGGAAAGGGGGAGGAAAAAAGAAAGAGAGGGGAAGAGCTGGAGGCTGACGGCCCTGGTTTTGAGAGGAAATGTAAATCCACTCCAGGTTTAAGCCCTAACTTTAAAGTAACTGTCCAAGGTGCTGATAATGTTTGGGGGCTGCAGCTCAGCACCTCGGACAGTTCCTGTAATGTTTCTGCTAAACATCCACAGGGCTGCGTCACTCCCGCTAGACTGGGAGTCACCCGCTTCCAATACAGTAGTTCATTTCAATCGTTCCTCAACACTTTCATCTCCACCAACTTCTGGCTTCTTCTCTACCCACTACCATCACACAGCACCAAAGAGAGTTGGGATTACAACCGAGGTTTCAAGGCACAGTGCTCTTGAACATGGAGATTTAAGATAGCCATTTCTTTTATATGTCCTTATTACTTTTATACGCTCCTCCATACCCACCATCGCTTCAACCCATTTTCCTTGAACTTGGGTAGTTGAACTAAACTGAGCAGTGTCTGTGAAGATTCTCAAGTCATCCAAGGTGAGTTAATCTGGAAGCTGAGTCATGGCTACTGGACTTCTTTTTGAGAGAGAGAAACGTTTCGCTGTTCATCGAAACAGCTTCATCGGTCTGAATACAGCTAGTGCAAGTCCTCCATCTTATAGTCAGTCAGCTTTGACTTCTTGTCACCCTGATCTGAATTAGGCTCATAAGATGAACAATGGCCTGAACAGGCTCGTTAGGGAGACAATAGTATCCATAGCCTTAAGGTGAACAATGGCCTAAGGTGCTGAAACCTATCAAGAACGGGGCGTTAGCTATGGCCTTGGTGGTGAAGGCTTTTTTATTTGTCTGGGTCCTTTGGAAAGCACAGCCTGATAAGTAGCAGATAGACTATGCCTGAGCCCGCCACCTCTGTTGAGGGAGAGGTTTTCAATGCTCACAAGAATTGTTCATCTGATGAGCCTAATTCAGACCAGGGTGACAAGAGGTCAAAACTGACTATAAGATGGAGGACTTGCGCTAGCTGTATTCAGACCGATGAAGCTGTTTGGATGAACAGCGAAACGTTTCTCTCTCTCAAAAAGAAGTCCAGTAGCCATGACTCAACTTCCAGATAAACTGAGCAGTAAAAAGAATGGCCACTCCATCCCCCCTGCATCGTCCCTGATTTGTAGACCTTCCCAACCCCCACGACAACCAAGCAACTTCTACTTAGCAATCTGAATCTCTTCTCTCTCTCTCTCTCTCCCCTCCCTCCCACCCCCCCCTAAGAAATATCCACAAACAGATGGAGCACGTCAAGATTCCTGACCGCGAAGCCATCGTTTACTCACCACACTGCTGGGCCACGGCCACCATCGTATAATGACGAATTAAGCTGGCCACGAACGGAAGAGCGCTGGGGCGTAAATCTTTGATCACCGCCGACATGAAGGCCCCCGTCAAGGCCTGCTCGAAGGTTTTGCGGGCGGGCGTGTCCTGGGCTTTGTACCGATGAGAAATGATGATGCTGGGAATCGACTTCTCCGTGAAGCTATAAAAGACCGAGGTGAAAGCCTGGAGGCGCCATCAATTACGGCACTGACCGGTCGCAACGCAGAAAATGCATTGTTCTAAACCAGTGGTTCTCCACCGGTGGGTCCCCAGATTGTACCTGGACTGCAACTCCCAGAAATCCTGGCCAGCTCAGCTAGTGGTGAAGACTTCTGGGTTAGCTTGGCAATAGTCTTAAACTAGTCTATTACAGTATACATTTCCATTCACTAGTTTCCATTGCCACCCATTATTATTTACTTAATCTCATAGATTAGATAGAATATCTTAAGTCAAACTTACTATCTTCACCCTTCGTACTAGATGAAAACAGATGTAAATGTACGCCTATCATATATTGAGCTAGACAAATAGGCTTTAAAGTGCTTAGTAAAATGAAGAGTTAAGATTAAATAGGTTAGTTTAATACTGTACTTTGTTATTTTCACTTTTTGTGACTTATCTCCATCATGGAGATTTATTGTTACTTATCTCCATCACGGAGATAAGTAACAAAAAGTAAAAATAACAAAGTACAGTACAGTGGTACCTTGTATAAAGGAATTAATTTGTTCCAAATAAAATTATGTTAAGCAATTTTTCCTTTATACAAATTCCCATAGGAATGCATTGAAAATGGAATAATCCCATTTTTATGTTGTATGGAATTTCCCCATAGGCGATTATGTTAAGCAAATTTCCCCTATCTCCGGAATTTTTGTTGTTGTACGAATTTTATGTTATACAAGCTGTTTGTTATACAAGGGTCCACTGTAGTAAACTAGCCTATTTAATCTTAACTCTTCATTTTGATGGAGATAAGTAACGATAAATACAATGATGGAAAAGAAGCATGTAAAAGTGGAATATTCCAAGCACTTGGGCTGAAATATTGGGAAAATATTTGTATTTGAACTATGCAACACGGCAACACACAAGCAATGTATTTGTTTTAACTTGTTATGTTTAGAAAATTCAATAAATTAAAAAAAAAGACTTCTGGGAGTTGCAGTCCAGGGCCATCAGGGGACCCACCGGTTGAGAACCCCTGTTCTAAATGAACCCTGGGACGAGCACTCTGTGCTGAGGCATCTCAGGGTAGCCTCCGACTGAAGCAAAAGTGTCCGGCTGTCATTCTGAAGATCTGTATTCGAATCCCCAACAGGCACTCCATGCTGAGTGCCACTGTCTCCTCATCTCCACCGTGTTATTATGAGTAGAGATGGGCACGAAATGAGCAATTTTTTGTTTTCGTTTTTTTCGTTTCGTTACGTAACGAAACAAGAAACGAATTTTTGTCTCCAAAATGAAAGGAAATGAACCGAAACAACAGAAATTTTGTCGTGCGTTCCGTTTGAGTTGCGGCAAATACATTGAACTGTAATGAATGCTAATGAAACAGCAATTTTTCGTTTTCATTTTTTCGTTTCATTACGTAACGAAACGAAAACGAAATTTTTTGCAAAAAAATTCACGAAAAACGAAAACGAACCGAAACGGACACCTGTGGTGATGGCATCTGGCCTGGATGCCTTCAAAAGGGGATTGGACAGATTCCTAGAGGAAAAGTCCATCACGGGTTACAAACCATGATGGAGATGTGTAATCTCTAGGCTTTAAACCAGGGTACTTCAAGGGCCAGATGCAGGGGAGTGGTATCAGGAGACAGATATCTAGTCTCATGCGCGCCCAAACGCATCTGGTGGGGCCGCTGTGAGATACAGGAAGCTGGACTAGATGGGCCTTTGGCCTGATCCAGCATGGCTCTTCTTATGTTCTTATGTTCTTATGAGGTTCAGACAAAGAGATTTGCCTATAAGGCAGCACGGGAGAAGCAACCTCCCGGTCCATGACCAGTCCCGACTTGCATGACCTGTTTAAAATGAACGGCCACAATGAGGCGGACACATCAAGGCTCTGGTCTGAAGAACTGGATCCCTGAGAAAGATAACCTCTCCGAATCTCCCTGAGCAACCACTGACCATGCGGCCTTTACTTGACCACTGCTAGTACAGGGATAATATAGGTCAGTCATGGCCAACGTTTTAGAGACCGAGTGCCCAAATTGCGATTCCAAAACCCACTAATTTCTCGCAAAGTGCCAATACGGCAATTGATCCTGAATCCGGGTGGCTGTGAAGGGGCAATGTCGGGTGCCCACAGAAAGGGCTCCGAGTGGCACCTTTGGCACCTGTGCCATAGATTCGCCAACATTGGTATAGGTTGAAAACACCAAACTTCTTGGTCAAGATATCCACCATCCAATACATGAGCCACTTTTAAAGAAAGAATATATCAAATTTTACCACAGACACTTTGGGCCCCAAACCACCAATTTTACCTCAGGCACGTCACAAAAAGACAATCCCAGAGACTAACAGGAAAAGAAACAGCTAAGGGAATGCTTTAATCTTGATTCCACCACAAATTCCATCAAGGTCCTCAGACGCACCACCACTTCTTCCCTCAAGCCCATTATCCACAAGACAGTCGGACCCACCCACCCCCCAGCATTGATGAGGAACGGATTCCAAATCCCCTTGCAGAGGCTGAAAATAAATGCAGTTTATAGCAAATGCCACTTTGATACACAGCATGAACTCTAGGTTCCTTCTCTTGGCCAGGTATGGTAATTTCATCTTTAGAAATGTACGGTATATATCTTTGCAGTTTTTCTTTTAATATTTTAAACATATACAGCGGGCACCAACCCCCACTGTATTTAAATGATGGCAAGGATGACCATATCAAGGAATACCAGCAGTAGCAAAGTCAGGAAAAGCAGTATTATTCCCCAGAAGTACAGAACAACTCAAGATTTGCTTTGCTATGTCTATTTCCTTCCTTCCAGCCAGCCAGCCAGCCAGCCAAGCCTGTCATCTCTTAGCATCGTAAATGGTCAGTGTCTCCTGAAGGGAACACTGCAGGGTTCACCACTGTACCCCAACTGCAACTGTACCCCAACAACCAAATTACAAACAACCTTGACGGCCTGTTAAGAAGAAAGGGAAACAGGCAAAACAAACAAACATATATAACAAACTGCAGTACAGGCAATGAGCCCACCGCGGCTAACAAGCCACGGTTTGCCAACCGACCGCAAACAATAACCCATGTTTTGTTTTGGCTTGTTCCAAACATAGCTTGTCCTGAACTTCTTTCCGGTGCAAACTGAGGTTTAGGGAACAAACCACAATTAACACAAAGGATTGGCTGCAGAAGGCACAAATGAGCTTATGGCTAAGTGGACGGTGTGGCCAGCAACCTGTGCACTTCCCGCATTCACATACCTCCCTTCTTTTCCTTCTTTCTTTCCTAAGCGACAAGGAACCCAGCATTCCCCAAGAACAAGGTGGTGTGGTGGGACCGTCTTTAAATATATAGGGAGGGGGTCCCCCCCTTTATTTGCAAAAGAGCCCTCTTACTTGGGATGTGCAAGCAGCTGATACAAAGCGTGCTTGTTGTCGTCCAGGCTCATCATGGCCACCAAGAAGCATTTGATCACCTCCCAGGCCTGCCTCCGATAGTACGGCTCCGTGTTGGCGCTCTTCAAGCAATCCAGAGCGGTTTCGATCGCCTTGAAAGAAGAGGAGGAAAAGAAAGCGTGTTCTTCAGTAGGCACAAACAATAGGGTGGGGAACCGGGGGGGGGGGAGGCCCCGTTATTCACAGGAGAGAGGAGCGCCACCAACTCTGGCCAAAAGATGAGTCACGGCAACCAGACTTCTTTTCTTGTGAGCTCGAAACGTTTCCTTGACGAAGCTGATTGGACAAAGCGGTGAAACGTTTCGATCTCTCGAGAAAAGACGTCCAGTTGCCACGATGAGACCTTCGGATAACTTCCCCTGGAGGACTGAGAATATTCACAGACACATCAACGTCTGGCGGCGCCCAGTGGGATGAGACCGGGGATCAGGAAGGTCATCGGCACAGTTAGTGAAAGGTAAGTGAGGCCTGGTACTTGAAAATGCATTACAGAATAGCTGCAAAAGCGTAAACGTATTTACAACAATAAGTTGTTGTTTGTTTGTTTTTGTTTTTTGTTTTGTTTCTTTTCTCCTTCTCTCTTTTTAACTCGGAGTTCCTCTGGGAAGACAGGCGATATAAAAATAAAATATAAATAAATAAATAAATAAATAAATAAATAAATAAATAAATAAATAAATAAATAAAACAAAAAAGGATCCGTCACGCCGTCTGGCAGGATGTAAACAACGCAAACAGCCTGAGGAAGGAGACCAAAGATGATCCGTCTGTTTTGGAGGAAGTGAAGCCACATGGATATCTGGCTGGGGTTTCCACAGCCACACTGCCCCCGCTTCCGAGCACCTGATGATAGACAGAGACAGAACTCCCCAAGAAAACGTGTCGTCTCAGCAGCTGCAATAGGGTTAGGGGCAGTTGCTGGAGTCAAACAGTGGGAAGGAATTGTGGATCTGTGCCCTGTTTCTCAAGTTCAACGAGGCACCTCGCTCTGTCTAGTGGAAGAATACAGAATCCAGGTGGACCTTTGGGAGAAATCCAGCCAGGTTCTTCTTGCGAGATCAAAACTTTGCCCTCACGAGCACCACCAAAGCACCACCAAAACTGCAACGTCTTCCCCGCCCCCAGCAACGGACTTAAATGCAAACCTTGGTCTTTTCCCCCTGGGAAAACCTAGCACCCACCCTCTAGGATGGGGATCAGCAATCATCTGGATTCAAATCATCCCCGCTCCTGTACCACAGGCCCTAAAGACGTCTCCAAGATGAAAGGGAGGCCTAGTTGGGCCCAAATCCCAATTGCTACCAAATGGTCATGGCATGGCCTGGCCACAACCCACTGCCTCAACCGTGAACAGTGGCATGGCTCCAGCAACAGGATTTCCCCCGCCCCAGAAGTGCAGCTTGGCAAAGCTCGTTAAAAAATTCAAACTTTCATACACACACGGACAAAGCCATCACACAACACTGCATAAAAACTCCATGACTAAAGCTCCAGAATGACCCAGTCAGTAGGGATGGGCAGGAAACAAAAAACAAAATAGAAATGAAATGAAACGAAACGAAACGAAATGAGGAAGCAACCATCGGCCCTTTGTTTGGGCCCGCCCCCGGAGACTTCTGGACCCCGTTTGGTTCCGTGAAGCCTTCGGGGAGCTACCTGGTGGCCTGGCTGACGCTCCGGCCGAGGCTACGGCTAACCAATGGTTTGAAACAGCTTCCCGTGCCGTCGGCCGTATCGCCCCCCAAGCACCTCCTCCGCGGCAGAGCTCGACCTTCGCCGTGGTTTACGGCGGAGTTAAGAGCGATGAAGCAGGAGTGGAGGAGGCTGGAGAGCAGCTGGAGACGAAGCCGGACGGCTATCAATAAGACTGCAGTTGTTATCCAGAGTAGGCGCTACTCTCGTGCGATCAGGGAGGCTAAAACCACCTATTACTCCCTGATAATTGGTGAGGCCTCGAACCGCCAGGCGGAACTTTTCCGGGTGGTCAGGGACATCACCAATCCTAGTCTGGCAAGGCCTCCTCCTACTGATTTCAGTAGCAAGAATTTTGCAGTCTTTTTCAGATCAAAAATAGAGGCCATCCAGGCCAGCTTCGAATCCGGTTGCACTAGCCCTCCCTCGCCACCCCGTTGCTTCACCCTCTCGCTCTCCTCGATTGGTTGAGTTTGGGCCTGTTTCCTCTTCGGAGGCCTCCAGGGCAATTGCCCACTGCCGACCCGCGTCCACCCCCTTAGATCCTTGCCCATCATGGCTCATAAAAGCTGCCGGAGGGAGTATGCCCGAATGGGCGCCTGCCATCGCCACCGCCTCCTTCAGCGAGGTTTTTTTTCCCTCCCGCTTGAAGGAGACGGTGGTAAAGCCCATTTTGAAAAAAACGGGCATGGCGTTGGACCAATTGGCGAACTACCGTCCGATTGCCAACGTCCCCTTCATGGGCAAGGTTATTGACATGGTGGCCGCGATTCGGATTCAGTCATATTTGGAGGAACAGCGGTGCCTTGATCCATGCCAGTCCGGGTTCAGGCCTGGCCAGGGAACCGAGACAGCTCTGGTCGCGCTGCAAGATGACCTAATCCAGGCGTCCGACAGGGGTTGCTCTACCCTGTTGGTTCTCCTGGATTTGTCAGCGGCCTTTGATACCGTTGACCACGGTATCTTACTGGACCGGCTCTCTGAGGTAGGTATCGGAGGCACTGTTCGCAGTTGGCTCCGGTCCTTCTTGGAGGGTCGGCTCCAGTATGTGCAGCATGGTGGAGAGCTGTCGGCCCCATGGACAATCCCTTGTGGGGTTCCGCAGGGCTCGTCTCTCTCCCCCATGCTGTTCAACATCTATGTAAGACCGCTGGCTGGGGTCATTCGGAGATTTGGAGTCTGCTGTCACCAGTACGCTGATGACACGCAGCTCTATCTCTCCTTTTCCACTTCTGCAGTGGAAGCTGTCCGGACCCTCGACCAGTGCCTGGAGGCGGTCATGGCTTGGACCAGGGCCAACAGGCTCAAGCTCAACCCCAAGAAGACCGAGGTGATGTTGTTCGGGAGTTCTCCGTCTGGATACGGAGGCCCTCTCCCCAGTTTGGAGGGTGTTTCCCTCCAGCTGGCGGACAGGGTTCGGAATCTGGGTGTGGTTCTGGATCCGGCGCTATCCTTGGATGCCCAGGTGGCTGCTGTGACCTGGACCGCCTTTTACCATCTCCGCCAAATTGCCCAGATCCGCCCGTACCTAGACGGCAACTCCCTGAGAACAGTGGTCCAAGCGCTGGTGATCTCGAGGTTGGACTACTGCAACGCCCTCTACATGGGGTTGCCCTTGACTCTCCTCCGGCGTCTGCAGCGGGTACAAAATGCAGGGGCCAGGCTGGTGGTGGGGTGCGCGTTGTCATGACCACATCACCCCAGTCCTGTCCCGCCTGCATTGGCTGCCCGTTGCGTCCCAGATCAGATTCAAGGTCTTGGTTTTAGTTTATAAAACCCTCCATGGCTTGGGCCCGGACTACCTGGCAGAGCGGATCGCCCTGCGATCAACTTCGGCCCGACTAGTTCGACAGTCGCGAGCGCACTCGCTCGGGTCGTCACCCCCCGAGAGCCCCGAAAAACTTCAACCCGCAATCGGGCCTTCTCAGTGGCTGCCCCATCAACGTGGAACAGCCTCCCCAGCGAAGTGCGCTCTGCAGAGTCCCTGCTGGCCTTTTGCAGGGCGCTGAAAACCTTCCTGTTCTGCGAGGCCTTTGGTGACCAAGTTTAATTTTTACTTTTTTTCTCTTTACTTCCTTTACATCTGCAGCAAGCTAGTTTAATTAACAAGGTGTTTTTCACCTGAGTGATTTAAATTTGTTGATATAGATGCCAATGTTTTTATTGTCTTGTTTGTTTCATTTGTTCTTTGTTGTTTGTTTGATGATATGCTGCTGATCTGATCAGCCTCCTGTAAGCTGCCCAGAGTTCCCTTGGGAAGATGGGCGGGGTATAAATTCAATAATAAATAAATAAATAAATAAACATTTTGTTATAGACAAAATGGTCATTTTTCCATTGAAACGAACCATTTCTTTCCATCGAGGGGTCCCTGTGGTGCTGACTGGGCCAGGTTTAAAGTGCTCCAACCATTGGCAGCTCGGCAGGAGCCCTGTAAAAATGGCTCCCGGAGTCCCGGGCACCAAATCTGGTGCCTCTAGGACCCAGAGGAGCCATTTCGTTTCATACGAAATTTTTTAAAAATGAAAAAAGAGTTACGAAAAGAAAAGAAACAAAACAAAATGAGGCTGAGCACAAAACAAAATGAAACATTACTTTTCCATTCCGTGCCCATCCCTACCAGTCAGCCTAGAGGCCAGCCTAATGACGATTTTACAGGAATGTTTTTACAGCAATGGCTCCAGGAAGTGTCGGAGATCACTGAATTCCTGAGTGAAGTTGGCCTGATAAAACTTATCACCTTGTACTGGTTCTCACTGTCTCTCCCCCCTCCCCCGCTTTTTTTGGGCTCTCAAGTGAAAAAGGCATCTGCCTCCTCTTTAAATAGGGCCTTGATCAGACGCAGCCCAACTGCAAAATCCACTTGAGAACCATGAAATAAGAAATTTCATTGCCTAACAGGCTGCAAAAGGAAAATCCAATCACCCATGCTTAAACACTTGATAAAAAATTATGTAGATAAAAGTGACCTTTGAATGCTGTGGACTCCACTCCATCCACCATCACCTCCTCCTCAATTTGGAAAGAAATATCCTGCTATTCATGAATTAATCTGGCCCCTCTTGTGTCTTTTGCACAACCTTCAATGTGTTTGCAAAGGGGGGGGGTTTAAAGGCATAGAAATGAGTTTCCCACGGGCCACTGAGGTGGAACTTCTCTCACTAGGAGAGTGAACACAAAAGATGGGTTTCTGGTGTCTGTCCTACATTAGGATTCTTGAATGTTTTATTCCTTCCTTTTCAGATGCATGGTGTAAACACAGATTGCTTTCCTAATCAGAGTCCAGGAGCCGACATTTTTTATTCCATGAAGGCACATCTGGAAACACTGTGTGCTTTGTTTTCATCCAGGTAGAATTTTACTGAAATGGGGGGGGGGGGAGGTTTGGACGCCACATTACAGTTGTCCCCCGCCCTTTCACGGTTCATATACTGCGGTCCCAGTATATCGCGGGTCCGCAGTATATGAAAAAAGCCCCCCTGGGGTAAGGAGGAAAGGCCTTCCCAGGCCCGTCAGAGGCCCCAAAAGTGCTTCCCCACAAACCGGAAGTGGCTTCCGGTAAACCAGAAGTGACCTCCAGATCACTAGAAAGCACTTTGGGGGCCTCTGGGGGACTGGAAAGCCCCTTGCAGGCCTGTTTGGGGCAGCACCAGGCCTGGGGTAAGTACAAGAGCCCCCAGAGAGCCCGCCCAGTCCTGACCTGACCCAGCATCCGCATATTGCGGATTTTCAATTATTGCGGGTCACATTGGGTCCCTAACCCCTGCGATAGGTGGGGTTTTACTGTATAGCATAATATGGTCGGGGACAGAGATGGGACAGTTCAGCAGTTCCTACTGGTTTGTTTACCACCGAAATGGGTGTTTCCAGCGGGCACCCACTCAGAAGCAGCGCCCAGAGCAGACAGGGCAGGGAAGCGCGGTGATGTTGTATCAAAGTGGTCATCAGAGAGAGAGGGAGGGCCACGGAACCCCCCCCCCCCAAACACCTGCAAAAGAAACAAACCAGCACAACCCTCTGGAGTGCAGGACTGTGCAGGAGTGAAGAGTGAAGAAGGGGGAAGACAAATTTGGCTTCAACAACCTTCTGCATTAAGAATGAGGAGGAGGAGGAGGAGGAGGAGGAACTGTGCGGCCATAAAAACAAAAACAAGACTAACCCAGTGTTTTTCAACCACTGTTCCGTGGCACAGTAGTGTGCCGCGAGATGTTGCCTGGTGTGCCGTGGGAAAAATTCTCCCTACACCAGCAATGCCTCCCCGCATCCCGCTTGCGACCAAGGCAGTAGTGCGGCGAGGAAAGGCTGGCCGTGGGCGGGGGAGGAGAAGAAATAAGGGAGGAGGAGGAGGAGGAGGAGGAGACTGAAGAGCGAGAGAGTGAGAGAGAGCCGGGAGACCCGCGCAGGCGCATTGCGGTGAAGGGCGCCCCAGAAGCCGCTCTTAAAGGTTCTTGGGGTTGGTTCCCCCTCCTCGCTCACCGAACCCCCCTCCCTCCCTCCCCCGCCTCGCGCACTCGCTATTTACCTCCCGAGGGTGGGCGCACGCCCCTGCCGAGCCAGGTAGGAGCGCGCGTGCGCACCCCTCTTTTAAGGGTGGGGAGCGGCCGGCCGTTGACAATGGTCATTTTTTTGGGGGGGTAAATAAAGGGGAGGACGTGGGAGGCTGAGGAGGAGATTCCTAGGACCTAGGGAGGAGACGGGGATGGGGGTCCCTTCCGGGCCCTGTGGCTGCCTGGCTGGAAGGAGGCGGGGGAGGGGAGAGAAGGGAGGCTTATACTGGAAGGGGTAAAAGATGGGGGTTGGGGGGTCGTATATGAAGAGCCTCCCCCAGCCCCACCTTCCTGGGTTTGCAAGTTCCTCTGAAAAAAAGTGCCAGGAGGAGGGAGGGGGAAGGTGAGGGCAGGCGGACATTTTGATAGGGATGCCTTGGGAGGGCCTGGGCTGGAGGATGGATTTGTTGTTGTTGTTGTTTGGGGGGGTGGGAAGTGTGTTTGTGTGTGTGTGATAGGCACAGAGTTAAATTTTTTAACATTTTCTAATGTTGGTGTGCCTCGTGATTTTTTTCATGAAACAAGTGTGCCTTTGCCCAAAAAAGGTTGAAAAACACTGGACTAACCTATAGGTGATACCTTCATAGCCTCCTTCTCTCAAGAACGTCTAGCATCTGAAGATGCCAGCCACAGAGTCTGGCGAAACGTCAGGAAGAAAAACCTTCCCGAACACGGCCAAACAGCCCAAAAAACTCACAACAACTAAAAGGGAAATGCCGGGAGTAAACTGATATTTGGAGTAAATTAAGAAACAGGGTCTCAGCCGTTAATATTCCGGGTGAAACTCGTTTAACTCAGCAGGCCCTTCTGCAGAGGAAACATTCGTAGGATAACATCGCCAGGTGCCAGACGAGTTCACAGCAGTCCCTGCAGAGGTTGACAAGGCTGGCCGAGAAGAATTATCGGGAGGGAAAGAGGGCACCCTTCAGAGGCTGCTGGGCAGGAACTGCTACCAGCGCTAGTGTTGTATAGCAGGTCTGACGAAACCAGGTGACGCCCAAAGTGAAAATTCAGCTCTTTATGCCACGACAGAAACAGAGGTTGCATAGAGATAAAAGCAACTGCTAAAATGGCCCAAAGGCCTGTTTATATACACCCCCAAGATATCCCCGAGGCTGGCCACTGGATGGTTTAAACAGCCTGCTGGCCCTCAATTGGATAAGCCAGAATCCTGCCCTTCAGTTATTCTCAAGCCTCCAGCTCCCACATCCTACACCTGTCTCCCATTACCTGTGCTTAGGAGCTTGATCAGTCTCCGCCCGGCTAGGGGCCAGGCTAGAGCTTGGCTGGAGCTAAGGTCAGTTTGGAGCCTTGCTTCCTATTTATTAATATAGTCCAAACTCAGGCCGTTCAAGGGTTACGCTAAAAAACACAACACCTAGCCATTTCAGCCTGCCACAAGAGATGGTGAGAGATACAGTGGACCCTTGTATAACGAACAGCTTGTATAACATAAAATTTGTACAACAGAAAAAAATTCCGGAGATAGGGGAAATGTGCTTAACATAATCGCTATGGGGTGAATCTGTACAACATAAAAATGGGATTACTCCGTTTTCAATGCATTCCTATGGGAATTTTGTATAAAGTAAATTTTGCTTAACATAATTTCATTTGGAACGAATGAATTCCTTTATACAAGGTGCCACTGTAGAGTCATACATCCCAAAGAGCCTCGTGGCGCAGTGGTTAAATGGCTGTCCTGCAGGTAAAACTGTGCTCAAGACCTGGGGTTCACTCCCAGGTAGCAGGCTCAAGGTTGACTCAGCCTTCCATCCTTCCGAGGTCGGTAAAATGAGTACCCAGCTTGCTTTGGCGGGGGGGGGGGGAATGCGTAGCCTGCACACTGTAATTAAAAAAATGTAAACCGCCCAGAGACTACTTGTAGTGGTATGGGGTGGGATATAAGCAGAAGCAAGCAGAACACATTCACCCCACCCCACCCCACCCCTGAGATCTTCAGAACGACTGCAAAAGAAAGCAGTTCCTTGAGCCTCAGATGTCAACAGCTGGTGGAACATCTGGAAACCGCGGGAGTGAAAGATGATCAGCTGAGAGGGGGGAGAAAAAAAAAGAGTCCGCCCTTACCTTCTCCATAGGAAGCTGGATGGAGGCCTTGCAGTCAGAGAACTCGGCTGTAATGCTGGGGCCTCGGATCTCGGTCACGACATACTGCAGCTTCTGAGACTCCTTCAGCATCTTCCGGTTGCTCCCGCCAAACTTGCCCAGCACGCGGTACGCCACGTGGGAAATGGTTTCAGCGGGATTGCGCAACGTCCGCCACAAGGCCTTTTTGGGGGGGGGGGGGGGGGAAGTATGGAGAAGGTTTTGAGTTCGGAAACAGTTTTGTTGTCAGCAGTCGCTTGGCTTTATTTTGCAAACCCACCTGTAAATTGTTTACGGGGGTGGCACGAGGAACCCGTGGCCAGAATCCCACCCCATGCCTCTGCCGGGTCCTGCGGCTTCTGCCCAAGTCAGCAATCCCACCCACATTCCTTCTTTACTCATTTTGCCAGATATTTTTTTTTTTGGGGGGGGGGAGAATCTTGGACCCCATGGTGAACGAACGGGAAGAAAGTCCCAATTCCAGTAGCACAGAATTAATAGACTGTACATGTATATGTGGTGGCGTGGGTGGCTTAGCGGGATAGAGCGCTGGAATGGTCAGCTGCAAAGTCGGCAGCTTGGCGGTTCGAATCCCAGGTGCCACGCTGTTCACCCCAGCTCCTGCCACCCTAGCAGTTTAAAAGCATGTAAATCCAAGTAGATAAATAGGTACCGTCGTAAAAAGCAGGAAGGTAAAACAGTGTTTCCTTGCAGCCATGCTGGCCACATGCTCATCTCTGTATTCAAGCCAAAGAGCCAGTGTTGTGCAAGTCCGTGGCTACGTGGCCAGCATGGCTGCACGGAAACACTGTTCTACCTTCTCATTTGTTAACGGCGGTAGCTATTTATCTACTTGCATTTACGTGCTTTCGAACGGCTAGGCTGGCAGGAGCTGGGGTGAACAGCGGGAGCTCACGCCGCTGCGTGGTGTCCAGGATTCAAACGGCTGAGCTGCCGACTTTACAGCCAACAGTTTTCACTACTCTAGCCTGCTGAGCCAACACGCCTGCATGGGTCCAAATAAATAAATAAATAAATAAATAAATAAATAAATAAATAAATAAATAAATCATGACTCTTATGTACCCCCCCCAAATATAACTACAAAGCATAATCATTTTATTAACACAAACGCACACACACACACATGGGTTTACTGTATTCAATGTACAGCGTGCCCCAGCCCACTTTCTAGACACCACGTGGAACTGCCACGCCTGCCAGGAGAGGGGGGACCAGCTAGGCCACCAAGAGCAGGGGGCTTCAGTAAATCCAAGACCCCCCCTTTCTCAGGCCATTTCTTGGAGACGAATTGCAGCACAGCATTTATTGAATAGTCATTTATTGAATAGCTATTTCTTGAAATATTTATTCATTGAAAGCATCCAAGTAGAGCCAAGACCGTGCTGACTGAACCTTGCGTAAATCAAGGGATGCGTGGACATGCTTTTGATGCTCCGTTTTTACCATGAGAGATAGGGGACCAAAAACGGGGGGCGGGGGGGGACCAAAAAAAAAGAGGGGGAGCAAGCTACACTCTTGAGTGAATGGCTAAAACCACGTTTTCTTCCCTGCCACTGTCCTGGCCCAAAGAGAAGCATTTCCGTGCTGATGTTTTTACCAGAAGGCTTTCCGGGAGACCTCAATGCCATGCAGCAAAATCAGGTCTGCTGCATTACAGAGCACCTTTCAGGCTCCCGCACCGCCCAAGGGGAAGACCGACCACAAAGCGCAAGGCTGACCTCTAGCGTTCCTGGCTGATAGGTGCCTTTTTGTTTTACCTGCATCAGTTCCGCCCGGACAGGCTGAATGTGATCGTAGAGGAAGTCCGGCTGCAGGTTATCCACGCACAGCTCCAGGGTGCGCAAGCCCTGGCTGACCAGCGTCTGAGAGCCGTTCAAGGCCGACACCAAGGGGTCCATCAGCATGGGCAGGTAAGGAAGGAGGGAGCTGAGACGCACCGGGACGGTGAGGCAGAGCTCGACAAACAAGTCCTTCATGTGCTGCTTGTGCAGGCCGCTCTGCAGCATGTTGAGTCCTGGAAGGGAACAGCGGGCATCAAGGTGACCCCCCCCCCCAGAACCTGCCGACACCGATCGTTTCTGCAACATTTTCAGATGCCGCTCGTCTTAACAGATGACGGCAAGTCGACTTGCAAATGGAAAAAGCAAGGAAATGACTATAGCATCGCAAACGGTGTGTGTGTGTGTCTGTGTGTGTGTGTGTGTGTGTGTGTGTGTGTGTGTTGTGTCGTTACAGTCATGACCGACTCTTCGTGACTCCATGTCCATGGCGTTTTCTTGGCAGGAATACTGGAGGGGTTTGCCAGTTCCTACTCCAGGCACCTACAGCAACTGGTATTGCCTGGTGGTCGCCCATCCAAGTACTAACCAGGGCCGACCCTGCTTAGCTTCCAAAATCAAGCGAGATCGGATGTGCTTAGGGCAGTGATGGTGAACCTTTTAGAGACCGAGTGCCCAAACTGCAATTCAAAACCCACTAATTTTTTTTTTTGCAAAGTGGCAATACAGTAATTTAACCTGTATACAGGTGGCTATGAAGGGGCGAAGTCGGGTGCCCACAGAAAGGGTTCCGAATGCCACCTTTGGCACCCGTGCCATAGATTCGCCATCACTGGCTTAGGGCATCTAGGGAGACGTCCATTTCCATTGTGTTGTGTGTGTTGGGTTGTTACAGTCGCGACCGACTCTTCATGACCCCATGTCCATGGAGTTTTCCTGCAGGAATACTGGAGTGGCTTGCCAGTTCCTACTCCAGGTGCCTACAGCACCTGGTATTCCCTGGTGGTCACCCATCCAAGTACTAGCCAGGGCCGACCCTGCTTAGCTTCCAAAATCAGGCTTCCAAAATCAGGCGAGATCGGATGTGCTCGGGGCATGTAGCCCTTTTCAATTCCTAAAGTAAACCTTGGCTGCTGGACATCTCCGCGAGTAAGCCATTTGGCTGGTGGCCCAGAAGATGGGAGTCTGAATCCCCATGATGCCTGCCTGGAGAACAGCCAGCCTGACTAGCCCTGGGCAAGCTTCACAGACCCAAAGCACCCCAGGAAGAAGGGAATGGTTAACCACTCGATACCATGAAAATCCTGGAAAGGGTGATCTAATTTGGATTCAAACTAACAGCATGCGACTACAGTGAGCCCTCGTATAACAAACAGTTTGTATAACATAAAATCTGTACAACATAAAAAACTCCAGAGATAGGGGAAATTTGCTTAACAGAATCGCCTATAGGGCGAATCTGTACAACATAAAAATGGTCGCGATTAGGGATTACTCTGTTTTCAATGCATTCCTATGGGAAATTTGTATAAAGGAAAATTTGCTTAACATTATTTCATTTGGAACAAATTAATCCCTTTATACAAGGCACCACTCTACTGTGATTAACTTTGAGCAGCGCTGATGTCACTTGACTTGAGCCATGCAGCAGGATCAGGCCTAGTTAGTCCCAGTGCAGATAAAAAAAAAGACCAGGGGCCATCGCTCAACAGCAAAACTCTGTCCCACGAGATATATTATGGTCAAAGCTATACCAGACCTCTATAGATAAGAGACTCCTCTATCTCATTAAAGGTCTCTATCAGGGCCCATAATGAGTGTCTTCCCAGGTAGGACGTTGAACTGGTATTTAAAATATTTATTAAGTGACACAAACAAGGGGACCACTGAATCAGTGGCCAAGTTCCTTTCCTCTGCCCAAAGAATACGGAAGACACCCTTGGCCTCTGTTAGCTCTTAATATAATCATGAATTGCACAATGTTTGTGTCATTCACTTTTACTACCTAAACTGTTTTAACTCTCTTGAAATTTTGTAATGGTTTTACTCTTTAAATGGTCTTGTAATAGTTTTACTCTTTTACACACAGTATGTATTTTTATTTTATTGGCTGGGCCCGTGGCCATAAATGCAGATTGTATTGTATTCTAAAACACCGTTTCCAGACAGGGCTCCAAAAGGACCCGAACTGGAACCCTCCAAAAAGGGGTCACCATAAATCTGAATCAGCTGGACGACACACCGCCGTCATCACCAGCGTCCTTTTACCTTGCAGGAGATTTGGTAGCAAAGGCAGAAATTCCTGATACAGGAGATCGTGGCTTCCCCCTCCTATAGACCGGAAGAGAGCTCGCAGCAGCAAGAAATAGTTGTAGGGCTCCTTGGCGGTCTGGGCAAGCTCCATGGAGCTGTTCACAATCTTGTGTAGGTGTGGCTGTTAAAAAGCAAAATGAAAAAAAACAAATTAATAGATGGATGGATGGATGGGAGGTTTTAAACAGACTCCCGCTGTCAGTTACTTAAACCAGCATCTTCCCAATGGCAGAGTACCAACTTTATGAGAGTTGGAGTACCACCAGACCACCATAAGCTATCCAGGCATGGGATGCTGCCTCCTCTCCGTCCCCTTGCAAGGACACTGAACGTCTCTTCTAGCGTGACTGCATTGGAAGTCCGCGCTCACAAGACCCTTCTGTTTATTTAATTTGAATTGCTGTTTGTTTCTTATTTGCATTTATGGAAACCGCCCACAGTCCCTTCTGGGAAATCGGTGTGGTATAAAAATGCAATAAATAAATAAGTAAGTAAGTAAGTAAGTAAGTAAGTAAGTAAGTAAGTAAGTAAGTAAGTAAGTAAGTAAGTAAGTAAGGCCCTTTTGCTGCAGCATGGAAAACTATCCTTGTGCTGGTGCAATGCACTAGCACAGTGTCGGCCCTGGGAAGCGTTTTATGCCAGGAGGCAAGTCATGCATCCCTTACGCCTGCAGTCCTGCCTTGGCGCTCAAGAGTAATGCACAACAGGGCCGCGACATCCAAGGGAGAGCCGTTCCGACCCCCTCACCACCAAAAGACGCCAGAAACTGCAGAACAGGGAAGAACCTATGTCCATTTTCTCTGGTGTCCATGCATGGCCGAGAGAGGGAGCCCTGGCCCCGTTGTGCCAAAGGAATGAGTTTCCTGCCCTCCTGTTCAGGGAAGCTTCCATGAAACCAGCACTGCCGCCCTACAAATGCACCTTCCCCACTTCACCAAAAGCTGCTTCCCATACAGATGTCAATGGATTTGCAGTTATATCTAGCATAACCTCTGGCTCCATCTAATGGCCAATCCTAGTAATACACCTTGGAAACACATATTTCTGGGTTTGGTTTTTTTTCCCCCCAGCAACATATCGTATGTCATTTTCCCTGACCACCTTTCAAATGCAACCACAAGTTAAAATATGAATTGGCCATGATGCATTAATGCAAGGCTTAGTGAAACGTTCTACTCAAATGCAAAAATATTTCTCAAAGGAAGAGATTTCATATCAGCTCCTTTCAACATGAACTGCACCATCTGTTCTGCAGTTGCACCAAAAATTACACCAAGATATGAACTTCAATTCAAGTAAACTCTGAATGCTAACAGATAGCATAACATTTTGGTTACAGTAACCCCTCCATCTATCGCGAAGGTTACGGACCAACCCGACCCGTGATCATTGAAAATCCACGACATGTGGATGCAGGTCAGGACAAGCCATGGGTGCCCACAATGTTTAAAATCTCTTTAAGCTGGCTCCATTGCTTGAAGTCATTTTAAACATCGTGCACCGCTTCTCCCGACCAGCCCCGGGTGCGGGGGAGCAGTGCACGATGCCTCCATCGAGGCAAGCCCCGGGCTCCAGCTGATTGGTGCTGGGGTGGGGGAGAAAAACCTTTTGTTTCCCCACCCCAGCACCAATCAGCTGGAGCCCGGGGCTTGGGGAAGAGGGGGAAAGGTTAAAAAAGTCCTGGCTTTTAAAACCTCCCCCCCCCACTCCCTCAAGCCCTTTCAGGGTACTGTGGTCCCACGATATAGCGGGACCGCAGTATATGAACCACGAAAGGGTGGGGGACCACTGTACTGTTTTAAAGGTACACTAAATATTAAATAAACGTCCTCCCTAAAATGGTTTCTCTGAAGCCACATTACAAAACTTCTACTTTTGAAATTGCAGTAATAATCAAATGAGAAATTATATCTTTTAATCACAATTTCCCTGACTTTCCCTGACTTCAGACGAATTTCCCTGACTTTCCAGAAAGTGGCAACCCCAAAATGTGCTTCTCTTCACACTAGCACTAAACCTGGCTTTTCTTCAAACCTCATATTAATTGCTTCAGACTTTGCAGTGTCTCTGAACCCAAAGGTATGCCCTATTCAACTGATCTACAGATCTCCTCGGGGTTTATTATTTAAAGTTATTTACAAATCACTGCCTCTTGCCAAATAAATTAATAAAGACAGCCCAAAAGCCATATTAAAATTAAAAATGTATGTATATATGTATGCATTTGTCATTTATAAACACACACACAACCCATTAGTGTACACTTGGCATTGTACATAAAGTCTTAAATTGCAAATTAACATCTCAAAGGTCAGGGTTTATTGTATTCTCAAAGGCTTTCACAGCCGGGATCTGATAATTGTTGTGAGTTTTTTGGGCTGTGATTTCAATTAATCTGATATTTTTTAAAAAATTCACTGGTTTTCATGCACACTGCAAACAGTGCCCCTCAGTCTACAATTGCCTCTTTTTCTTTCTCCTCTCGCTGAAAAAAGCAATGTCAAATTGAAGGAAGTGTTCCAAAACACTGTTATTTGTGCAATGACATTTAGATTAAATTATCCTCACAAAGTAAAATAAAATGTAAAGCCTTCTGCAAACTATTTCAAGGAGGGGGGGGTGGAACAGACAGCCTCCCCCGGGTACAAACTCTGAAATAATAATGGTTTTATTAACATCTAAAGGCCTTAGATCTTGCACCACAATTGGTGCCAAAGAGCTTTCATCACTCAAATTAAATTGTCTACCGAAGGCCACACCATCAATTCCCGAGAATCAAATAATTTAACATGCATGGTGTGGTGATGGGCGGTATATCACTCCATTTAAATTGGATTTGCCGTTCATAAAAGGAAAGTGACCTTGGTTCCAGCAGAAGAAAGAAAGGGACAAAACGCCCCGTGGCAGAGGAAGGCATTTAGTTGTTCTTTACAACACAAGAAGTAGCTGGGATGTAATTATTCATCTGCCAGTAATCGGGACCCTGCCAAGAGATGAATGGGAAGTGTGTTGCAGTTTTTAAAGGTAGGTTTTTCAGAACTAATTATGTAATAAAGTCAAATAAAGAGAAATATACAGTCCTAAAAAAACTCTCATTGGAAGCAGAGCAGACTGTCATGAAATAAAGGTGTATTTCGAAACTTCAGTGTATCAAATGGATTTTTGTGGGGCTTTCAACTTTTATCGCTTAGCAGACTTTCCTATGGGTACATCAGAAAATTGGTTCAACTCCTTAAAAATAAAAACACTTTTGTTTTAGATTTGCCCATCTGTAGAATAGCTTCAGCCCTGTTTGGTGCCAAATGTCTTTCACTAGCATGAAAATGTGTGAAATCCAGATGGAACTTTTTCTTTTCCTGAAAAAAATCAAGTGGCAGAGCGACACATAATTGTCCCTCTGTGCTTTGATGGCTGGATTTTTTAAAAAAAGAGATAACCAGAGATTTCTGGTGTTGCCTGAAGGTCTTATGTCAAGTCCAACAGCCCATCTAAACTGCTCCCCCATGCATCAGGCTGTTAACTCCCAGAGCAGCCAGAAAAATGGTAACCAGAAACTGGGCTTCTCTGCAGGGCCATCATCTCTGGCATCCATGCAACATTGGTTCCAAGCCACTATCACGCACAACCCATGCTAAATAGGCAGACGGATCTGACACTATTCATTGTATCATGGTCGCTGGCTCCTTTTACTGGCCAGTATACAAATGGAAGGGATGCATGAATACTGACCTATGGCCAACCAGGAGCTTGTGCTTCGAAGAGCCAATAGAGAGAGGATGGTTGTAAGCCAGAGGGAGGTGCCCATACCATGCTGCTCTTTGTTTGAGCTGGCCTGTAAAGTCCAGCCCCATTGGACCATGCTGCCCTGTGCCTTCCAAGAAGAAGGCTGGCGTCGATCATGCCAAGTGAACTTTTCAGAACTCTCTCCTGGCAAATGACATCCCTTGCCATGTTTGGACTTCTATGCTTGCTTTGAAAAAGAGAACTTGCTCTCGAAAGCTCAGTCCCTTTTTTATTTTTCTACTAGCAGCCTATGAAGGCATCACCCATAGTCTAGTTTTGCTTTTGAATAGAATATGACACCTGAACAAAACGTTCAGATGCTCCAAATCTTTCCTGCAGAATTCACAAAACAAACTGCCAGTCTTTGAAGGTACGGTAGGACCCCCGTGTCCACTGATTCATTATCCACTGATTCAGTTACCCACGGTGGGCAGAGGAAAAATAAATAAATAATTCAGCAGCCGCAAAGCAAGCTACTGTCATAAAACAGCAGCCGTAAAGCAAGCTACCGTCACAAAACAGCAGCCGTAAAGCAAGCTACCGTCACAAACAGCAGCTATAAATGTATTTATTTATTTATTTAAAGACTTATATCCCGCCCATCTTCCCTGACAGGAACTCTGGGCGGCTAACAATGTTTAAAAGACATAAAATAAAATAAAATAAAATAAGTGGAAGAGCAAGTTACTATCACAAAGCAGCAGTTTTGGGGAACATTTTGGCGTTCTCTCTTATCCACGGTTTTCATTTTCCATGGGAAGGCTTGGAACCAATCCCCAGCGGATACTGGGGTTCTACTGTAATCTACATAGAGGTTTGTTCAGCTCCGCAGACAGCGTCGTTCCTTACAACCCATGAGAACGATCAGCTATACATTTCCTCTGCCCTCCCTTTGGCATTTTCCTCTTAGGTTGTGTCTCTTTCCATTTCAAGCCTGAAAGCAAGGGTCTTGCCATTCACTTGGGACTCCTGTGCAACTTTTTGGACGAGAAGCTGGCCAACAGATCAACGGAACCCAGCATTTCCAAAAACCCGCGGAAGGACCCAGGACCAGGGAACCCTTTCCCGGCCTTACCTTAAGCATTTGTTCGTTTTCCGCTGCAAAGAGGGAAACAGAGCCGAAAACTAACTTGAAGAGTTTGAGGTAGAGGTTGGAGAGCTCTACGTTGGAGCCCATTTCAGGCAGCCGGTCCAGAAGGTACTCCACCAGAATGGTCGCAAACAAGGCTGAGGTAGTCGGGTTGGCCAGGAAAGAATTAGCAACGATCTGTCAACAGACAAAGCAAAAAAACCATCCAGGAACAGCCACTGCTGGTGGGTTTGTGTTTTGTTTTTATGCCACCCTCCCACGCCAGGACAGAGCCTCAGAGTCTTGTTTTGCTGCAGAGATCACTCCAGACCAGACAGTGGAACTGGGAAAGGTGCAGAAGAGAGCGACTAAAATGATTAGAGGACTGGGGCACCTCCCTTATGAGGATAGGCTAAAACATTTGGGGCTCTTTAGTCTGTAAAAAAGGCGCCTGAGGGGAAATATGAGCGAGATGTACAAAATAATGCAGGGCATGAGTCAAGTGGATAGAGGGATGCTCTTCTCCCTCTCACAAAATATCCAGAACTAGGGGATATTGAGGGCTGGGAGAGAAAGGACAAAAGAAAATATTTTTTCACCCAGCGTGTTGTTAGTCTGTGGAACTCCCTGCCACAGGAGGTGGTGATGGCATCTGCCCTGAATGCCTTCAAAGGGGGATTGGACAGATTCCTGGAGGAAAAGTCCATCACAGGTTACAAACCATGATGGAGATGTGTAATCTCCAGGCTTAAAAACAGAGTACTTCATAGACTAGGTGCAGGGGGGTGGTATCAGGAGACAGATATCTAGTCTCATGTGCTCCCAGAGGCATTTGGTGGGGCCACTGTGAGATACAGGAAGCTGGACTAAATGTGCCTTTGGCTTGATCCAGCAGGGCTCTTCTTATGTTCTTATGTTCTTAGGACCTACAAGATCAACACTCTGCAATGCTTTCCTTTGGCCCAGTTGTATTCCTTCCCCCATATTTTAGTCACTAAACATCAGGTTGTTGTGTTTTTAAGAAACAAAAGCAGGTAGGGAGAGGGAACATCCCCCCCCACACACACACAAAAAAACTTTTGCACCTTTTTCGTTCCAGCCATTGGGGACAAACAATGGATGTTTCTTTATAAACCATGATATGGTAAACCAGAGCTAACATGCTTGTTGGGTCAGCCCATGAAACCTGAGGCCATCTGATAACTAACCCTTAGTACACTCCTAAGCACATCATCATTGGCATCCTTCAGTCTCGAAAGACTATGGTATCATGCCTGGAGTAGAGATCCTAAAAACAGTACCTAGTGTGACTAAATAGACCAATTCGGGAATGGCAGTCTCTGGGGGCAGATGTATTCTGTTTCCTGCCTGGTCCTCGAGTTTCGTTCTTTCCGTTCTTTCCGTGCCTGCCTCTTTTCCTCTGCCTGTTGGACAAATGCCTCTTCAAATTTATGTAGACCATGCTGTATCTCTTGCCTCCAGACAGTGCGATCGGAGGTCAGGGTTTCCCAGCTGTTGAGGTCCATTCCCAAGGCCTTCAGGTCCCTCTTACAGATATCCTTATACCGCAGCTGCGGTCTCCTTCTGGAGCGCTTTCCCTTCATTAGTTCTCCATATAGAAGATCTTTTGGGATCCATCCTAAGCACAACAGCTAAGAAATTCTCACACTGGCGTGTGTCTTCATGTATGCGCATGCGCGCATGTGTACGAGTGTGGACACCAACGTGTGCTGCTTATAATCCACTCCCTTGCATTTAAAGGACTCTCTGGGCAGTTTACAATTTAATTCTTGAGGCTATAAAACTGGCGCCGCCACCCTGCCGCCCAGCAAGCTAGGTACTCCCATTTACCGACCTCAGGAGGATGGACGGCCGAGTGAGCCTGAGACTGAACCTGGGTTGTGAACTGAACAGAACCTCAGTCGCTGTGCCACCAGGCTCCAGCCTTCAGCTAAAGTTCAGTCGATGGAGTAAGCCCACACCAAAGTCCTTTTCACATGCCCCGGGATGCCCACCGTGCCAACCAACCACTCACACAATCAACACAGAGAGGCGACTAATGGTCTCAGGTCTCTAAGTCAGTTTAAAACGGATTTCGGGACCCTGTTTTTATTAGGAGTTCTACTCCACCGGCGCTCTGCCAACGGCAGCTCTTAAAAGGCACGAGGTCTGACAAAGTAGCCAATGCCACTGTCAAGTGCACAAAACATACTACCTGAAGGGCATAGTTCTTAGAGATTCTTTCGACCATGTAAGGAACGGTCGTCTGGAAGATTTCTTTAAAGGTCAATGGGTTCATCATGGTGAAGACGCCGGCAAAATGCTCCAAGACCTCCTTCTCCTCCTTCATTCGGACCGTCTGGCAATTTGCAACTCGGACGTATGTCTGGCCGTTTCCAGCTATTTGGACCTACGACAAAGGACGTTGCACAGAATCAAGGTCAGCTCGATTTCCTTCTGCGCCTGTGACATCTTTCCCTCAACAGGCCTTATAAACACTGCTTAACAAGGAGAGGATACGCACACCTAAAGAGGAAAAGTCTTCCTAATAAGACAGCCACATAAAAACTTGGACATAGGCAGATATGCCCGCCCAAACTGTTTGTTATGGAGAAATTTTTAATATTTTATTTATTTATTTATTTTTGTACTTAATGACCGCCAGATTTTCCCGTGGGGAACTCTGGCCAGTGTACAGCACAACGCCAAAGTGACTATCCAACAATAAACCCCAATACAGAAACAAACACAAAACAGCATAAAAATACAGGACATAGTAAAATACACCCTAATATGGGAGTACCATATATCAATTCCAAGGTGCCCAAGGGAAAGAAAAAAAAGAGACATAACGCCACCCACCTAAGAAAATTGTTTAACTGCATTGGTTGTTGTATTGTATACTGCTTTACTTGTTATTACTTTGCAATTATGATTGCTGATTTATATATGTTGTAATATATATGTTGTAAACTGCTGAGTGAGCCTGCTGTCAGATGGGCAGTATAGAAGTTAGAGAGAGAGAGAGAGAGAGAGAGAGAGAGAGAGAGAGAGAGAGAAGAGAGAGAGAGAGAAATGGGCACAGAGGCAGGCAGGAAGACAGACTGGCAAAAGCAAAATACCCATAGGGATATGCACCTGATAAATATCCAAAGCTTGCATTGCATATTTGACCAGTTTAATGTAGATCTGTGTCTCTTTAGGTTGCAGCTGCTTGTTGGGAATGAACTGTGCTTCTAGAAGAACAAAAAAATAAATAAAGACAGAAGTGAATTTCGTATCACGTTAGAGCTGCAACATGTTATTGATTTTCTTTCAGAATCGGGCAGCCATATTATTATGTGTTCACTTTAGATCCCACATTTCTCTTACTTTTTACCAGCATAGACTACCACAAGTACTTAGATGACCAGGCTTCAGATGATCAAGGCTCCCTCAGACCCCAGAAAGAACTTTCTAAAATAATGCCAGGCGTCACTTTGAGCTGGCTCAATGGTTTAGGAGTCAGAGGCTGGGAGTTCAGTTCTTCACTGTGCCTCTTTGGGGAAGAGCCAGCCTGGGGGGGGGGGCTTGGGGAAGCCGCCCAACCCCACAGAGCAAAGGAATGGGAACCCCCTTCAGCGTATTCCCTACCTGTAAAAACATGGAAAGGGTGCCATAGGTAAGAATCGACTTGACAACACTGTACACAATCATTATGAAAATAACTCTGCACTGTCTATCTAAACACAGGGGCCAACAAACAGCGGATGTTCTCTGGTCATGACGAACCTACATGGAAGCACTGTTCATGTACTCCGGGATGCTTATCAAGCAACCGTCATCTCATACAATCAACAACACAACCAGGGGGGGAAGCTGGTGCAGGGCAGACAGGAAAACCGTTGGCCGGCATGACCATTACACAAGGGCACAATCCTCTTTCGATGATGGTGGGTTGGGGGAAAGGGGGTGTCTTATACATGGGGGTGCCTTATGAACAGAAAAATTACAGTAAAAAACCCATTCAATTCACAAGTTAGTCTTAGGAACTGAACTCTGTTGTTACACGAGGGATGCCTGTAGATGCCAAATGCATCCATCTGTATTTAAGAACTAGGGGCATATTGATTGAAATGGCTGTTAAACAATTAAATTCTAATTAGCATCCTACGTCAGGGTGGATCTGATTTAAATCCCAATGGTTTAGAATCATAGAGTTGGAAGAGACCTCAAGGAGGGCCATCTAGTCCAACCCCCTGCCATGCAGGAACCCCCATCACAGGACTCCCGACTGATGGCCATCCAGCCTCTGCTTAAAAACCTCCAAAGAAGGAGACTCCACCACCCTCCTTTGTGGTAGCATATTCCACTGCCGAGCAGCTCTAAACGTCATGAAGTTCTTCCTAAGGTTCAAATGCAATCTCTTTTCCTTGAGTTTGAGACCATTTCCAAACAGCTTTCACTTTTTAAATACCATTAGTGGTTTAAACAACAATAATATTGGTAAATATTTCATAGAATCATAGAATCATAGAGTTGGAAGAGACCTCGAGGGCCATCTAGTCCAACCCCCTGCCCTGCAGGAACCCCCATCACAATATTTCCGACAGATGGCCATCCAGCCTCTGCTTAAAAACCTCCAAAGAAGGAGACTCCACCACCTTTCATGGCAGCATATTCCAAGGTTTAAATCTTACACATGACACTTTTCTGCCAATTTCAAAATTCATTTAATTAAATGATGACTTAAAGGTACTTGAATTTTAAAAATCATTGGTGTTTTTTTTTTAGCCATCCTGGCTGCCACTAAAAAGGAGGGGGGGGGTTAATTCAGTGTGGCGCGCCGTTACCCCCAGGTGCTTTGCACGATGTGATGCCCCAGGTGATCGTCTTGACGCCGCAGACCAAGGTTTTGACCAGGCTTCGGCAGTCGGTGACTTGGAACGTCTGCTTGTCCTCTTTCTCTTTCTCTCCTTGTTTCTCAAAGACGGGCCCCGAGGGTGGAGCAGCCACGGGCGTGGCGGGGGCCGGGGATGGTACAGGAACCGGAACCGGAGCCGCATTGCCTCCGGCAGGGACCCCGGGCAAGGCCGCTTCCGCTGCCCCAAGCTCGGACTGAGGCTTGCACTTCTTAAAGATAATGGAAAGCTGATAGCGGGCGATGGTGTGGAACTTCAAGACAAACACCTGGAGCGCGAGAACGAGGGGGGGGGGAAACAGCAGCCGAAATCAGAACGAGAAAAAAGCCACACAAAGTTTGCAAGTTCGACTGAATGAGTGAGGTTTTCATCCTGCCTTTCGTTTGAGGGACGCAAGCTGCGGGTTCGTGGTTCTCTGCTCCCTCTCTCGTCCCGAATTCAATGCTACCAAGGTAGTGCTAGACGGAGAATGGCTGGCTCAAGCGCCTAGATTTTTTTCCATGACAGAGCTGAGCCTTGAACGTGGTTG
The DNA here is from genome assembly GCA_037367245.1 of Phrynocephalus guinanensis. Lineage (NCBI taxonomy): Eukaryota > Metazoa > Chordata > Lepidosauria > Squamata > Agamidae > Phrynocephalus > Phrynocephalus guinanensis. The sequence goes on along the minus strand of CM074751.1, from coordinate 11,762,777 downwards.
CCAAAACTCCCCATCCAAGGCTCCACCTAGAGACGTAAAATTTCCAGAAATTTTGAAGCTTTGGAAAAAAAATCAAACCCATTTTTCCCGTTTTTTTTTTCAAGGAAAAAACAGAAATTTTCCGGGGGGGAAATGGAAAAAAATGCTACATTAGACTCCCCCACCGTTTATTACACTATTAGTGTAATAAGGCATTTACAGAAGACCTAAATGTTGATGATGACCTGCCTAAACGGAGTCTGCTGAAGTGGACCTCCACTTACATTTTGTGCATCCCCAGTTTTTTTTTCTCACTGACATGACCCCCTGCAAGTCAAAAATCGACCCCTGGGGGTCCATATAGACCACTTTGGGAACCTCTGTTGTAGACCAATACTCCTATCATGGCCTTCTAAGTTTCCAAGAGTCATATCGCGGGGGTTAGGGACCCACCTGAACCACGATGACTGAAAATCCACAATATGCAGATGCAGGTCGGGTGGGGCCTGGGGGGGGGTTTCGGAGGAGCCGGCAGCAATAGGGGATTGGATCCGGGGCTTGGGGAAGGGGGGGGGAGGTTTGAAAAGCCTGGGCTTTTAAACCTTCCTCCCCCTTCCCCTTTCTCCACATCCCGGGCTCCAGCTCATTGGCACTGGGGTGGGGAAATAAAGGTTTTTCCTTCCCCCCCCCAGCGCTAATCAGCTGGAGCCACGGCAGGTACTGCGATCTCGCGATATAGTGGGACTGCAGTACCTGAACCGCGAAATGGCGGGGGAGGGGTGACTGTAACCTAAACACCAGTTAACTTCTTTAAGTTGTGCTGAGCAGCCGGAATCCCCTTCCGCGGTTATTCTATTTACAGGGACCCCGGGGTCGATGCCCCCGTTTCTACCTCCAACATCCTCATGAGGATGTCTCGGCCGTTCCCGTTCTCCTGCTCGCTCTTGGAGCGAATGCAATCCACCAGGTTGAGCAGAAGTTTGCAGGACATGGTCTGGATGCTGCTGGGCAGCGACTCGTCGTCAATGTTCTTGGCAAACAACTGGACGGCCAGGGAGAGGTCATTGAGGGGTAAGTGCTGCCGGACGTGATGCACCAGATCCGCCAAAGTGCTGTAGGCAAGGGGTCTAGGGAAAGACACGGGGAACGAGGGAAAGAGTTAGACTCGGCAAGATTGTTGACAGCTCATTTGGAAAGGCTTCGGATGAGACGTCCCATTCCAACATGGTCTCAAGCAGAGACTCGGGCAGGAAAGCCTTCTGCTTCAAGAGGTTTCTGCAGAAAACGTCCTGCAGTGCTTCTAGAAGCAGGAACGTCATTTCAAGATTATCAGTGATACTCTCTGTGTTTAACATAGCCCCTGAAGAAGGCTTCCCAAGCCGAAATGCGCTGGGCTTTTGTTTCAATAAAGCACCTTTTTGCTTTAGGATGCTAAGCATCCTTTTGAGGAAAGGCTAAAACATTTGGGGCTCTTTAGTCTGGAAAAAAGGTGCCTGAGGGGGTGATATGATTGAGACATAGAAAATAATGCAGGGCACGAGTCAGATGGACAGAGGGAAGCTCTTCTCCCTCTCACAAAATACCAGAACTAGGGGACATCCACTCAAATTGAGGGCTGGGAGAGTAAGAACAGACAAAAGAAAATCTTTTTTCACCCAGCGCGTTGTTAGTCTGTGGAACTCCCTGCCACAGGATGTGGTGAAGGCATCTGGCCTGGATGCCCTCAAAAGGGGATTGGACAGATTCCTGGAGGAAAAGTCCATCCCAGGTTACAAACCATGATGAAGATGTGTCACCTCCAGGCTTAAAACTGGGGTACTTCAAGGGCCAGATGCAGGGGAGTGGTATCAGGACAGACAGATATCTAGTCTCGTGCACTCCCGGACGCATCTGGTGGGGCCACTGTGAGATACAGGAAGCTGGACTAGATGGGCCTTTGGCCTGATCCAGCATGGCTCTTCTTAGGTTCTTAGGTTCTTATGACTTTGTCTCTTTTGACTCTTTGGTTCCTTTGGATGCTCCAGTCCTTTTGGCTCTTTAGAAAAACGTTCCAGGCCAGCTGGTATCCTGTTCCAGATCTATGCACACAAAAGCCCCAAAGGCAGATGCTGCCACTTTCATGCAACGGTCTAGCGCTTGATCAGATAAGCACAGCAGCTTCCTCATGTGGGGCTTTGCATTCATGAGCCCTGAACAGGGCAGCAGCCTTCGGGTTAAGAAAAGTGCAACTTCGCGCGACACAAGTCAAACTGACCCACTGGAATAAATACAATACTGGCCGTAGTCTAGTAAAATGTAAATGTCTCCACCACCTCCAGTAAGTATTGCTAAGGGAATAGGTAAGTTCATTTATTCATTCGCTCACTCACTGTTTCTCTCCTTAAAATCGGTGGAAGTCAGTTACATAACTAAAACCCAAGATAAGAACATAGGAACCTAAGAACAGCCTTGCTGGAAGAGGCCACAGCCCATCCAGTCTAGCATTCTGTCTCACACAAAGGCTCGCCCTTTGATTCAGGGTATTCCCAAGCAGATGTCTTCACCTGCTTACGATTCCCTGCAAATGGCATTGAGAGATATCCTGCCTCTCTCTCCAACCCGGAGAGATAGTTCCAGCCCCCACCTTCCCGTGCATGCATTTCATGTCTCACGGCAAGGAGCACCGGGGTTTCTGCACGCTCTCCACATCACCCGGAACCCTTCACTGGGAACGTGTGGGAGAACAGGAGTTAACGGGTTAATAGTTTCATAGCTAGCTTGCAGCTACCATTATCAGCAAGGCTTGCCATACCAAAGATGCTATGTCACTGTTTACTGTGCGCATGCTCTAGGCATAAACTGTGCTATTGTTTTCACTTATCTCTGGCTAAGCCAATGATAGCATTTGAATGTGGCTTCATGCATACGTGTGATTGACCTACTTGTATTCAATAAAACTTGCTGTGGGGGTGCGCACGGCGGTTGAGAATCCTATCTACGTGCACCAGATATCAGTCTGCAGACTCCCTCCTTTTCCGTCCGCACCCTTTGAGGGCTGGTTCCCCTACAGGAACGTCTACCTGCATCCAGTTCAGTGTCTCCTAATACCAACATCAAGAATTGCAATCCTCTTTTCCTGCTACCCAATATGGCACCTGCTGATTGCATTAGACACAATACAGCAAAAAACGGGGGGTCAAAGAAGTATCCCAGTCTGTTGCATACCTCAGTGTTTCCCGAGCGGTATATCCAGAACCTATGAGTATAGACTCATCAAAGAGCTTGTCCATGCATGGAATGAACTCTAGAACAGAACGTGAGAAAAGAGCAGAGTCAACGCCATTTGGTTCTGCACGAGTCTGACAGCTTTGCACAACAGCAAGAAGAGGGGGAAAGGCAGCCTTCTCAATACCTACGACTAGAGATGGGCACGACTTGAAAAAAAAATTTTTCGAGTTGTCGTTAGTCGGGCCGGTTCCGTTTCGGCTCGTTTCCGTTTTTCGCGAAAATTTGCAAAAATTAGTCGGTTTGTTTTTTCGTTTTTTCGTTGTCGTTAGTACTGGTTTGGGGAGGGGGTAGCGGGCTCCTGGAGGGAGCTGCAGGAGTCAGCCAGAGCCACAAGTGACGGACTGGCAGACTCTTTGCACCCGCTGTGTCTCACGTACTTGCATGTAGTGCAATGCAAGTAGATCTGGCTTAGGGTTAAGACGGCTTAGCGCAACGGCTAGGGTTAGGCTAGTTACGGGTGAGGTTACGGTGAGTATTGGGGTGCATCTGGGTGCCTCTCTGACCCACTTAGAAGGACAGTGTACTGGCGTATGGGTTAGGCTTAGGGTTCGGGTTTGGGCTACGATTAGTGGGCTGTTTATGCCCGATTGGCACATCCCAGAAGTCTCTGTGGTCAACCTGGCCAAGTGGCCATGCGATTGGTGGAAAATTTGCATGGTCTACTCCCATGGGAGAGCCCATCATTGCAAAATGTGCAGGTGTAAAAAAAATAAAATAAAATAAAATAAAATAAAATCAACGGAGACTTTTTTTTTTGCAAGAAAAAACCCACTGCTGCTACTGTAAAAATTCAAGCATTTAAAATAGCTAATTTCCGCATGTTTCTGTGGTGCTTTGGTGGGGTTTTGGGCAACAATTTCAAAATAAATATTGCGGTCGCCATTTTGGATCCCCCCCCACTGCATGGCAAATGGATGCGCCCTCCCAGCCTGGTACAGTCAGCAAAACCTGGCCATGCGATTGGTGGAATGGCTCCAAAACTTTGCATGGTCCACTCCCATGGGCGAGCCCATCATTGCGAATGCGCAGGTGTAAAAAAATAAAATAAAATAAAATAAAATAAAATCAACGGAGACTTTTTTTTGCAAGAAAAACCCACTGCTGCTACTGTAAAAATTCAAGCATTTAAAAAAAGCTAATTTTCGCATGTTTCTGTGGTGCTTTGGTGGGGTTTTGGGCAACGATTTCAAAAAAAATATTGCGGTCGCCATTTTGGATCCCCCGCACTACATGGCAAATGGATGCGCCCTCCCAGCCTGGTACCAGCAGCGCAGCAGTAGCAATAGCCAAGGAGAGGGGGGCGGGGACCCCCCCCCCCAAATAAAACACCCTTCTGGCCTGGTAGGTGCCCTCAGACAGTTTTCGCCTACTTTTAGGGCCGGGAATCGGGTTTTTTTTTAACTTTTAAAAACTTTTTTTCTGTGCCGCTTGGCATTGCGCGATGCAAGTAACGAGCACGACAAATCAGACCAAATTGTCCGTTCGTCGGTTCGAGCTCGAAGTCTGGGGCAGTGATTCCCGTTACCGTTTCCGTAGAGTAACGGAAACGAGTAACGGAAACGGAAACGGGAATACCGCTAAGTCGTGCCCATCTCTACCTACGACTGTCACACTCCACAGTCCTGATACAGAGAGAGCTACAGGGACCCAGAACTGCTAGCAGGGGCATCCCAGCTTTGGTGGAGGGTCAAATCTGCCAGACTCCTGTCCTAGGAGCAATCTATTTATTCATTTATTTTTGTATTTGTTGCCCGCCCAGTTTTCCCACAGGAACTCTGGGCGGTGTACAAGAAATTGCCAATCTAAACAATTTGTCCAAAAACTCAACCCAAGAAAAGTCAAATAGAAATAAGAATAAAAATAAGAATAAAAACACAACATACGACATAGAACACAGGATCCGGCAGAGAAGGCAAAGGGAAAAACAGGGGGGAAATCAAACAACTAACAAATAAACAAACCAACGAGCGCTCAGTGATTCAGGTTCCCCTGAAGAGCCAGGTCTTTAGCACTCTCCTGAATGCTGACAGCGACTGAGCCAGCCTGAGCTCCGAAGGCTGTCTGTTCCAAAGAGACGGGGCGGCCACTGAGAAGGGCTAAAGTTCTAAACATCAGAACTTTAAAAATGGGAAACACGGAAAGAATCTGGTGCCTCCTAGCACTTTGGACCACAAAGACCCAAAGCCTCAGTCATTTGTGATGGCAACTAGGGCTTATAGGACTTGTACCCCAAAGGAGCGGGAAGGAACTGACTTGCCTACCTCGGCTCGAAATCGGCTTAATGACAGTCTGCCAGCGGTGTGGCTTTATGAGTTGGGGCCATGGCCGGGGAGCCCGTGGTCAGGAGTGCCATCCCCCACTGTGGTTCCCGTTTCCCCGTTCGGGGAGGTGCACGGGGGACCGGAGCCTGCAGCCTGCTAGTGCACAAGGCGGTATCTCACCATATCCAGGCCGAGACCCAAGCCCTCGCCATGGCGGGCGCAAAGGCTTGTTTTGGGGCTCGGTCTCTGTGGCAGCCACCACCAGGAACCTCCGAGATGACCACTATGGCAGCCGCTGGTGGCCACTGGACCCAGCAGCGGCTCCCACTGTGGCTGCTGCCGGACTCATGGCGACACATGCACACACTTGCCTCACATGCACACAGGCACACAACGTTGCCTGGGCTACACGCAGCTCTCTACAGCACCAGTTAGAGCAATCATGGCTCCGTACCTGGCTGGAAGCACCAGGCGGGCCTTACTGCAGAGACCTCTGGACTTAAACCACAGTATGTGTGTGTGATTTTTTTTCCACACATATCTACCTCTAAAAATTAGGTGTGCCTTATGATCCCACACATCTCCCAGAGTAAAAAATACAGAACAGTAGGACCCCTGTATCCACTTATTCATTATCCACTGATTCAGTTATCCACTGATGGCAGAGGAAAATAAATAAATAAATAATTCAGCAGCCACAAAGCAAGCTACTGTCACAAAGAGCAGCTATAAAGCAAGGTACCATTGCAAAAAAGCAGCGGCAAAGCAAGTTACTCTCACAAAACAGCAGTTTGGGGGACCTTTTGGCGTTCTCTCTTATCCATGGTTTTCATTATCCACAGGAAGGCTTGGAACAATCCCCAGCGGATACTGGGGTCCTACTGTGTTCAAGAATGAGATGCTGGCATGGTCAACTGAGTTGGGGTCATAGATGTGGAGCCAGCGGTCAGTTCCATTCCCCACTGGGGCTGCCCAAGGAAGAAGCCAACCTGTGTAGCCCTGGGCGAGCCGCACAGACCCAGGATGACGCCCGGAAGAAAGGAAGGGGAAACCACTTCTGAATAGCCTGTGGCTAGCAAACCCTGGAATGGCTTGCTGTCTGTCAGAATGGATCTGACACCCAGACCATCATTATTTCCAAGCTGGATGATCCACACTGGCATCGAACCTCCCATGGGAGAAGAACCGTAAGAAGAGAGGCACGGAAGTTACGTACGGCTCCTCAAATCCGTGGTGAGAATATGCTTGGCTGCAATGAGAAGTTCCTTTCTCAGGTGGGCTGTTTCTGCTGGGCAGTTGGACAGCAACTGTAACATCCCTTTTACCATTTGCTGGGAATACTTGGCCACCAGTTCCTAGGAAAGTAAAATACAGATTGCTATCCCAGCTAGACTTCTATCGTTTTAAATCCCACCTGAACTGCAACCTGCCAAGAGACTGTCTTCTTTTTCTGTAGAAGGGGAGAGTACGCAGCACAACAGATGGGAATGAACTGCATCTCCCATCGTCCTTCATCACCGGCTATACAGACTAGGACGAACAAGAGTTGCAGTCCAAAGACCCACCAGGCAGCATACAGAACTCTGGCTGAAAAAGTAGAAAACTGCGCAGATCTACTTTTAAGATGTATTATTGCTGCTGCTGTCGCCGCCATTGCTAATCTCACAACAATTAAAATCCTACAACAACAAAAAGTTAAAATGTAATACACGGCTACATATTAAAAAACAATTAAGCACCGGTCAGGATTAACAACAATTTAAAAGAAACATTTAAGCCATGACTGATCACCATGAGTTAAAAAGAAGTAAGGAAAGCCTAAACTATATCACCGAAATATTTCAATGGGTGCTTTTGAGAGGCAGACTTTGGGGAAGAAAAAAGTCACATCCAAATGTCAAGAAACACTAGATATTTCTGACCCAAAATAAAAATTTAAAAAATAAACTTTCCTTGAAAGCAAGGGCCCCTCTAGGTTTCAGCCCCGCTGAATGGGGCTCTGACCCTCATTGCGCAGCTCCACCTGAACTGGGGTCCATCGCAACCTGAACCAAAGGGGCTTAAAACAATTGGGATGAGTCCTACAAATGAACCCCTTAGAGGAGACTTGGTTTGATACCATTCCTAATCCCCAGATTATCTTTTTTTCATCTGACGTCATTTGCATTTTGCATACATCAGGAATCTCAGTTACTGGGGAAAGTCAAGCTACCCTCAACGAAATAAAATAAAATAACCTAACTGAGAAAGCAACATCTGTGCATCTCCGATATTCAACCTATCCAGTCACAGGGATGTGCGTCCCAGGACAACTGGAGAAGACGTAGCCAATCATACCAAGTTTTTAAAAAGGAAGGAACTCCAGCAAAAGCTGCCATGTGGATCATAAGGACCAGCCAAGGAACAGCAAGGCTTCAGAATGAGATAATCAACCATCGCGGCAACCAGCCCACGTATCTCCAAAGCCAACTGCACACAAATACCCTCCATAAATAACAGCCTCTAAAGCAGTGGTTGTTCTAGACCAGTGGTTCTCAACCTATGGGTCCCCAGATGGGTTCCAGCACAGTGAGTGGTAGAAGCTTCTGGGAGTTGTAATCCAGGAACATCTGGGGACCCACCGGTGGAGAACCACTGCTCTAAAGCCTTGTTTCCCAACCCTGGTTCCCCAGATGTTCTGGGGCTACAACTCCCAGAAACTCTGGCCAGGACAAGTAGTGGTGAAGGCTTCTGGGGAGTGAAGTCCAAAGATACCTGGGTAACCCAAGATCGGGAGCCACTGCTTTAAAGCAGTCCACCACGAACACAACAAACTCCTAAGAAGTCCCTGCAAGAGGCACCTCAAACAAAGCATCTACCAATGTTAGCCATGCCCAGGCGTTTGGCCAGATGTTTTCACCATGAATGCCCAAAATCCTTGACTGCTGGTCAGGACTGATGGAAGTTACAAGGTAGGGTAGAAAGGCACAAGCTACAAAAGGTTGTTTGAGGTCAAGGTGGAGGAATATCTGGCTCTCCAGGGGCCAGGCTGCAGTTCCCAGAATTCCTAGCCGGCAGAGCCAACAGGCAGGGACGATGGTCCCTATAGTCCAGTGGTGGCGAACCTTCAGCACTCCAGATGTTTCGGACCTCAACTCCCAGAATTCCGAGCCTAGGTTGCCAATCACAAAGTACGGTGGGAGTTGTGGTCCAAAACATCTGGAGTGCCAAAGGTTCACTATCCCTGCTATAGTCTAACAACACCAGAGGTCAACACCACCACCTTTGCTCTTTAGGAGAAAATAAGGCAGGTAAACAGTCTCTGGTTTTCTTCTTCGCTCTCTCTCTCTCTCTCTCTCTTCCTCCAACCAATGTGAGTCCTTTGAAATCCCTATTCTGTATTTAACCAGATAAAAGATTATGACAGTATATAGACACTTTTTACAACAGTGTCTCTCTGCGAGAATCGTATGCGTGGCTGCCTCCAGGCACAAACGGCTTTAGCCAAAATGTTCATCTTTTTATAAGACCTTACCTGATAAATTCTTATGATGTAAGCCAAGAACGACAACGTTTTTATCTGTGCAGCAATAAAGTCAGCATACAGTTCTTTATTGTAAAGTTTATGCTGCCTGAAAATAGAAGATAGATTCATTGGTTGAAGATGCTTATTATTTACTAAATCTTATAGTTTAGATAGGATATCTTAAGTCAAATTCGCCACCTTCACCCTTTGTATTACATGAAAACAAATATAAATGTATGCCAATCATATATTGAGCTAGACAAATAGATTTCAAGCTGCTTAGTAAAATGAAGACTTAAGATTAAATAGCTTAATATTATACTTTGTTATTTTCATTCTTTGTACTACTTGAAGATGGAGATAAGTAACGATGAACACAATGATGGAAAAGAAACATGTAAATTTGGAATATACCAAACACTTGGGCCAAAATATTGGGAAAGTATTTGTATTTGAACTATGTAACATGGCAACACCCAAGCAATGTATTTGCTTTAACTTGTTAGGTTTAGAAAATTCAATAAAATATTTTAAAAAAAAGAAAATAGATTCTTTTTTTTTTAATGTAAAAAAGGCTTAAACTACGTAAAGACAACCAAATGTCTTCCAGCTGTTTTGGCCTAAGGTCACACTTTTTTTTGGGGGGGGGGGGGTGGAGTCACTCTTTAGCTATTGACTACATTTGCTGTAGACAAATAGTTTCCAACCTTGGGTCTCCAAGCCATGATGAGGATGTGTAATCTCCAGGCTTAAACACAGGGTAGTATCAGGAGACAGATATCTAGTCTTATGAGCTCCCAGAGCCATCTGATGGGGCCACAGTGAGATACAGGAAACTGCACCAGCTGGGGCCCTTGGCCTGATCCAGTAGGGCTCTTCTTATGTTCTTATGACTAAAATGGCCAGGATCCTTCACCTACTACCAGTGCTGGCCAAGATTTCTCGAAGTTCTCATCCAAAAATATCTGCAGGCCCATGATTGGGAAGCACTGACGGAGGTGATGAGTCTAAACATCTGGAGGGCATCAAGGTGCCCGTTCTGTCCATCCACACTCCTCCAAAAAGTCCTCCACACCAAAGGAGGACCACAGGAGAGAGTCAAACGTTGATGATGCATAGCAAATACAGCAGGCATGTCCAAACTTCAGCCCTCCAGATGTTTTGGACCGCAACCCCCACAGTCCTTTGTCATTGGCAATCTAAGCTCAGAATTCTGGGAGTTGTGGTCCAAAACATCAGGAGGGCTGAAGTTTGGACATGCCAGAAATACAGGGAATAACCACTTATAGTTAGTCCATTTCAAGACAAGAGGTGTGTCTTACAAAGAAAAAAAATTCTGGAAAGAGCAGGTTGTCAGGGAAATAAACCAAAGCCTTTTAAGTGCATTATATTTATCCACCCACTGAGATGGAGCTGAGCATGACTATTTTGAAAAAACATCTATTGTCTAACCCTATACAGTAATACCTCAGATAAAGCATGCCTCAGAATGTTTCATAATGCCTTGCAAAACTTGTGTACCCTGCATGCATTGCAGGGTGCATAGTTTGTGGAGGGGTGGGAGGAGTTAGAGCGTTTTATTTTTTCATTGTGTTTTGGAGCCATTCTGGACATGTTTTGCTGAGGGATGTGGACCTTTCAAACTTGGTAAGATAGGGAGCTAGCTTTTATTAATCTTTGCACTGCTTTTCTTTGCATTCTTGGCTGGAAGAGGCTGGGGGTACTCTTGCTGGTTTCATTCCTCCGTGTTTGCGGTCTTTTTTCATTGCTCTGCAGGCAAAAATGGGCTGGATTTTTTCTTTGTGATTATGTTTGTTTGTTTGCATTTCTTCCCCATTGCACTTTGGGCGGGAACAGGCTGGGGTAGCCTTGCTGGTTTCTCTTGTCCATGTTTGCATTGCACTGCAGGGGGATGTTCTGGAGGGTGTTCCAGCACTGCAAGCCTTTAAAGTGCATTTTATAAAGGGGCCTGGAAACAAATCCCCCAGCTTTTTTGCTTTTTTTCAGACCTCCAGAACGGATTAATCAGTTTCCTATTCATTTCAATGGGAAACCACATCTCGGATAACAAATTTTTCGGATAACAAATTGCCTCTGAGAACAAATTAAATTCGGTATCAGAGGTACCACTTATATATGTTCACTTAGAATACTAAGTTACTATACAGGGCTAGTAACCAGCAGACAAAGGTTACTTGTTTCCTTAGTAAATCATTTTCCATTTCTGCCATAGAAGTTTGTTGTCATGGCTAAAGCACTAATATCTGCTAAAAAATTATTTGCCCTCTATCCTTACCTTGCTTGTGTTGAAACTTGTATAATAATAGTATTCATGATCAAAGGAACAAATTCAGCTACCACATTATGGATGTTCAATTTATATAACTAAGGAAAGAAAAGAGATGCACAATAAGGAATAACAACTGAGATCTTCTCGCTATTTTGAGAACAAACACACAAAGAGAAAAGGAATTGAATGCTTTATGCAACTCAAGTTACATCTATGCACCAAAGTATAGAATTTGGCAGGGGAAAAGCAGAGGAAAATGAAGAAACAGGCACAGCTGGGAAGTAATTTTCACAAGTAATTCATTATTTAACAAAGATATAACTGAGTTACATTACTGTTTCTTCACAAAAACAAATTAATTTCTTTCTGTAATGTAAATAAATTCCTACAGTGAAGCTTATGCTAAGCCTAGTGCTCTGATATGGATGTCAAGGTAAGAACCAGAGGAGAGGGTGTTTTGTTCCACCTGTCAGCAACAAATGGTATTCCAATGCATTTTTATCTTAACTAACTAATTATCCTAGTAGCTATCCTAGTTCTAATTAACTAGAAGTTCTAATTAACTAGAACTAATCCAGTGATGCCGAACCTTTTAGAGACCGAGTGCCCAAACTGTGATTCAAAACCCACTCATTTTTTCACAAAGTGCCAATACAACAATTTAACCTGAATACAGGTGGCTGTGAAGGGGCGATGTTGGGTGCCCACAGAAAGGGCTCTGAGTTCCACCTTTGGCACCCGTGCCATAGATTCGCCAACACTGTTCTAATGCACCGTTGACAGGCCACTTGAAGGGACCTTGAAAATATTCACTTATTCTTAACAGTAACCCACCAAGATATAATGATATATTTATGTGAAATCGTCCCCTTGTACCTACCTGATACATAAGAACAACAATAATCGGCAGCTCAGCTAACACTTTCAAAGAGAGAGAGCCTCGAGGAATAATGGAATGCTGTCAAAACATAAGTAAACTTCAGATGAAGACATGTGTAAACATTTCAAAAAAATAACAACCTGATTTTTAAATTTCCCCTGCCATTCAGATCTGTTGCTCGACATTTCAAACAACAATTTTAAATTCCACCTGTCATCCATATATCTAGTTTTATGCTGCTTCCATTGACACAATTATGGTAAACACCATGATTTACTGTTGCGTTGAAAATTGCCCTGAAAATGAGCTTTCTAAAGTTTCCCATAGGCAGGATTTTCCTGGTTTGAAGGGCAAGGTATGAATATCTAGAGCCAACAAATTGCGGTTTATGTATCTGCTGGGTGGATTCCCCCCACTTTGACACCAATCAAGTCCATAATATGTGCCAGCAGAGAGACAGAGAACAATTTTACATGTAAGGACCGTCAAGTCTACGCACCGTCCTTGTCTCACTGTCGTCGCGTTCGGGATTTACTTTCACCGCGATGGTGGTGATCATGCCAACCATTTCGGGGGTCGGAATTGTATTCTCGGGGATGACCTGAGGATTCTCGAAGTACCGATTCTGTCACACAAAAACAAACAAAAGAAGGCAGAGCATTAGCGTCGCTAACCCGGGTTGCAAATATAGTAGGACCCCGGTATCCGCTGGAGATTGGTTCCAGGCCTTCCCGTGGATAATGAAAACCGTGGATAAGAGAGAACCCCTGCCCACCCACCCCCAAACTGCTGTTTCCTGACAGTAGCTTGCTTTATGACTGCTGTTTTGAGACAGTAGCTTGCTTTATGGCCGCTGTTTGTGACAGTGGCTTGCTTTACAGCTGCTGTGTGTGACAACAGCTTGCTTTACAGCTGCTGTTTGTGCCAACAGCTTGCTTTGTGGCTGCTGGATTATTTAATTTTTTCCTCTGCCAGCTGCAGATAACTGTATCAGTGGACAATGAATCGGTGGATATGGGGGTCCTACTGCATAACAAGGATTCATAAGCTTATAAGGCAAAACTGTATTAAGTCCTTCTCCACTGATGAAACACCCTAATCCTGGCTCTGTAAAACACATCTCTCTCTCTCACGCACACACAAAAAACACATACTCAAAGTATTTGCTGGAGGCTTGGAGGGGGGGTCCTTGTTTTGAGTTAAACCTATGTATTGTAACTAGAGATGTGAAGACCAGGAAAAAAGCTGGAAATATTGGGGAAAAACAGGTGTTTTTGTTTGTTTTTCCTGAAGCCTTTTTTGTATTTTTCAAAAAAAATTGGAAAAATTGAAAAAACAAAAAGAAATGATTATGGAATGTTTTATTTTAACATGATACATAAAATATTTTAAGACAGGGTGTTCAAATATTTTCCAAATCATTTCTAAAAAATATCACTGAAACTTAGTCCCACTCCGCTCTATACATTTCACCCCTCTTCAATTCTTTTTATGAGAATGAGGTTTTTATTTTGTTTGAATTTAATACTGTGAAGGGGAAATATGAATAATCATTAATTCTGGATGTATAAACATTGTTTAGTACAGTGTTGTTGTTTTTGTGCACAGTTCAGGAGATTGTTACTGCATTTGTTACTTAAAATTACAAATAAATATTATTTTAAAACTAAATTCTGTTTGTAATGTGCTATATTTTAATATGCTAGTTGTGATAATTTTATGCCAAGTCAAATTCTCCATAGTCATCTTTTATGTTCCTAAAGTAACAGAATGACTTTCAAGCTGTCAAAGGGAGGGGGAAGTGCTAATGTAGCTTTTTTTCCCAATTTTTCCAAAAAATTCTGTTTTTTTTCCCCAGGGGGGGAAACGGGCTTTTTCCCGAGCTTCAAAATTTCCGGATATTTTACATCTCTAATTGTAACTATCAATTGTGTGGAAAGCTCCAAACACAAGAGAACTCTGAAAAATCACCAGAGCTCAGCTGTAAGTAATAAGGTTTCCCTGAGTTTAGGTTTGGTAAGGGAACTATAAATTAAGAGAGAAGCAAAAAGCAAAAGCAAAGTGTTCTGCTTATATACCGCCCCATACTACTACAAGTAGTCTCTGGGCGGTTTACAATTTTTAGTTACAGAGTGCAGGCTACACATTGCCCCCCCCCCAGCAAGCTGGGTACTCATTTTACCGACCTCGGAAGGATGGAAGGCTGAGTGAACCTTGAGCCTGCTACCGGGTATTGAACCCCTGGTTGTGAGCAGTTTTACTTGCAGTACAGGCATTTAACCATTGCGCCACGAGGTGCAGTGGTTAAATCACTGTGCTCCTTGCAGTTCTTTGTCTACTGACCTGACGAATTTATGTCCGGTTGCTAACTGTCTGTGCTGCTAAATATTAGAGATGGGCATTTCGTTTCAGAAGCGGTCTGGTTCGGAAATGAAATGCGGGAGCCAAGCTGGCATTCGTATCCGGATCAACCCTCTGGAACAAAATCAGCCAATCTCTTACATTTCTCTGGGGTTGCGCAGGGCTAAACTCCAACAAGGAAGAAGCCTCCAATGCATAATTTTTCCTTCTCCCTGGTGCCACCCAATCAGGAGCTGTGCATGGAAATGCATCATCCCGCCTCCCTGTCCGACTGGCCAGTGCCGGGGAGAAGGAAAGATGATGTCGGATGCTTCTTCCTCATTGGAGTTTAGCCATTTGACCCCACAGCAAGGTAAGGGATTGGCCAATTTCGTTCCAGAGGGTTGGTCCGGTTCCAAACGCCAGCTTGGCTCCTGCGTTTCGTTTCGGAACCTGACCACTTCCAAAACGCAATGCCCATCTCTACTCTACTCGGTATCTGTTTTCGCTGCTGTTGTACGTAACCTGTAAATACAGTTTCTGTGCACTACTTGACTGTCTTTGTGTGGCTTATTATGAAGGAGGGGATTCCAGTTTCAAACTCTGCTGAACTTATCAAACCCTAACCTTCCTCAGTTTATGCCAAGGTACCACAGGTAGCAAGGTCCTGCGACCATCTGCCCTCGCAGTGACAGGCTCCTCCATTGTCTTCCCAAAGGGATCTCTCAAGGAAGATCCAGAGAACTGTGGATCAGCCCTTTCGCAAGAAATAATGGAAGTACCACAAGTTCAGGGCATTTAGCTACAGAAGAAGGAGGTAGTAAATTCCCAAGTCCGTCTGCATCTTGTAATTACAAGGACAAGACACACACACACACCCCGCACAGGACCTACCACTACTTTTGGAAGTTCCTTGTAAATCTGTTTGACAAAATCCAAGAAATGGTGAATCTGTGGAAACAAACAAACAAACAAATATAATGAACCCATTTCAGTAAGAAAGGAAACTGCAAGTGGCCCACATCAGGGGCTTTCTTTTCATTGAACAAAATTGTAAGTGAATACAATACGTCTCTATATTGTAATTTTCTTTTTACTTTATTTATTTATTTGACTTCTGATATGACAAAACAGAAAACAGGCAAATGATACCAACTGCCAGAATGATATCTCAGCATATTAAAGGCATAAAGCCTATCCCTTGGTTTCAGAGGTTTTAAAAAAAACAACTGAGCTTTAAAGAGCAGACTACCTTATGATATTATACAAAAGAAATTCATCCAAGAATTTTTCTTCATACCATAGCTAACAGCAAAAGCAACGTGTTCTTCTTATATACCGCTCCATAGCACTTAAAGCACTCTCAGGTGGCATACAACTTATTTATGCAGGCTACACATAGCTCCCACAGCAAGCTGGGTACTCATTTTACTGACCTTAGAAGGAAGGAATGCTGAGTGAATGCCTGCTACCTAGGATTGAATCCCAGATTGTGAGCACAGTTATAGCTGCAGTACAGCTGTTTAACCACTGTACCACAAGGCTCCCTTGACCAATAGACCAATATCATAAAAAACAAAGAAAAAGCAAAAAGTGTTCTGCTTATATACCGCCCCATACCACTACAAGTAGTCTCTGGGCGGTTTACAATTTTGATTACAGTGTGCAGGCTACACATTGCCCCCCCCAGCAAGCTGGGTACTCATTTTACCGACCTCGGAAGGATGGAAGGCTGAGTGAACCTTGAGCCTGCTACCGGGGATTGAACCCAGGTCGTGAGCACAGTTTTACCTGCAGTACAGGCATTTAACCACTGCGCCACGAGGAGATCCAACAGAAGATCCAACAGAAATGACGAAGAGACTAAAACACTATATACATGATTACTGCCAACTTCCTTGATGCTTTGTGGGAGAGAACCATGGAGGCAGCTAGAAATCAAAAGGATGGGTTTGATTTAAATTATGATTGTATTTAAATGTTTTTTTTTTTACTCTTTGAATTTTAAAAAAATCAAACTTGCTATTTAAATTGTAGCTTAAACTGATTCTTAAAAACAACAACATTTATTTTTATCCACCATCGAAATCAGGCAGTTCCCAAAGGAAAAATATGAAGCAACGGGAGGAAAATGAAAAGATAAGGGCACAAAAATACCCCATGTCCACAAAATCCACAGCCATGGCTGCTGCTTCTCACACAGTTTGCACATTGATCTAGAATGGTTTCCTAAACCTGCCACGTATTTGATAATGAGATGCCAGCATTGCCAAGTTCTGCTGCACTATTTTAAAACACGTCCTCCAAAATTAGAATATTTGAATTTTAATGTTTAAATGGTGTAGAATTTTAATGTTTAAATGGTGTAGACACAAATGATCTGGGGGGAAAAACAAGCAAAGGAGGGCTAGCGCACGCACACGCACACGCACGCACACACACGCACACACACACACACACACACAAATATTCCACTGATAGAAAAAAAGATTAAGAGGTGTCAGAAAATGCAGCTCAACTAGAACAATGCCAGTTATATACGCAACCAACAAAATTCACCTCTTGTGTGATGGGTGGCCGGAACTGTTTGTGCAGTTCAATAATTATCCTCAAGCAAATAAGTACATTTTCTTCATTTTCAGTCTGTACAGGGGAAAAGTCATGATTAAAATCCTGACACTAAGTTACCAGTACATACATTGCATAATATACAAGAAAGCATGTCTGTTCCCATCAAATGTAGAATTGATTCACTTCGTTGGTATTTATGCTGATGCATCTACCAAATCTTAAATAAAAAAAAAACAGTTTCAAGCAGTGTAACAATTATGTTGGCTGGTTTCTGCAATCCATTTACCTCTAGAATGAGAGATAGGGACTAACAATCACTACCACTTTAATCACGCATAAAGTATTTGACAGATGAAATAGATAAAATTGGAGTAAGTAAGTATTATCTGGGTATTTAATTAAATATAGTTAACTCCCACCCTTTCACGGTTCATATACTGCAGTCCCGGTATATTGCGGGACCGCAGTGTATGAAAAAAAAAATCCCCCTGGAGTAAGCTGGAAAGGCCTGTTTCAGGCCTACTGTACTTACCCCAGGCCTCGTGCTGCGCCGAACGGGCCTCCGACGGCCCAGGAAGGTGCTTCACGCCGAGCTGGAAGTGACTGAAAACCAGAAGTGACCTCTGGATCGCTAGAAAGCAATTTGGGGGCCTCTGAGGGCCTTTCTAGGCATCTCGGAGGACTCAGAAATGCTTTTCTTTTAACTGGAAGTGACTGGTTCGCTGAAAAGCATTTCTGAGTCCTCAGATATGCCCAGAAAGGCCCTTGGAGGCCCCAAAAGTAGTCACTTCTGGTTTTCCGTAAGTCACTTCTGGTTCTGGGAGACGCACTTTTGGGGCCTCCAACAGCCCGGGAAGGCTGTCGGAGACCCGTTCAGGGCAACGCAAGGCCTGGGGAAAGTACAAGAGGCCCTGAACAGCAACACCACCACCCCCGTCCCTGCATCCAGTTTCGTTGTACATGGTGCGTATGTGAACAATGACAATAAATTGCTATTCTATTCCATTCTACTCTGCAGCTTCCCCAAAGCCACCCAGGCTGGCTCCCGCCCACACCCACGGAGGCACAGTGTGGACTCGAACTCTCAACCTCAGGCTTTTCAGCCATAAACGTCAATCACTCAGCTACCCAGCTAGCAACCAGAAATGTGAGGCAGTTTAGACTACATCTATCCACCTTTCTGTTTCATAAGAGATCAAGGTATGATAAATGGGCAGGGATTGCCATCTCCTGTGATCTGTTAGCCTTCCAACCCCCTGAGAACCATCCCTCAAATCAACACTCCGGTGCTGATTTTCTTGGTTTTTACTGCTTCTTGGTTTTTACTACCTCCAGTGGGAATAACTACTGTGTAAGACAGGGGTGTCCAAACTTTTTGCAAGGAGGGCCAGATTTAGTGAGGTGAAAATGTGTGGGAGAGCCAACCATTCAGCTGCATTTGGCCCCCAGGCCAGGCTTTGGACAAGTCTCTATAACATTCAAGGAGGTGGGGAGGATGCTGCAGCAACGGAACTGGGGGTGGGTAGGCTGGGCAGGCGGCTGGGGGGATGGACAGAGGCAGGGAGGGCAGCCAAACCATAGAACTGCAAGCTAACGCCTCCATTCGGTATGGGGAGGGGCCAGCTGGCAGGGATGTATGACAGGCTGAGCCGGTGGGGAGAAGAAGCCGCGGGCCACTCAGAATTTAAAAACGGGCTGCATTTCACCCCCGGGCCTGACTTTGGACATGCCTGGTATAAGAATACAACGTGAAAGATATTGCTTTGGGTGTCCAGGAAAAAAAAAAGAACTGAATAGTTTAAAAGTCCTAAAAGAATGCTGGAAAAGATGCACAAGAATTGCATGTTAGCACCAAACAACAGTAACACATCACAGTGGTGTTTAATCAGTGTCCATCCGTTTCCATCTATCCTCTCAATGATGAAATTGTAAAGAGAGAAACCCATATCAGAATTAATGAGAGAGAGAGAGAGAGAGAGAGAGAGAGAGAGAGAGAGAGAGAGAGAGAGAGAGAGAGAGAGAGATTGGAAAGATTAGAGTACCTCTAGAAATCTGAACATCACGGATAAGATATTCTTGGTATGTGGGCGAAGATGTTCGTTTGTTGGTATTCGGTGAATTATTTCCAGAACTAATTTTCTCAGTTGCTAGAAAGAAGAAGAGGGGATTAGAAATTTAAAAAAAGAGGCCCGAGGCAGTATCAAAAGACATACTCTCCAAACACTCTGTTTTCAATAAAAAGTGTGCAGGTAAAAAGCAGACATGAATTTTTAAAAAAATCCTCTGTTTTAAACTGATACATTAATTTCTTGACAATTCTGCAACATTTTCATTTGCTGAATCAGAAAAATAGTACTTATAGATATTGGCATATATATAAACTATAACGTAGTTTACAAAATTCTCAGCTGAACTTTTTCAAAGTACGGAATGATAAACCAAGGAGGGTGCATTCAATCTCTTTCTGAATTGTGTGAAATAGAATTTCATTTCCTAAAAACAGTGACATCCCAGCAGCAGCGTCTTCCAGTAACTAATAACTTCCTTCCTTCCCCTGTTCTGCAGCACTCTAGGATTTACTCATAATGAAAGTGATTCTGAAGAGGCTCTGGGGATTTGGGGGAAAGAAATCAGAAATGTTTTGCTTCCATATTAAACACAGCAGTTGATGACACCATCAGCCTTACAGGGCGTACTTGCATAAACTGGATTTCTGCCCACGTTTTCAAAGAAACACATTGTGATATATATTTTTAAAACATTAAAACGTGAAAAGACAGCTCTCCCAACTGTCTGATGAAATCGACAACCGCATCGGTCTGCCCCCCCACCTTAAAGAGAACAATTGGTTTCCAAAGTATACCTGGGCAGGTTTCTCCTGCAGAAACTGAACCTCTCCATCCTGAAGAAAGGCGATAAAGCGCGGGATGATGTGCTCCAAGAACGTCGAATACTGAGGCGACGATGTCACATTCTAGTAAAAAGAAAATAATAAAAGTATCCTGGTCTCCAAAAGTAGAGGCAATGCAGCATTCGAAGTTGCAACAATATCCTGGCTTCTCCTTTGACTCCCTGATGCAAGTTAGCCCTGCTGCAATCAATTACGGTTAAGTTAAAAATTCTTCCAACAACTATTTGTTGACAAACAACTATTTGTCCTTTAGGAAAGGCCTTAAGACCCTCCTTTTTAGGGACGCCTTCAAAAATGACTAGAGGTGTTGTTGTTGTTTTTGTTTGTTTGTTTCCCTGCCATTGCCACCGTCCTTGCTCCTTTGCTTTTTATGTGAACCGCCCTGAGTTCCCGTTTGGGAAGTAGGAACGGTATATAAGTGTGATAAATAAATAAATAAATAAATAAATAAATAAATAAATAAATAAATAAATTTGGTGGAACTCACAACCCACAAGGGTTGCGCCAGTCATAGAAGCCACTTTTTGAGCACACACACACACACACACACACACACACACACACAAACTAAACCTGGGTAATCCCTCCTCAGGCAGCTGATCTATCTCTTATCTATCACAGGGATGGGATGCTTTCGCAAGTCCACGGACCAGGTTTCTGCCCCAGAAACATCCAGGGGCCACACAGGATGTGAAAAACACAAGTGAAGCCAGAAATGTATGGCCAAAAAATTGGAAACACTGATATCTGGTGATGCTGAATCATGCCGAGGGGCTCAGATCTATCCAACCTAGCCCTAGACTGCAGGATTAACATATTATAAATCACAAACAACTATCAGACCATCCTTGCAGATAACCAAGGGGGATTTGAATTAGATCAAATTGATTCAAATCTTGAGCTAATTTTTAATTATTTCTAAAGTTAAATTATGATGAAAATCAATTTGATTTTTAAAAAAACACACACCTTGATTTTGTTTTTAAACCACCCTGCAAATTAAATCTATTTCCACAGTCGTTTCAGTGAAAAGCTTAGGAAGCTGAGGCCTCCTAACATTTTTGGACTCCAGTTACCATCAGTCCCAATAGGCGAGCAGACAGTAAAGAGCGAGGGAAGGGGTAGTTCATGAACACCTGTCCCTCAAGCCCCCAACTAAAATCTGGCAGGGAGGATGGACCTGGAGCTCAGGAGTTTTCACCAAGACAGCTCCTCAACTGAGACACAAGAAATGCAGGAGAAAGATAAAGTGTTCCATCATGTCACACAGCCTCACATTCATGAAAAGCAAAGCAAAGCAAAGCAAAAAGTGTTCTGCTTATATACCACCCCATGGCACTTCTAAGTACAGTGGTACCTTGTATAAAGGAATTAATTCGTTCCAAATGAAATTATGTTAAGCAAATTTTCCTTTATACAAAGTTCCCATAAGAATGCATTGAAAATGGAGTAATCCCATTTTTATGTTGTACGGATCTTCCCCATAGGCGATTCTGTTAAGCAAATTTCCCCTATCTCCAGAATATTTTATGTTGTACAAATTTTATGTTATACAAGCTGTAGTCTCTGAGTGGTTTACAGTTTAATTACAGTATGCAGACTACATATTCCCCACCCACCCCAGCAAGCTGGGTACTCATCTTACCAACCTCGGAAGGATGGAAGGCTGAGTGAACCCTGAACCTGCTACCTGGGACTGAACCCCCAGGTCGTGAGCACAGTTTTACCTGCAGTACAGGCATTTAACCACTGCGCCACGAGGCTCCTTAATTCAATTAACAATGAACAGCAGGAACGAAGAAACGGTGGTTACCTCAAAGTTCTCGCTGACTTCTTGCATCATCTTGAGCTTCGTTTCATCGGCTGCGGAGGCGAGAACGAAAAAGCAATGACAGCATTCAAGAGAGGAGAAAAAGCTCTGGTTTGATGCCAGGCCCCCTCGCATTCAGAAGAAGCAATCAGATCTTATCAGTTTGGCTCTCATCGCCCAAATAGTGGCCAAGTACCACCACTCTCGGTCACACACCTGCACTCACTCCTTCCACGCACTCACACACACACGGTTTCTGCAGGGCTCGAGAAAACACGGCTCATCATCTTGCTTCTTGCTTTGAGTGGAGCGAGAGGCCATTTCTGGTCTTTTTTTGGAGCCACGGCAAGCCACGCATCCTCCTGGTTCCTTGCAAATGTTATTTGCCCCTCAAGGCAGCTATCTCCCCAGATGACTTTATTTATTTAATGCCCCTTTAAAAAGACTCAAGGTAGCTTACCTAACTAAAAGGCAACATTTAGAAAGCTAAAGATGGGAATTATAAATACTGCAACCCCCACGATACCCTGACAGCACCTACAAGAACTCCAATGCTAGGTTCATGAAAGCTGTTCCTCTGGCTTCCATTGCTTAAGCCAGGAGGTTTCAGAATCAGTTCAACTCCTGCCTTCAGACAACTGCCATGTTTGCAAAGATTCATTCAGATAACCGCTTGAAGGATTCTGTAATCAACCATGGCAGTAGGTCAGGCATGCCCAAACTTTGGCCCTCCTGATGTTTTGGACCACAACTCCCAGAATTCCAAGCCTGTATTTTCAATGGCAAAGGACTGTGGGAGTTGTGGTCCAAAACATCAGGAGGGCCAAAGTTTGGACATACCTGCAGTAGGTGCTACATGATCACATCTACCTGTTTTTTTTCTTGCAGTAGCTCAAAAGGAATCGACTAGAGCAGAGAACAAGACAGGGATTATTATTTATTCAAAATATTTCTATCCGTTCCCCAGGGAATATCTGAACTCAGCTTCCTTCTCTCCTAATAAGGGAAAAGTTTGAAGCCTGGGTGGTGAGAGCAGCATCAATGTGGAGTTCTGGATGGAAAGGAGAAAAGCTCTCCTCTTCCATCCCCCAACCAGGTTTTGAGGTGCAGACCGGCTCATGCTTGGAGGAAGAGCCAAGCAGGGGGTAAGTTTGTATGCACAAGTAAGAGACCGTTCTGAAGACCCCTGGTTGACATGACTGCACAAAGCCAGCCTGCGGTTAAGCTGGGCTCAATGACGCACATCATCCACACTTAAGACTTGGAAGGAGAGCCACACCTGCAAGAAAGTACGGGGACCCAACTAGCGCAGACCCACTGAACAAATCAGGTTTGCACGAGGGCTGGATTCAGCAATCCGCAATTGACTTGATGGGTCTGCTTTACCTGGAAGTATTTATTTATTTGATTTATCTACCGCAAAACCACCTGCCCACTTTGGGTGATGGACCACAAACAAAGAACACAAAAATATAACAGCTTATAAGAAAAGCCACTAATAACATAATCTCAAACACAGGAGCATAGGTGTACATAAAATAATAAAGCAAAAAGTAAAAGCAACAATACGTAAATCCCAAGTTGGCATAATCTCTAAAACATGAGCCTATCAAGTATCAGTTGGATTTAGGGCGTAATTGCAATAAGAATCTACATGGGCTGCGGGGGGGGGGGGGTGTTCCTGAATCTGCAAGCCGCAGTGAGGCCTAATTATGACTAAGCCAGGATAAAGAACCCAACCAAATAAGTGATTATGGGATGGGGAAATCGCCCCGAAAAATGAACTCACGTGTATTAACATCTGTGAGGGCTGCCACAAATTGGAGGTACTTTTTCATCAGAGTGGTCTGGTCCACCACAGTGGGTCCTTGAGTTGAAACAAATGCCATGGTTGCTTCCAAGTGCTTGTTACGGTTTATGTAGGGGGGGGGGGGAATTCAACCTGTAAAATCAGCCACCCTGTTAAAAAAGAAGACAAAGAATTATTTTGTCACCTTGATCATATGGGAAGCCTTGTGTACATGTTTATTATTCAAAAAACTGTACAGTGGACCCCCCCATAACAAATGGTTTGTATAACATAAAATCTGTGCAACATAAAAAATTCCAGAGATAGGGAAAATTTGCTTAATAGAATTGCCTATGGGGCGAATCTGTACAACATAAAAATGATCGCAATTAGGTTTACTCCATTTGCAATGCATTCCTATGGGAAATTTATATAAAGGAAAATTTCTTAACAGAATTTCATTTGGAACGGATTAATTCCTTAATACAAGGTACCACTGTATAACTGTTTAGCTAGGCAGATGTTAAAGGCATTTATTTATTTATTTATTTATTTTGTAGGCTTATATCCCGCCCATCTTCCCTGGCGGGAACTCTGGGCGGCTAACAATGATAAAAACACATAAAATAAGTAGAGAAACCTCCGAGCAATAAAGCGACGGAGGGCAAGATGGTGGCAAATCGAATAAAGGGAGGAGGAAAAAAAACTAACTAATAAGGTCACCAAAAGCCTCTTTAAAGAGGAAGGTCTTCAAGGTCTTCAAAAACCTTTTAGGGCACATATTCAACAAATCCACTGTATGGATATGACACCAGGTATTAAGACCTCTTGGTTAAGATAGTTTCCCTTAAAGAACAGAAAATCTAGGCATCAGCTGAAACCTTTGGGTGTGATTATCTGAATTACCATTGCCAGGTTAATTTAAAAGAGCTTTTCCTGCTGACAGAAAGTCAGCAGGGAGGGGAAATTGACTGCTAAACCATCCTTGATATATGGCTATCCAATCTGTTGGGAAAATAAGTTTGTTGTGTTCTTTTGTGCCAACAAGCCGCCTCCAGTTCATGGCAGCCACAGGAATGTCCCATCCTGAGCTGTTGTCCTGCTCAGCTCTCGCAAACAAGCACATGACTTCCTTTAGGGAGTCAGTCTGTCTTAAGAACTTAAGTAGATAGGAAGAGCCCTGCTGAATCAGGCCAAAGGCCCATCTAGTCCCGCTTCCAGTATCTCACAGTGGCCCCACCAGATGTGCCCGGGAGCGCATGAGACTAGATATCTGTCTCCTGATACCACTCCCCTGCATCTGGCCCTTGAAGTACCCCGGTTTTAAGCCTGGAGATTGTACATCTCCATCATGGTTGGTAACCTGGGATGGACTTTTCCTTCAGGAATCTGTCCAATCCCCTTTTGAAGGCACCCAGTCCAGGTGCCATCACCACATCCTGTGGCAAGGAGTTCCACAGACTGGTCTTCCTCTTCTCCTCCTACCTTCAATCTTTCCTAGCGTTTTTGTCTTTACCAGGGATGCTTGCCTTCTCAACGAAGTCCTTCGCCCTTCCAAATGGCTCTTCTGGTTAGAAAGCTCTTCCTAACAACAAGCCAATTGCTAACTTTGAATTGTGGCACAAGCCGGCAACATAGTTACAGTAGCACAACTGGTGTGATCTTAAAAAGAAGAGCCTTAGTCAAAGATCTTTGGTGCCATATTTTGCACCGATGGACGCCTTTGACAGCAACCCATTCACGGCAACAACCTTTCCTGTGTGAGAAACGTCATGGCCACAAGAAGGTTCTTATACCTCTTCAGAGACTGGATAACCTTTAAGACTGATGAATGCTGGCAAGCAGATATTTCTTCCTACAGCTCTCCTTGCAAGCCTTTCACTGGGGAAAAAAATGTTCATCTTGCACTCTGCATGACAGGAACAGCACCAAAACTCATTTCATACAACACCCAATCCAAACCCAATGTGCTAAATATGATTTAGGAATAGGGACGATGGGTACAACGCTTTTCCAAAAAAGCCACCCAGCTGCAAAGGTCGCAGGCAGAAGGCGTCACTGTTTCTTGGTCAAGCCTACCTCGCAGGGGCACTGTGCAGATAACTAGTGCGGCAAAGGAACTGCCAAGTCTGCACTGGAACAGCACAACCACACAGCAAAACAGATCAGGGGCACAGTTGTTGCAAAAAATTAACAGTTCAAACCCCTGATATGCTAATCCCAATTACCAACAAGGTAAGAGAGAGAAAGAACACCTACTATGAAAGGCTTTATTATTACCTAACTATTTATTCTGCAGAATAAGGAGTACATATAAGTTAATAACCAAACGATGTGCCAGAGAGTGTACAGATGTGCACTAGGGTTTATGCCAGGCACGTCCAAACTTCGGCCCTCCAGATGTTTTGGACAGCAACTCCCACCGTCCTTTGCCATTGGCAATCTAAGCTTAGAATTCTGGGAGCTATGGTCCAAAACATTAAGAGGGCCGAAGTTTGGACATGCCCGGTTTATGCAGTATATTAGTAATGACCTTAACCTGCATTCCTCATCAGGCTAGCACAGCTGATCTCTCATATAGTTAACATATATCCTGAATGACTTCTACCCTCTTTGTTACTGTATTTTTCCGTCTACAAGATGCCGCCATGTATAAGACAACTCCTACTTTTCTTACTCAAAATTACAGTTTCACAGCCACATGGTTCTCTCCTTGTCTCACTTCCATGTATAAGACAACCCTCAATTTTAGGTCTAACAGTTTTATACAAGAATATAGCCTTATACACAGAAAAATACCGTACTGTTTAGGCTTCTTTCTCTGTTGCCTCATCCACCACCTTCCTCTGTGTCATCCGTTCTTATTTTCCCCAATCCTTTTTAACATTAAGTGAGCAAATATGTCAGGGCCTGATCCCTATGAGTTCCTAAATATCTGACACAGCAAGCAAATGCAAAAAAGGTACTACAGCACCTACTACAAGCAGGGTCAAAATGCATTCATTCATTCATTCATTCATTCATTCATTCATTTATTTATTTATTTGTTTGTTTGTTTGTTTGTTTGCCACCAGATTTTCCCAAAGGGGAACCCAATTTCTTAACACAGCAGTCTTTTGAGGGCACCTCCCGCCACTCACAGCTGCCTGGAATAAAAAGAGGACCTGGACCCCTCAAACCCTTTGTACCCTAAGAAGGAACCCTTTCATGGCTTACTTGTTATATGCATCCTTATATTCGTCGCCATTACCACCACCACCACCATCATCATCATCATCTGGAAGTTGGGTCATGGCAACTGGATTTCTTTTTCTTGAGAGAATGAAACGTTCCGCTGATCTCGAGAAAAAGACGTCCACTTGTCATGACTCAACTTCCAGATAATAAACTCACCTGGATGACTGAGAATATTCACAGACATATCATCATCATCATCATCATCACCACCACCACCACCATCCTCTTAGAACTGCTGGAAGGGGACCCTCTGGCTCATGCAAGTTGAAAGGAAGGGGCCCAGCTCCCTCCTTCCTTCCTCTGCCCACACAACCACCCTGCAAGGTAGGCCAACCTCAGAGCGGAAGGGGAGGGTCCAAGCTCACCGGCCGCAGCCGACGCAGGACCTCCCACCTTCTGCGCCCTCCCTCCCCATTCCACCCCCTTATAAAGGCTCTTCCGGGCTCCGCCCCTTGTCAAGGCAACGAGCAGCCCGGCCAGCCAATGGCCGCAGGCATTCTCTACGCCGGGCCCCGCCCCCAGGCAGTAAGCCCCGCCCCCTGCCGCTTCCCCCCACCGCCGCCGCCGCTTGGCGCGCGGCTGCCGTAGCCCCGCCCACCCACCACCAACCACCCTTTCCGTCCCTTTTCTCCCTCCGTGTCCGCCCCCTCCCCCCCCGGTCCCCTTCCCTTTTCCTTCCCCCTCACCTGACCAGGCCGCGGCGGCCCCTGCATGCCCGCCTGGGACGCCCCTCGCAGACCCTTCGCCCGCTCCGGCCGCAGGCGACAGAGAGGTGGCAGGAGGCGCCTCTCCCCATCCGCCTCCCTGGGGCCGCACCGGAAGCCGCCCTCGAGCCGCTTCCGGCTCCGCCTCCCCATAGAGATAAGGCCCAGGCGGCGCCTGTACCACACTTCCGGGATGGGAACGAAATGAGGGGTGCGGGGTGGGGGTGGAGTTTCTACTCCTCTCCAGGGTGGCCTAAGTCCAAGTGGGTGGAGAGGGGCGGGCTATAGGACTCGGGAGGCCGCGGGTTCGAATCCCGGCTTACCCGTGAAAACACACACACTCCTGGGGGAGAGTGGAACTAGAAAATCCACTCCTTAAAGAGGTCCCTTACATTGAAAAAGAACTGTTAGGGCCGCATAGCAAACCATTAGACGATATTAGGCAAAATCCAAAGAAACAAAACAAGTGGGCAAAAAAAAAGTGACTCCTGGAAGATTTTCATAGTTTGATGGAACGGTGTCAACACGCTCCTGAAGTTAGCACGCACTCTGTGTCCATGGTGATGGTCTATCTCTATGATCCCCTCGCCCTTGCTCCCTCCGCCAATCAGCACGCAGCCGCTGCTTCCTGCCAGCCAATCAATGCAAACCTTGGGGACCTCCGCTGATGCCTCCGCCTGGTCTCGTGCTGTGGTGGCGAACCTTCGGCATTCCAGCTGTTTTGGACCACAACTCCCACAGTCCATTGTCATTGGCAATGCAGGCTTGGAATTCTGGGAGTTGGGGTCCAACACATCTGGAGTGCCAAAGGCTTGCCATCACTGGGCCGCCTTCTTGGAAAGGGTCTGGGCTGGGAAACCACAGCCTCTCTTGGCGAGTCAGTGAGCCTTTGGGGCCAACAACAGCAGCAGCAACAACAGTGGGACATGCAAGATCTTATTTTGTGCCATGTTTCTAGAATTTTTAAACAGGCAAGGCATAAATGCCAAATCATACTCCAACTCTTTATTTTTAATGGTTTTTTTATTTCAAATTGGTAAATGGTTTTGATTTATTTGTTTTTATTATTTTGTACTATGATTATGTCATGTTGGTTTTGACGGACTGGTCCGTTTATTTGCTATTTCAAGTTGTTTTAATGTGTTTTCTTGTATTTTGTTTATGTTTGTAAACTGCCCAGAGTAGCTTTCTGCTAGATGGTTGCGGTATATAAATCAAACAAACAAACAAATAAATACTGTAATGTCAAAACTGGAGGGCTAGTGCAGGTACCATCCATGCAAGTGGATTTATTCCCAGCTGGATCTGGGGCTAGAAATCCACAGGAGTTCAAATGATCACTCAGCCCTGAGGCTCACTGATCTACTTGGCAAGGCTCTTGGGAAGAACTTGAACTCACTGGAGGAAAGGCCGGGCGTGTAAGAAGTAAAAAAATACCCAAGTGACACAGAGATGGTTGAACTATCGCCATTTAATTCTTTATTCAGTGTCCTGCGCCATCTCTGAGGCCAGTTTGTGGTGCACATCCCAGGATGAAAAACTCAGGAGAAACAGGCTGGCAGTTCCCAGCAGAATTTGGGAAAAAATTACTACAACTATAACAACAAGTATCCCCCCCCCCAACAGCACTGTACTCTGAAAAAGTAACTTTTGCTAGGCCTACCTCTCTTAATATCTCCTCACAAAGGTCCTCTAGTGGCAATAATAGCCCAGCCTTTAAAAACATACCATATCCCAGGCCTGCCCAGCAGGTAGACCCCAGGCTACTGGTAGCCCGTGAAGGGTTCAAAAGTAGCCCTCCGACCATCAATAAAAAAGTGAGGGGATAAGTTCTCCACCCCTCCCTCCCCCATCCCAAGGACCCCCACTGCCCCAGCAAAGTTCTTGGTCAGTCCCCTGTTCCCCCCACCAGCCAGATGATGGGTGTGCCACTGTCTTGTGACCAGCTGAGTTGCTGGTGCGGAGTGGAGGGAGGAGAGGGGAGGAGAGGAGTGAGAGGTGGGGTTGCAGGTGTGCCCATCTCCTTTGTGCAGTGACATCTCCCTTCTTCTTCCCCCCCTGGACAATTCTCTCCATAACGGATTAATTGATTTTCAATGCATTCCTATGAGAAACCACTCCTCTACTTACAATTTTTTTACTTATGACCATGTGCTCGGAAGGAATGGATAAAATTCGTAAGTAGAGGTTTTAGCGTAGTAGTCCTCAGGCACTTTGGGCCGGAAAAAGTAGACCTTGGCCTGTTCAAAGTTGGACAGCCCTGCCATATCCCAACAATTTCGTATTACACTTCTTCCAAGGAGTTCAGGGCAGTATACCAGGCTCAGTATACAAGCTCAGCGAGTGATGAAGACTTCTGGGAATTGCAGTCCAGGAACTTCTGGGGATTGAGAAGCACTGCCCTAAAAGAAGCCTTCAAAAGGTGACTGGACCGATTCCTGGAGGAAAAGTCCATCACAGGTGACAAACCATGATGGGGATGTGCAATCTCCAGTCTTAAAACCAGGGTACTTCGAGGGCCAGATGCAGGGGAGTGGTATCAGGAGACAGAGATCTAGTCTCATGTGCTCCCAGACGCATCTGGTGGGGCCACTGTGAGATACAGGAAGCTGGACTAGATGGGCCTTTGGCCTGATCCAGCATGGCTCTTCTTATGTTCTAATGTACCCCGGTGTTTGTGTATGTGTTTATGTCTGTGAAGATTCTCAGTCATCCAGGTGAGTTTATTATCTGGAAGTTGAGTTATGGCAAGTGGACTCCTTTTTCTTGAGGAAAAAAAGAAGTCCACTTGCCATGACTCAACTTCCAGATGTATGTGCATCTATGTACACATCTGGAACGTCTTTTTGTGGGTCATCGGAAAGAGCTCACAACAGATCTTTTCTGCTAGTGAAAACAACAACCTGTTCTTTTAGGATCGCAGCGAACCTCAGAAGAAAACCTGCAAGTGAAATGCCCTCCTGAGTGATATCCGACTGGCACCAACATTGATGACATTTTGGCGCCAAGTAAAAACCTTCCTGTTTCAGAAGATTTTTCATTGACACAATATAGATTGTGGGTCCTCTGATGGCAATGATAGTGTAATGATTTTAGTGTAAGGTTCTTTTATTATTGTTTTAATTATTTATTGATATTCTTTGTTTTAACTGTTTTAATTTTTTGATTGCAAGCCGCCCAGAGACCTTTGGGTAGTGGGCGGCATATAAGTTGTAAAAATAAAATAAAATAAAATAAAATAAAATAAAATAAGGGGGGAGACAACAATCCCACGCCCCCGTGGCACCCAGAAGGGCCGTCCAAGGGGTTTCCCCGGCCCGGGCTGTGTGAGCCTCGCAGCGCAGGACCGGGAGTGGCGGTGGGCGAGGTGCAGTGGCGCCAGGCGGCCGCGAGGGGTCAGTCGCGGACACTCCGCGGTCGGGCTCCGGGGCGCGGCGCGAAGAGGTTGGCGATGCGCGTTGCGGGAGGACGCCGGGGCTGAGCGGATCTCGGTCAGGGGGAAAAATTGGGCGGATTCCCATGGCGCGGGCGTTTCGCTGGCCCGTGAGCCTCGCCCGGCTAGTTCCCTGGGTGCTGCTCCTTTTCCAGGCGGCCTCCGCAGCAGGTAACCTGTCTTCTTTGGGGAGGGGGGAGGGTCTTGGGAAGAGCGCAGTCCCACCGTGGGAAAATCTGTAGGATCGCAAGATTTGCACCCCGTGTGGATCTCTCCGGCTCGCCCGAGCAGTGTGTGCATGGCCGCCGAGGTCGGGAGGGGCTGCCGTCCGCCCCGGCGCAGAATTCCATTTCTCTATTTTTAATGGCCATGCATTAATACGCTCGGTCCTGCCTTGTGTTTTCCCTTGTTGCATTTCGCAGTTCTCAGAATGGTATTTTTTTTAAAAAAATAATAGCACAAACGTACTGTTCTTCGCTTTGATTTTACCTTCTACTCATGTATGTTGCCTCTTGACTCATTGTTCACGACTTACTGTCTTCTAATGATGCTCACTACTGTTGTATAAACATTGTTTTCAACCTGAAATGCTGTATTTCAGGGTTGTTGTGACCTGCCTTGGGCCCTTTTTAAGGAGAAAGGTAAATAAAACCTAACACACAGAGAGAGACACCATTACTCCTCCCCATAAATCTAATTTCCCAGGAGGAGCTCATGAATGGATCTCTCAGGCTTGTATGGCCCTTACTTCACGTCCTACCTTGTTCCACGATTACGTTTGTACCATGACAGCGTTGTTCGCTGTCACGTGGTTTTGTCCCTGTTCAGTCCCTGTTTCCGTTTCCTCACGGGCGTGATTACTTGTCTCGTGACAACTATTACCTCACGTCCTTGTTCCGTGACAAATTCTGAATTTGTCTTGCTCTCTTAACCCTTTTTTAAAATATCGTAAATAAAACTTTTTTGATAATTTGATTTACTGGTCTTCGAGGATTTACACGTCAGTTCTACAGAATTTTCAGTACTTTCTTTAATAAACATTTGCACTGCATGGTATTTCCCATAGGGTAACTAATATCGAATGCCGCTTCAACATCTGACCACTAGTTGGACACTGGTTGTTGCATGACAGGCTGTTACTTCACGTCGCTTGTCTCAGAACAGGAACCGGGAACCAAGCGTGAGAAGAGAATTCCCCAGCCCAGGGGCAGGTAGGGTTTGTCACGCTCTGTTCCCGGTTCCAGGGGGCGTGGTCAAGACAAGGTTTTGCTGTCACGCTATGGACATGAGGTAAGATTTTTTTTGTACCGGTCCCGAGTGGGACAGCAAGGAGGGACGAACGGGACGTGAAGTAACGGCCCAATGAGGGCCTCTTCAGCTTCTTTGCTCCCTCAGAGAATTGCTGCAATCCTCGTGGTAGCTGGGAGAGAAAATGGCTTTTCTAAGAATTGTGCTGTTCCAAAACCGCTATGTAGGAATGGGAAGCAAGTGAAAAGGGATCTGGACATGAATGTGGAATTAAGAGCCATTCACTTTACAAAAGACCTGCTCCCCATAGATTGATATGGACTGATCCAGCTGCCTTGTTGTTGGACTGTCCTGAGGAAGGGGGCGGATATCCATAAGGATTGTTATAATGAGTCCCTGCACTGCCAGATTTTCCACTCCATCGCCCTAGCCCAGTGAGGTTTAAACCCAGCCATAAACATTTAAATGGCTGTGATATAGCACAGCCAGCATTCATAATGTTAAACTTCAATAATGTTTTTGTAAGCATACATCATCTGCTATTCCATTTGGGCTCTCCTGTGTCCTTTGAGCTTAGCTACAACCCTGACAATAAATGAAGGCAAAATAGATCTTGCCGTGCATGTTGTTATAAGTTATCCCTGCTAGTTGTTTTGGAATACAGTAATACTTCTTAAGACAGATTTAATTTATTCTATGAGTCGTTTCCCCCCCCCCCCCAAAAAAAGTCTTGCGAAATGCAGTTTCCTATGGGAATGAATGGGAAACTGATTAATCCATTCCGGAGGTCGGAAAAAAGGCCAAAAAAAGAGAGCCGTGGTTGCTTTTTTTTTAGACCTCTTTCTAAAGTGCACTTTAAAGGCCTGCAGAGCTGCCCCCGCTTCCCCCTCCCCGCAGTGCAATGCAAAATCATGGACCAATGCAAACAGCAAGACAAACCCCTGCCAGTTCCTGCCTGCAGAGCAATGGAAAAGAAAGCAAAGGAGGACAAAAGAAAGCAAGAAAACTTCGGCTCCCTACCTTTCCAAGTTCTAAAAGTCCAAAAACTGCTGCAAAACAAAGTCCCAAATGGCTCCAAAACTTTTACCCCTCCACAAGCTATGGAGGGACGGTGCAGCTGGCCCAAGGCCACCCAGACTGGCTGTGTACTCTCAGGAGGCCCAGTGGGAGAACTGAACTCCCAACCTCTGGGCTCTGCAGCCAGACACCATGGCTACTGAGCTATGTGGCCAGCTGCCACTTTGGTAGAGATGTCATCTAAATCAGATCAATCCAGTTATTAATTTGGGTTCCTTCCGAAACTGGAGCACAGCCATCGTCTGAACTGTGAAGCCATGAGAATTCTCAGATTTCCAGGCCCCATACTCTGAAAGCAAAGCAAAAAAGCAAAGTCTTCTGCTTATATACCGCTCCATACCACTTCAAGTAGTCTCTGGGCGGTATACAGTTTTTTAAATTACAGTATGCAGGCTACACATTGCCCCCTCCAGCAAGCTGGGTACTCCTTTTACCCACCTCGAAAGGATGGAAGGCTGAGTGAACCTTGAGCCACCTACCTGGGATTGAACCCCAGGTCGGGAGCAAGTTTTAGCATTTAACCACGAAACTTCACGACTAAGAATCAAAAAGCGTTCTAACTGAGAATAAAAAGGTTTCGTGACACCCAGAGACAGGAACGGAGCAATCAGGCTGCTTTTTGAAAGTCTGTAGAAAACGGGCAAATAATAATCTGAGACGTTGAGTCCCTGACAAATTTTTACTTTCATCATCTGGAGTCAAGCGTTAGATGTTTCACAGGCACCCCCAAGTGTTACTTGAAATAGCTCACTGGTTTACATCACACTGAGGTGTAAAAATCTGGCATCATTAAAACAGAAGAGGAAAGACTTCAAGAATTTGCTCCGGTTTAGTTATCTGGTACAGTGTTGGATCTTGGTGAAGCTGCCCACAAATCCGCTTCATCCCTTGACCGATTCAAACTACCCATATGAGATTATTGTCTAAGTCTCTAAGAGGTGACCTGATTGAAGTTTATAAAATCATACACGATGTGGACAAAGTAGGTAAGGAAAAACTGTTTCCTTATCGAACAATCTCGTATCTCTCAAAGGTCAACTGGGACCGAGACCCACGAGATTGGTGCAGACGCGTACGCGTGACCGCATCTTCTCTGTGGTGGGGCCCGTGCCCTGGAACCATCTACCCAGTGAGCTGCGCCTGATTGAGTCCCTGCCTGCCTTTAAAAAAGCCCTGAAGACTCACCTCCTCAGGGAGGCATTCGGCGACCTTGGTTTTTTTTTTTGGCCTGCCATCTTGCTCTTTTCCCTTGTGTTTTGTGCTTACTTGTTATCCGTTTTTTTTTTGTATTATTATTTTTATTGTAAGCCACCCAGAGTTCCTACTGGGAAGATGGGCGGGGTATAAGATTAACAAATAAATAAATAAATAGAACTAGGGGGCACTCCATGAAACTTTTGGGTGCTAGATCTCAAACAAATAAGAGAAAGTACTTTTTCACCCAGTGGATCACTGGTCTGTGGAACTCCCTGCCAGAAGAAGTGGTGACGGCTGTCAGCCTTGACAGCTTTAAGAAAGGAATGGACAAGTTCATGGAGAACAAGGGTATCCGTGGCTATCCTTATGGATGCCTAAGGACAACCTCCGAGTTGGAGAGAGAGGCAGGAGATCTCTCAATGCCATTTGCAGGGAATCATAAGCAGGTGAAGACATCTGCTTGGGAATACCCTGAAGCAAATGGTGAGCCTCTGTGTGAGACAGAATGCTGGACTGGATGGGCTGCAGCCTGTTCCAGCAAGGCTGTTCTTATGTTCTCATATGCCCCCAAGTCCATTCTGACTTAGGGCAACCTTTTTCAGGGGCTTCCAGGTAGAGAATACCCAGAGGTTATTTCCCATTCCCCTTCTTCAGGAGGTGCCCTAAGATGGTG
Organism: Phrynocephalus guinanensis; assembly: GCA_037367245.1. Taxonomy (NCBI): domain Eukaryota; kingdom Metazoa; phylum Chordata; class Lepidosauria; order Squamata; family Agamidae; genus Phrynocephalus; species Phrynocephalus guinanensis. Next base: position 11,727,605 of record CM074751.1, on the reverse strand, counting down.
CAGCTTCCCCAAGGCCACCCAGGCTGGCTCCTCTTCCAGGAGGCCCGGGGGGGGGGGAGATTGTGAAGAGCTCCAGGAAGATCTCTCCAACCTGGGAGAATGGGCTGTGAAATGGCAGATGCGTTTCAATATAGGAAAATGTAAAGTAATGCATAATGGGGGTGGGGGGTGGGGAAATCCAAACGTTATCTATCAACTCATGGGTTCTGAAAGATATGTGACGGATCAGGAAAGACATATTGGTGTGCTGGTGGACAGTTCAAGGGAAGCGTCTACCCAGTGTGTGGCAGCAGTGAAGAAGGCCAATTACATGCTAGGGATGATCAAAAAGGGGATTGAAATTAAAACAGCCAACATTATAATGCCATTGTACAAAACGATAGTAAGGCAACACCTGGACTACTGCGTACAGTTCTGGTCACCGCATCTCATAAAAAGACATAGTAGAACTGGAAAAGGTGCAGAAGAGAGTTGTGGTAATATCATTGCCCATATTTCTGACCCATTGGTCAAGCACAAAGGAAACTGAAGGCCTAGGAGGGCTGCTTGACCTGTTATTTCCCAGCAGTCCCCAGGACCGAAGCACATACCAGGATGTGCTGATGTAGGCAAGAAGGCCAGAGCAAAACAGGATGGCAAATAACAGGATATCAGGATACATCTGCTCAGGCCCAGAAAGCTGTTCCTGTCCTTATCAATAATCCCTCACTAGCTAGGGAGCATTTTCCCTCCCACCTACGGAATGTATTTCCTCTGCCATTGTGTACTTGTTTACTGTGTATGGTCTCACAGATAAGGCGTGCATTCCCCTCCCACCGAGAAATGTCCTCCTGTATCTATTGTTCTCTCTTACTAAAAAAGACTGGTCGCTCAGGCAGTAGGATCATCATCTTCATCACACACTCTCACACACGCATGACTCCACACATTCATACATCACACAGACATCCATGGAACCCTGACAGAGAGATGAACAGGAATGCTGCCTGAGCACCAGATGATTGCACCCCGAAACTCTGTGTCCGTGTGATTCGTAACGCAACAGAGAGTGACTAAAATGATTACTGCGCTGGGGCACCTCCCTTATGGGGGAGCATTTGGGGCTCTTTAGGGGCATTTGGGGACATGATTGAGACATACATAATTATGTAGGGATAGAGGGACACTCTTCTCCCTCTCACAAAATATCCAGAACTCGGGGACATCCACTCAAATTGAGGGTTGGGAGAGTGACAACAGACAAAAGAAAATACTTCTTTATCCAGCGCATTGTTAGTCTGTGGAACTCCCTGCCACAGGAGGTGGTGATGGCATCTGGCCTGGATGCCTTCAAAAGGGGATTGGACAGATTCCTTGAGGAAAAGTCCATCCCAGGTTACAAACCGTGATGCTATGTATAATAGTTTCAAACTGCAGATACTTCATCCACAGATATGGGTTCCTTCTGTATTCTTTGTTGAACGTTTTATTTGTGTGTGTGTTTGTTCATTCGTGCTTCGGCTTCCAAAATCTCTTGATCGTTGGCTAGATCCAAAACATACGAAGGAAAAGAGAATCCCATTCTGGTCTGTGCAGCTCCTACCTGAGCGGTCACCCATTTCACTGAAAACAAGGCACCTTGTTACGTGTGCTGAAGTCACACCCTGAAGGAACATACGAAAGAACGCCTTCTCTGTGGGGCAGAATAGGCATGTGCATACAGGAGACAAGTGAACCAACAAGATTGGGTTGGATCTACCGTAGCATTCCGTACATAGATCCTGCCCTACTTCTCTACTTCTATATGACAGCCTTTCAAATATTGTAAAATGTTATCACATCTTCTTTCAAATACAGTGGTACCTTTGGTAACGAATTTAATTTGTTCTCAGAGGCAATTTGTTATCCAAAAAAGTTGTTATCCAAAACGTGGTTTCCCATTGAAATGAATGGGAAACAGATTAATCCATTCCGGAGGTCCGAAAAAAGCCAAAAAATCGGTTGTGTGTGTGTGTGTTATAAGACCTCTTTATAAGGTGCAGTTTAAAGGCTTGCAGTGCCGGAACACCACCCCAGAACCCCCGCCCCCTGCAGTGCAATGCAAACATGGACAAAAGAAAGCAGCAAGGCTACTCCACCCTGTTCCCATCCAAAGTGCAATGGGGAAAAATGTAAACAAACAAACATAAGCAGCAAGAAAAATCCAGCTCATTTTTGCCTGCAGAGCAATGAAAAAAAGACTGCAAACACAGAGAAAGGAAACCAGCAAGATTACCCAGCCTCTTTCCGCCAAAAAAGCAAAGAAAAGCAGTGCAAAGATTAATAAAAGCTACAGGGAGTGCAATGCATCCTGGGTACACATTTTTTTGGGCAAGGCACTGTGAGACATTTGTTATCCGAGGCAGCCCATAGGGAACTTTTGCTATCCGTGGCAGCCGTAGACCTGGAAATTTCCATTTGTTATCCGAAAAATTTGTTATAGGGGCATTCTTTATCCGAGGTATTACTGTACTGTAAAATGCTATCAGATCTGATTATAGATGTAGATATTGTTATGATGGGATGCAAATTTTGCTTGAGAAGACTAGAATCACTCCACGTTTTTCTTTCCTCTTCACATTGTTTGAAACCTAGAAATAAATGCCAAAAAAGAGAAAGAAACTGAGGTTAGGCCCCGTTCACGCAAGCAGCATAGTGGGGGTTGGCTATATAGCAGCCCACCTTGCCTCCCCAGGCATCCTAGAAGCTTTTGTCTGTTGCTGTGCCCAGTTACAGATGGGAGAGAAGAGGCAACCTGAAGCCCAGGCTGCTTTTGTACAGGACTGGATTCTGGCCAGCCAAAGTTATGTGTCCTTCTTGAAACATGTCTGGAGGTTGAGGGCAAAGCCTGGGATTACACCCTATTTTCCACATTCAAAGCAAGGAGACAAGATTAACATCAGTCAGGTCTGTGTATCTATACAGAAGCCTTTATCTAAAGGGATGGAGTCGGCTCATGATAGTGCATCCCTCCAGGAAAGGTCACAGGGTTCATTTTTTCAGGAGGTTTAAATAAGTTTACTTAGTTCCCGGAGCTCCTTGCCCTCTGAAGATGCCGGCCACAGAGTCCGGCAAAAGTCAGGAGGAAGAAGAACTTCCAGATTCAGCTCAACAGCCCGAAAAACTCACAACAATTATCAGATCCCGGCCGTGAAAGCCTTCGAGAATACATTTAAGTTTACTTTTCCTGCTACTGAGAATTTACAAATGCTGAGCTCAAGTTTTCCCTGCTATCACGTTATTTCTGATTTAATTCATTGTTTCACAAAATTACTACTCACATAGTGATCTGTGGCATGGAGTCACGCAATCATAAGTGTACTCATGTCTTCCTTACTGAAGAAAAGAAAATTGGTCCAAAATCCGGGGCTTATTTAGGATAAGTTATTATCTGAGATGTCAGCATCCACTACCTCCAATATGGAACATTTTTAAAAATCACTTGGCTATGGCTTAATCTCAGAAATCCCCAAAGTATTCCAATACTGTAACATTTACAATTTAAAAGTTACCAGAATAGTTACTTGAAGAGTATTTACTTCAAAGGTAACTTCAATGGTTACTTTTAGGGACCTCCTTTGACTTGCTACCAGAGGTTGGCCTGTGGCACTAATTGCTCTCTCTTCCTGACCGTCTAGTTGTTGACTCAGCATGTTAAGAAATGAAAACAGTTAGTCTGTGGAACTCCCTGCCACAGGATGTGGTGATGGCACCTGGCCTGGATGCCGTGCTGGCGAGGGGACTCTGGGAGTTACTGTCCAAAAACATGGCTTTTCCAATGTCTGCCCACAACAGCGCATGGGACAGCAGCCCAAAGCACAGGCCAGACAGAACCTTCCTCCTCCACCATGGAGCGCTTTTTCAGATGGAGCATTTGCTCTCCTCCAAATTACAGGTTATGCAGTGATGCTGCCGGTATTCTTCCTGTCACCCCTGCAAATTTCCCCCTGTCACTCACTCACTTAAGTACAGTGCTTGTGGCTTTGGGTTCCACTCCTTGTCTTCCTTCTCCGATGCCCATTGCATTTTCAACTTCCTTTTTGTTCTGGAGCCAAGTTTAGCGCTATGGCACTTGCCTTGTGACACTGATGTCCACAGTGAGAGCCAGCCAGCAGGAAGCTTTCAATTAGCATTAAAGAAACTGATGGAAGTCAATTTATTTGAAATGATTTTATGGCTTTAATTAATATCTCTGTATTGGCTCTGAAGGGCTTGTCCCTGAAAAGCAGCATTCATACGTTGCCCAAAAATCAGTGTTCCTCTAATGCAATGCCATATTCCAAATACAGTATCTGTGGATTTTTATTTTATTTTATTGGATATATGCATTCCAAAGCAAAAGCAAAGTGTTCTGCTTATATACCGCCCCATACTACTACAAGTAGTCTCTGGGCGGTTTACAATTTTAATTACAGAGTGCAGGCTACACATTGCCCCCCCAGCAAGCTGGGTACTCATTTTACCGACCTCGGAAGGATGGAAGGCTGAGTGAACCTTGAGCCTGCTACCGGGGATTGAACCCAGGTCGTGAGCACAGTTTTACTTGCAGTACAGGCATTTAACCACTGCGCCACGAGGCTCTTTTCTTCAGGAAGCACTTAAGCTTCCTGAAGAAAAATCGAAACATTCAGATATTTCTTCCCCGCAGACCTAGAAAATGGAAACAGACTATGTTGTGGCACTCATGGTGTGTTTGATTTTGTTCTGTAGTAGTCTCATAAAAATGTAAATAATTCTAAGTGTTTCCCCCCCCCCCCGGCAGCCCTGTATGATCTGGAAGTCACCAACAACGGCCCTATCACAACAGATGCTCAGGCTACGCTCCACGCCATCCTGCACGTAAAGAATGAAGGGTCTTCCTCCACCCAGGGCGGAAAGTACCATTTCAATTGGATTTATGGCCCCTTGACTTTGGTTGAGAAATTGGAGCACGGGGCAAACTCCACGATCGTTGTGACCAGTCCTTTCCCAGGGATCTTTCCCGTTTCTGTCCAGGTGATCGACGCGGGCTGCTGGTTTTGCGCGACCCTCACACAAGGCCTGGCAGTTCTGCAAGTCTCAGGTAAAATGTCAGATTGTTTATTCCATAGCCAAGCCACAAAAGCAAAGTTTGAAAAAAATGGCTTTCGCCTCTGGTTGCCGACCATCCTATGCCCTGATCTCCTTGGGTCTTTGGTGCAGGAGAAACGGCGTAGCTTCTCTTAAGCTTGCTTTCAATCCCACCTGTAAGAATGACTACACATAGACACATTGGTGGGTTCCAGCAGGCCGGGTCCCATGCAGCAGCTCCTCACTGCTAGCCTGGGTGCAAGGCTTTTTATTAGTCACAATAACCAAGCATCACAAGCGGTGGAGACAGGGCCTATGTGCCAGGAGTCAGGTAAGCTGGTGAATGCCTGGGAAGCCTTATCTAGAGTGGCAGGGTCTTCGGCTGGTCACATAGCTGGGGTATAGAAGCCTTATCATAGGCAGCTGTGTCCTGCAAACTGCTCTCACAGGCTTCCTGGCTGATCTGGGATGTAACAGTGGCAATAAGACATATAATCCACTATATCTCATATTATCTTATTAAGCTTACATTTATCTGTACTGAGGAGGTGTGTGTCAAGAGAGAGAGCCTTTCTCGTAAATTCTGAAGACCTATTGAAGTAACTTCCCCTAGCTAACCACAAACGATCTTTTCTTCCCGTAAGTTTGCTATAATAGAACATAACTGTTTTCTGCTTTCTTCATTAAGAATATGTGCAACAAGTTCAGGTAAAGAGGAAGTTTTTGTTAACTGAAAAACATCTAATTTACACATGGACAGTCTGGAATGATATCATGTCCTTAGTCTTCACAAGGTAAAAGAAGGCTGGGATCTGCCTTGAAATTTGTCTTTCTGCACAGATAGACCTGGATGTACATTCGTGAATAAACCTTTCTCAAAACCTGACAACCCGGTGTCAGCCTATCTGTCAATCTGTCTCTAAAGCCTGCAAAGGCTTTACCCATTGCAATCTAGAATTGTTTGTAGGTGACAGATTTTTGGTGGAGAATGTGGGCATCGATCCCACTGAGGAGAGATACAGACCAAGCTAGCTTCCTGATTATATGGGCTATGGAATTCATTTCCTTCTGTCCGGGGCCTTCCTGCTGAGATAGAGAGGTTTAATGATTCCCAAAGGACTTACCCATGCAGGCAGCTGGGGTACCGTCCTCTGCCCCAAGGGGACACCTCTATACCCACCCTGTGTAAGTGATTCTCTGTCGCCTTTGGAGACAGCAACTGCGACTCTGCCCGCCCCTCACAAACAGAGAGGTCTGCTCAGGTGGACGGGCGCGAGAGACACAGTGAGTGATGCTTTGCAAACACCTGAGAGGCCCGTTTCTGTTCTGGCGACCACGAGCGCAACCACGAGAGCACTCGTCATCCTCACTTTTGCACAGTGCCCACGTAAGAGCGGGATGCTAGCCAGAGCTTCAAGGACACCACAAAGCCATCGCTGCAGTGTTTAAAATAAACCTTTTCCTGCTTCTCAGAAAAGGCTCCGAATCCTCATTTGACTTCCTTCCCCCACCAAAGGAAGAAGAAGAAAAATCCCGAATGTTTTCCATTCATCAGCACAAGCCAAGCCTTGAACGATGTGATTCAGAAGGTTTGGAGGGTCACCCAATGAACTGCATAGCTCAGGGGTGTCCAAACTTTTTGCAAGGAGGGCCAGATTTGTCGAGGTGAAAATGTGTGTGGGGAGGGGCAACCATTCAGCAGCATTTGGCCCCTGGGCCAGACTTTGGACAAGTCTCTGTAACATGCAAGGAGGCAGGGAGGATGCTGCAGCAATGGAGTTGAGGGCGGATAGGCTGGGCATGTGCCGGGTCGGGTGGACAGAGTCGGGGAGGGCAGGCAAACTGTAAACTGCAAGCTGACGCCTTCATCTGGTATGGGGAGAGGGCAGCAGGTAGGCATGCATGACAGGCTGAGCCAGCAGGGAAAAAAAGACGTGGGCCACTCGAAATTTGAAAATGGTCTGCATTTGGCCCCCGGGCCTGGCTTTGGACCTGCCTGGATAGCTAATGCATCCATTCTTTCTCTCCTTCTTCTACAGAGTTTATAGTCGGGAATTTATCTGTTACCCAAATAGAGACCAACAATGTGCCGGGAAAACTCAGATCTCATCCTGCAACAGCGACACTGATCCTGGTCTCCTTCCTTCTTCACGACCCGAGCCATTATTTTAAGTCTGCGTCCTTTGTTTATAACTGGGATTTTGGAGATGGGTATGTGCCTATGTTTTACTCTATCCCTACCCTGCCATACACTTGGGCCAGAATACGATGAGTCATGCCCACCTAACACAGTGCTCCTTATATACCAACCACCCCATGGTGCTTCAAGCACTCTCTGGGCAGTTCACAAGTAATTATGCTGGGTACTCATTTTACCGACCACATAAGGATGGAAGGCTGAGTGAACCGTGAGCCACCTACCTGGGATTGAACCCCAGGTTGCCAGCAGACTTTTGGCTGCAGCACTGCAGTTGCGCCACAAGGCTCCGACAGGTAAGACGTCAGTGTAGTATTGGCTGAGCAACAGTGCTAACGTTTTTACCCGAAGCAGTTATCCAAGGGGGTTCGTACCAACTGTGTGATATGAGCATTAGAGATGGGCACGAATAAAAAAAAAGACATTTCGTTTGTCATTTGGAGGGTCCGTTTCGGTTCGTTTCCGTTTTTCACGAATTTTTGCAAAAAAAATGTTTTCGTTTTTGTTCGTTTCGTTACCGTTTCATTGCCATTTATTTTATTTTATTGTGATTTTTTTCAGCATTTAAAGCAGTTCACTGTATTGCAGTAACAGAAACGAAACGCATGACAAAATTTCCAGTGTTTCTGTTCGTTTCGTTTCATTTTGGAGACAAAATTCGTTTGTTGTTTTGTTGCGTAATGAAACGGAAAAAAACGAAAACAGAAACGAAAAATTGTTCGTTTCGTGCCCATCTCTAATGAGCATAAAAGCCATTATATATTACATATTTGTCAATAAAACAAGCAAGGCTCAGCAGCCACAGTTTCTCCACAAGGCACACAAAAAAATAACCTTTTTTTGAAGAAAAAGACCTTCCCAGGCATCACAGCTGCATCCCTGCTCCCACATCCTTTGTGTATACACATATGCATCCCGCTAGATCCTTTTGTGCTGCAGAAGAGAAAGAATCAGTGGCCCTTTGCTATCCCCTTCCTCAAGGTTATGTCCGGGATAGTGGGTTCCCAGCCTTGGGTCCCCAAGGTGTTCTTGGACTTTGATGGCCACAAGCCTTCACCCCTGGCTGTGCGGACAATGTGTGGACTGTAGTCTAAAAACATCTCGGTTATCCAAAGGTGGTGACTGCTTGGTCTAGAGGGTAGAAGAAAAAAAAGCTACAAGGGTGGCACAGTGACAGCTAGCAGAAGGAAAGGATGTCATGGTTGGACGTCAGCCTCACATTCTCCACTAGTGGAAATGCTTTGCTCCAGGAGGTCCTCAAGGGAAGTGGCAAAGGACATCAGGTGTACTGTGGCACATATATTATTATTTGGGTCTTCCTCCCTCCTATCATGCATTCATTCCAAGTACTCCTCAAGGCGGGGTGTTCCTTTAGAGCAGCCATGCCCAAACTTTGTCCCTCCTGATGTTTTGGACCACAACTCCCAGAATTCTAAGCTTAGATTGTCAATGAGAAAGGACTGTGAGAGTTGTGGTCCAAAACATCTGGAGGGCCAAAGTTTGGACATGCCTGCTTTAGAGAGACAGCTCTGGACAGGTGCTCCTAAGAGCAGTTCTTCTGAAGTGGCCCCCAGCAGTGGGGAGCATTGAATGGGCCATGTAAGGCCACTACCACCACAGCAGAGGATCAGTCTGGCTCTGTGTCTCCAGCTATTTAGCCAACAAAAGGCCCTGTCAGTGGAGCAAACCATCTCCCATGGGGGGATCGGGTTCGCACAAGATTCAGAAGTGAGGCCTCGCCACTGATCATGTCTGCCTGTCTCCTACTGTAATTGCTCTGCCATCTCTGCAACTCCTTCGCCTTGTGGTCAGCAAGAAGGTGGATGAGTGTGTTGTGTGGGAAAGGTGACTAGGTCTCTTCGGTCCTGGAGAAGGTTTGTCAGCCATAATTCCTGCAGAGACATTTTTTGTGAGTTAGGAATGTAGCCATATAGCCAGAGATCTGGAGTTCAATCCCCCACTGTGATTCCTGGGAAAAGGGCCAGCCTGGGTGGCCTTGAGCAAGCTGCACAGTCCCCAGGGCACCCCTAGAGGAAGGAAACAGTAAACCACTTCTGAGTAGTTTCTACCTAGAAAACCCTGAAAAATAAGTCAGAGTTGACTTGAAAGCACATTGTTGTTGTTGTTGTTGTTGTTGTTAACTAACTAACTAACTAGCTAACTAACTAACTAACTAACCAACTAACCACACAGCTAACTACACTGGATTTTGTAACACAAATCACTAGTTGAATGCTTCCCAAGCATTTAGGACTATGTGATGTATTGGCGAATTATGCGAGCAGATCCCAGTAAGGTGGCTTTCTGCAGCTGACTGATGGTGACGTTGTCAACTCCAAATTGTGTTGTTGTTGTTGTTGTTGTTGTTGTTGTTGTTGTTGTTGTTGTTACAGTGCCCATGTTTCTCCCTCACATGCAGAACAGAGCTGACAACGGCTGAGCCCTCTGCCTATCACAATTATTCCACTCCGGGGACTTGTGTGGTGCACCTCCAGGTGACGGCAGAATGGAGGAAACACCGGTTGAAGACACAGCATTCACAAACAATTGTGCGGAAAACAGGGCATTTTGCTGCTGCATTGGAGTTGTTAGGTACAGTCAAGTGGGCTCGCGAGACCCTAGCAAGATCAACCTCTGTAGTCAAGTCTCATTAGAATCACATTGGGCTATTGATGAAGACACTGGTGGAGCTTTTCATAGGATCATAGAGTTGGAAGAGACCTCAAAAGGGCCATCCAGTCCAACCCCCTGCCAAGCAGGAGCCCCCATCAAAGTACCCCCGACAGATGGCCATCCAGCCTCTGCTTAAAAACCTCCAAAGAAGGAGAGTCCACCACCCTCCGTGGCAGCATCTTCCACTGCTGAACCGCTCCAACTGTCATGAAGTTCTTCCTAATGTTCAAATGGAATCTCTAATTTGAAACCATTGTCCTGCGTCCTAGTTTCTGAAGCCACAGAAAACAAGCCAGCCCCCTCTTCAATAAGACATCCTTTCACATAGTTAAACATGGCTATTGTATCCCCTTCTCAGCCTTCTCTTTCTAACACTAAACGATTTTACAGCCTTACCCTGTGGCTGTGATTGTTTGGAAAGCCCAAACAGAGAAACACATGCTTCTCACAGCTCCCCACTTCTCTCCAATTCATGTAGTTAAGCCTCACACTGTAAAGGAGGCGGATGAATTCTCACCTGGCCTAATGCAGCAGAAGACCAGAGAAAAAATACCAATGGCGTGCCTTGGCTTTTTTTGTATGACTGGGCCTATTGTTAGGCAGAATGATGCAGTCATGTGTTGATGATTTGGAGGAGGCCAAAGATGGTAGCAAGGTGTCCAAGATGGACCAAAGGAGACCAAGGCTGAGGGGGACAACTTGCCATGATTACCATGAAGTAGTGCTTGAACCCCTCCGAGGAGGGGAAGGACAGGGATGTCATGGAGTGGTGGTGATGTGCTCCAGGTTCCAAACCAAACTTTGCAGAGGCTATCTCAGACGGCGAACTTGATGTACACAATAGGTTCAGCACCATGGACAGGTCCTTGGCCATTTAGGGTGGCATCTCCTTTGAAAGCAGCATCAACTGCCTTCAGTGTGGTAGTTCCTTCTCTTGGGTCCACAGGCATTTTTGGAACACAGTTTGCATACTTGCTTACCATTAGCCATCAGGGCTGGTCCTGATGGGAATAGCGGACTCATACTCTCTTCAGCTTGGAGAGACGTGACCAGCGGGGTGCCCCAGGGTTCTGTTCTGGGTCCAGTGCTGTTCAATATCTTTATTGATGACTTGGAGGAAGGAATAGAGAGTATGCTAATTAAATTTGCAGATGATACCAAATTGGGAGGGGCTGCAAATTCCCTAGAGGATAGGATGAAAATCCAAAAAGACCTTGACAGACTAGAGTGCTGGGCCAAAGCTAACGAAATGGATTTCAACATTGGGAAATGTAGGGTACTACATTTAGGTAAAAAAAATGAATTGCACAAATATAAGATGGGGGATACTTGGCTGGAGGATAGTACCTGTGAAAGGGATCTGGGAGTCTTGTTGGACCACAAATTGAACATGACTCAGCAGTGTGATGCGGCGGCCAGGAAAGCCAATTCGATTCATGGTTGTATCAACAGAACCATAGTGTCTAGATGAAGGGTAGTGATAGTACCACTCTATTCTGCTCTTGTCAGACCCCACCTGGAGTACTGTGTCCAGTTCTGTGCGCTTCAATTTAAAAAGGATGATGACAATTTTGAACGGGTCCAGAGGAGGGCGACCAAGATGACTGAGGGTCTGGAAGAAATGTCTTACGAGGAGTGGCTTAGGGAGCTGGCAATGTTTAGCCTTACAAAAAGAAGACTGAGAGGGGATATGTTAGCTATGTTTACATATTTGAAAGGATGTCACATTGAAGAAGGGACTGCTTTGTTTTCCATGGCTTCAGAGACTAGGGCACGGGGCAGTGGTTTCAAACTACAGGAAAAGAGATTCCATTTAAACATTAGGAAGAACTTCATGACAGTTAGAGCTGTTCAGCAATGGAATATGCTGCCACAGAGGGTGGTGGAGTCTCCCTTTTTTGGAGGTTTTTAAGCAGAGGCTGGATGGCCATCTTTCAGGAGTAGAGTGATGGGGGTTCCTGCATGGTAGGGGGTTGGACTAGATGGCCCTTGAGGTGTCTTCCAACTCTATGATTCTATGATATTGTGTCCCCTTCTCCAGGGTTGTGTCTAGAGCAGTAATTCTCTTCTAGTCCTGGTGATCCAAGATTAGGAACCACAGGTTCTGGTGCAGGATGGCGTCCCCACCCGTTCGTGGACAAACATCCAATGGCCTGGCAGAATTGTTCCTCAACATCTGGGATGGGACAAGGTTCTCCACCACACATGGGAGCATAGCTAACTTACAGAGTAGAACGCAGGTGGACTGCGTGCAGTTCTCTACTTCCAAACCTTGCTACCATCTCCCAGCAATTTTCCTCCTGAGGAGTTCCAGCAAACTTGACATTCTTTCTAAGGGCGTTTATACACGACCCCTAAGCTCCGATGCAAATGGCTGCAAGGTCCGGACCTTAAAAATGTTTACCCACCAGCTCCGGACTTTGCAGACAATTAAGTGCGACCCCGCCCACTTTAGCAAGACCAAACAGCAGTTTTCTTGTACCTGGTCTTTGATGGTGACAAATATTTGATCCGGTGTAAGGATAGGGAGTGCGGGGCTCTCCTGGCTTCCGTTTTTTCTTTTTTTGCACCCCGCCCCTTTAAGAGATCTGAATGCTGCTGGGAACAAAACGGAGGTAAACCGGCAGTCTTTTCTTTCTTTTTTCTCCCTCCCTCAGGCAGCCAGCAACCAGGAAGTGCGGAGGGGGTGGGGATAGAGGAAGAGCGAGGAACCCCTAAGATCTCTGGTCCGAATTTAAGTGGCCAGCAGATCTTAGGGGTCGTGTAAAAAGGCCCAATCTTTCTTCCTTGTGCTCTCTGGACCAAGAGGAGAGGGGCCAATTCTCTCCCACTGTTTCTCCCCAGCTGTCAGCAATTGCTGCAGCCCAAAGATTGCAAACAGAGGCCCAAATCCTGTTATTGATACACACTTGAGCAAGAAAAGTTGCCTAAGCCTTGGTAGCAAATTGGCACTCATTGACAAAGCCCAGGTGACGTTCCAGGGTGTACTGTATGATTACAGGATGGGGTCCATCCCCAGAAGTACAACCATTACCTAATTAATGAATGGCAATAGGTTTGGGGCCAGTTGTGATAAGATGCTGTAGCAACTGAAAGATGTATCCCTTTACCATTTGTCTAGGATACCACTGGGATGTGTGTGTTGTGGTTGTTTTTATCACAGTTAAAAACATGGCTTTATGGCTGCATGTTTAAGATTCTTCACTCTCCATTTCAGATGCTGTACAAAGTATTAACATTGTGGGATCCACAGAGGTTCACGTGATGGAAAACTTAAATTTCTCTCTCCATATCCAAGGCAGGTAAGAGAGAAAGAAAATAAAATAAACTCTGTTTTGTGGTTTCCTTTTAGATCAACTCTTTTGTGTTTCTCCTCATCAGCTAAGCTGTTCACCCTGCACAGTTGTAGATGTACATCCCTCCCCAGTTGACAGAAATATAAAAGGTAGAATTAGTTGTAGAGTTTTGAATTTTTGGCTAAAATTTGTTTTGCTACACAGCAGAAGTACAGAGACTCACGGAGAAGAATAGCTTCAAGTTCCTCAGATAATCCACCCCTTTCTAAATTCTTTCTATATTCTATAAGAATAATATAGAACAGGCATGTCCAAAGGCAGGCCCGGGGGCCAAATGTGGCCCATTTTCAAATTTTGAGTGGCCCGCAACCTCTTCTCCCCACCGGCTCAGCCTGTCATGCATCCCCACCAGCTGGCCCCTCCCCATACCGGATGGAGACGTCAGCTTCCAGTTTTACAGTTTGCCTGCCCTCCCTGCCTCTGACCATCCCCCCAGCCACCTGCCCAGCCTACCCGCACCCAACTGCCTTGCTGCAGCATCCTCCCTGCCTCCTTGCATGTTGTAGAGACTTGTCCAAAGTCTGGCCTGGGGTCCAAATGCACCTGAATGTTCAGCCCCCACACATTTTCACCTCACCAAATCTGGCCCTCTTTGGAAAAAGTTTGGACACCCCTGATTTATAGAATATAGAATAATAAGAATTATTTTTATATTATTCTATATATAATAATAATAATAATAATAATAATAATAATAATAATAATAATAATAATAATAATAATAATAATAATAATAATAATAATAATAGCAGCAGCAGCAGCAGCAACAAACAACCTAGAACAATTTCAGTGTTCACCCATTAAATCTTGATTTTTAACTGATTAGCCTGCCAATAATAGTTGATTGTTTTATGTCACTTTAATATTAATATTATTTTTATTTTTATTATGTTACTGTTTTATGTTTTTTTTGTGAATTGTTTGAATTTGTTAATTGTTGTAAACTGCCCAGAGTGACCTCGCTGCCAGATGGGCAGTCTAAAAATCAAATAGATAGATAGATAGATAGATAGATAGATAGATAGATAGATAGATAGATAGATAGATAGATAGATAGATAGATAGATAGATAGATAGATAGATAGAGCTGCAGAACTGACAGGGGCCCTATGAATCATGGAGTCCAGCCTGGTCAATGAGGAAGATTAGGAAATCAAACTCCCAACTAAACAACTGAGCTCTCCAAACACGGATTGGATTTGATGACGTCAGTGCCCTTTAGAAGTGTATGATTTTTATTGTTCTGTGTGAATTGCTTTCATGGGGAAACAAAGCATATTCTAGACCCAGGCCTATACGATAACCCTCAAGGATGAGATGGTTGGTGTTTGCTATCAGAATTGAGGTCCAAAGAGTTCAAGAGTTCATTTCTCACCTCATCAGAGCAAAGTTCTGTTGATCTTTCAAAACAGACCAAAGTGGGCAGACACTGCCCACACCCCTAAGCAAAAGCTTTCCCCTGGAGGAGCCAAGCAAATGAATTTGGAGCAGGGAGTGGTTTTGCTTTTGGCCCCAGGTGATGTTTACACAGCCAGCAAGGTTGCTGAGTTCCTGCTGTGTTGGAGAACAGAAGGTCCCTAGCAGGATGTGATCCTTCTGCAAGGAAAGATATTGTGCCAGGTAAGAATTGAAAAGATTAGAAGTCCTATGGATCCAACCAACTGTTGACACAGAGTTACAACTGCCGAACTCCATGGAAGACAGAAACAAAATTCAAAAGGGTCGCGAAAAGTTAGGGGTCAAAACCCAACCAGATGAAACTCAAGAGAGATGAATATCAAGTCTGGCAGCTGAGGACAAGAATCAGAACTCAGAGGAAATCTAGCTTGCTACCAGTATTTGTGAAAAGGATCTAGGAATGTGCCTATAGTTTATGTTGTTTTCGCATGCTGTCAAGTTGCCTCTGACTTATGGCGATCCTCTGAATGAGCCATCTCCAAAAAGCCGTACTCTGCTCTTGTACTGTAAACTCAAACCTGTGGCTTCAATCCATCTCATAATTTGGTTGTCGGCTTTTCCTGTGGCCTTCAGCCTTTCCTAGCATTATTGTCTCTTCCAGATAATCTTGCTTTCTTATGATGTGCCCAAAGAAGGACAGCTTCAGTCTCCCCCCCCCCTTTGTTAACCTCTCGAGCAGTGGTTCTCAACCTGTGAGTCCCCAGATGTTTCTGGACTGCAACTCCCAGAAGCCTCCACCACTCGCTGTGCTGGAAGGGATTTCTGGGAGTTGCAGTTCAGGAACATCTGGGGACCCACAGGTTGAGAACCACTGCTCGAGAGATAGTTCAGGCTTGATTTGCTTTAAGACCCACTGTCTTTCTGGCTCTCCAGTGCAGTGTTTTTCAACCTTTTTTGGGCAAAGGCACACTTGTTTCATGAAAAAAATCACAAGGCACACCACCATTAGAAAATGTTAAAAAATTTAACTCTGTGCCTATATCAGTCTCTAAAAGGTTCGCCATTGCTGGTGTAGGGAGAAGCAGGACAGAGGGGCCACAGATTGAGGCAGCCCGCTCTCTAGCACCCAGTTCCCACTTACCTGTGTTGTTTTTTAAAGACATTTTGCCCTGCATGGACTTCTGTGTCCAGTGGAGACCTGAGAAGGGGCACTGACTCTCCAGGAACACAAATAAGACCCAAAAGCCCATCTTGCTCTCCACACTGTGGCCAAGGCAGATGCCTTCAGCAAGTCCAGCGACAGGAGGGGAGGAGGATGAAGGAAGGCAGGAAGGAAAGAAGGCAGAAAGTGTTCTGCTTGTATACCGCCCCATACCACTTGAAGGAGTCTCTGGGCGGTTTACAGTTTTAATTACAGTAGGCAGGCTGCTAGGCATACACATATGCAGGCTAGAAATGAGCACGTTTCTATGAAGAGGGGAAAGGGTACGAATGGAAAGAGAGAGGTGGGGGGGGGGAAGAAAGAAAAGACAGAGAGAGAGAAGAGGGCGACCCAAGACAGAAAGAAAGGAGCAAGACTTCAAGGAACCCATCGCGGGGGCCCTCAGAGATGGCTCTTCCCCTCCCGGACCCTAAAGGCCGTCCGTCTGTCTGTCCAGCCGTGCCAGTAGCCCCTCCGCCCGTTTCCTCAGCCCAGGCCCGGCGGAGGCCTCCTCCATCCCCTCCTCCTCGCAGCCCTGCCGCGGTGCTCGTGGGGCAGCCGGGCGCCCCTCCTCCCCTTCCCCTCACCTGGTGGTTTGTTCTGGGCTGGGGCTCCCGGGCCGGCTCGTGTTGGCGGGCGGGCTGTCGGGCGACTCAGTCCATTGGTAGCTCCCAGGAAAGGGGTGGTGGTGGTCCAGGGTAAAAAAAGGAGGGGGGGGAGAGGGAAGTGAGCGAGTCGCGGCGGCGGCGGCAGGCACAGGGCAAACACTAAGAGAATGAGCGGGGCCAGGTCCGGCCGGGGAGGAAGTGACGCCAGCGCCGCGGGCCTCGGGGGGGAGGAGCCAAGCTGGCCCTTGGACGCTATTTATAGCGCCTCCCAGCTGTGGGCCGCCCGCTGGCCCTGGGTTGAATTTCTTTAGAATTTTTCAATTTTCCCCACGGCACACCAGGCAACATCTCGTGGCACACTAGTGTGCCACGGAACAGTGGTTGAAAAACGCTGCTCCAGTGTATCCATAAAGCTATCTCCAGCACTACATTGCAAACAATTGTTTTCCCTGGCAGCTTTCTTTACTGTGCCGCTTTCACATCCAACAGTTTTAGCTTCCATGGTTCCATCTTATGGGTTCCTGGAATCTGTAGTCGGATGAGCCACTTCGAATTATTAGCTGTAAGTTCGTGGCAGTGCAGAAAAGTCCAGGAGTAGCATTTCAACTCTGTGCCTACCTGGAGGTGCTGCTGTTTAGCACGTGGTTCTAGATGGTTCACCATCCAAAGTCTGAACAGAATTCTCACAAGCCTGAAGTCTGAGCCCTGGAACCTAAAGCATTATTTTGGGGGTGGCCAAATGTTGGCCGTTAGGGATGGGCACCTGTTTTGTCATTTCATAAGCTTTTGAAACGTTACTAAATGAAACGGGAAAGTGTTTCGTTACAAAATGAAACGAAATGCCTTTTTTCCCTTTGAAAATGAAATGTTTCATTATTCTATAAAATGGCTCCCTTGTAAAAAAAAAAGCTAACCACCAAATTTGGTGCCGCTAGGACCCAGGGGAGCCATTTTATAGGGTAACAATTTTTTTTGTTATTGTTTTGTTTTGTTACAATTTTTTTTAGAAAAATTCATTTAAAAACAAAACAATACAAACTGCTAGTAGAAATGAAACAAAATGAAATGAAACTCTATTTTTTCATTTTGTGCCCATCCCTGGTGGCCATGGGTTGCATGGACACACAACCCCCCCCCGGGCCAATGTTGTGGTTCTCGCCACCCCCCAACTCACTTGCCTCCAAAGCAGTAACTTATGCCTGCCTTTGAAAGGGTGTGAGTTATTATTTTGAGCTGGTTTTGTACCTTCTGGTATGCTTTAGGCCAGGAAAAGTCTTTGTAGAAACTGGAAGTGATTGGCCGGCCACTTCCTGGTTTCTTTAAAAAAAAGTTTTCTGACTTCACCCAGGCTGGAGAGGAAGAGATTTCGTTTTGAAATGGTTCAAACCCATACCAGCCCAGACACTTCAGAGGGTACAGTTTGCTCATTTTGGGTGCACCGTTTGGATAAATAGGGTGCTGGGGGGAAGGCTGTGCAACTCTTCCAAGTTGTTTGTTGTTGTTGAGTGCCATCAAGTTGACTTCGACTTATGGAGGGCCTATGAATGAGTGATCTCTGAAATATCCTGCCCTACTCAGCTCTTGTAAACACCTGCCCATGGCTTTCTTTAGGACAGGCATGTCCAAACTTCGGCCCTCCAGATGTTTTGGACGGCAACTCCCACAGTCCTTTGCCATGGGCAATCTAAGCTTAGAATTCTGGGAGTTGCGGTCCAAAACATCAGGAGGGTCGAAGTTTGGACATGCCTGCTTTAGGAAGTCAATCTGTCTCAGATTTGGTCTTCCTATGATCCTACGGCCTTCCACTTTTCTCCGCATGGTTGTCTTTTCCAGGGAACCCTGCGTCCAAAGTAAGGCAGCTTCACTTTCAACATATTTTTCTTTCCTGCAGAGATAGTTCAGTCTTGATTTTATCCAGGAACACACTTGTATCAGGGAGAAATGGACTCCAAAGGATCAAACGTTGCTTCGCACAGGCTGTGTAATTAAACGTCTTTTGTGCTTCTGTGGTTCCCAGTCCTCCTCTCAGCCTGTGCTGGTTGATCAAGACCGAATGTGTTTCCCTGGAAGCTGACCAGTGCCACCTGATGGTGACCAATGCGACTGACTTCCACCTGAACCACGTCTTCAGCGACGCCGGCCAATACTGCCTCAGCGTGCGAGTGGAGAACGGGGTCAACATGTTGCAGTCGTTCCAAGAAATTCAAGTTAAGCCTTTAGGTGAGAAAGATCGGGACAAAAAAGACATGGTGGAACTGGAAAAGGTGCAGAAGAGAGCGACTAAAATGATTACTGGGCTGGGGGACCTCCCTTATGAGGAAAGGCTAAAACATTTGGGTCTCTTTAGTCTGGAAAAAGGCGCCTGAGGGCGGATACGATTGAGACGTACAAAATAATGCAGGGCATGAGTCAAGTGGATAGAGGGACACTCTTCTCCCTCTCACAAAATACCAGAACCAGGGGACATCCACTCAAATTGAGGGCTGGGAGAGTAAGAACAGGCAAAAGAAAATATTATTTGTTAGTCTGTGGAGCTCCCTGCCACAGGATGTAGTGATGGCATCTGGCCTGGATGCCTTCAAAAGGGGATTGGACAGATTCCTGGAGGAAAAGTCCATCAAAGGTTACAAACCATGATGGAGATGTGTCATCTGCAGGCTTAAAACCGGGGTACTTCAAGGGCTGGATGCAGGGGAGTGGCAGAAGGCCCCCATGTTGCCGCAGCTCACCCCCCCCACCAAGGTAATTGGTTCCATCGTTGTACTGCTCAAACAGTTAAGACATCCCCCCCCCCCCAATATTCAGGCTAAATCTGTTTTCCTGTAGCTTGACCCATTATTAGGGGTCCTGTACTCTGGGATGATCGTGATGAGATCCTGCCCCGCCCCTGTATGACAGCCTTTCAAGTGCTTGAAAAGTGCTATCATATTTCCTCTCTGTATTTCTTTTAAGACGAAACATGCCCAGTTCTTTCAGTCTTTTGTCGTAATACTTGATTTCCAGTCCCCTGATCGTCCTTGTTACCCTCCTCTGAACTTGTTCCACTTTGTGTTGGCACCCTTCTTAAAAGTGTGCTGTCCAGAGCGGGACACAATATGTAAGACAGAGGCTGAGCCAGTGCTGAATAGAGACTACTACCTCGCTGAATTTGGTGACTTTGCTTCTCTTAATGCATCCGAAAATTGCATTTGCCTTTTTTGCAGCCGCAGCACACTTTTGGCTCATAATCAGCGTTTGATCTCCAACAATTCCACAATCCTCTCTCACTCATAATAATGCTTTTTGGCTTCTAGGTATTCATCCTGCTTTCTTTGTGCTCCCTTGCCTCACTCTTTTATCAGTTATGCTGGGCTTAGCCGTTTACGTAACTTTCCGAAGCAACCCACAACAAAAGGATCTTGTGGAGGTATGGCCTCCCCCTATTTCTCTCCCCCCATTAGCCCTTTCCTCTCCCTTTATCCACATAAAAGCCACACACCCAGCCTCCAACCTTCCATCCCTTGGTTTTAATGTGGTTTTAATGTGATATATTAGAGTGTGTGTCTGTGTGAGTGTGTGTAAGTGTGTGTGAGTACACACACACACACACACACACACACACACACACACACACACACATTAAAAGCAAATCAATGCATTTTCAAATTTAAAAAACATTTTAAGAGAACACTTTGTAAAGGGGAACTGCCCTGCCCTCACTGCATCTTGAAATTCAGATTATAGTATAGTTCAGAGAGCAAGAAAAAGAAAAGAAAAATAACAGGCGTGCTGTCTATTCAGGTAGAACCCGGGATATAACAACCTGCACACTTCTGTTGTATCTTATTTTTTTGTCACCCACTCAGAGTTGTCTTGCCGCTAGATTTGTAGTATAGAAATCAAATAGCTACCTACCTACCATGGTACCTCTTAAAACAAATTTAATTCGTTCTACGGGTCAATTTGCGTTATGAAAATTTTGTCTTACGAAACGCGTTTTCCCATAGGAATGCGTTGGGAACTGATTAATCCATTCCAGAGGCTAGAATAAAGAGAAAAATAACCAGGGGTTTTTCCTGGGTACACGTGGAACTTTTTTGTTTTTGTTTTGCAAAGCATCCCATGGGGATTTTTTTGTTGTTGTGCAAATCATGTCTAATTTTTTTCCTTCCTATGAGTTTTTTTGTCCTACAAGGCATTTGTCTTAATAAGTACCACTGTACCTGCCTATCCACCCACCTACCCACCTACATACATACATACATACATACATACATACATACATACATACATACATACATACAAGAGCTGAAAGGGACCCTGTTGGATCATCCAATCCATCTGCTGCCAAGAAGGCCCAGTGGGGAATTGAACTCCCAACCTCCAGCTCCGAAGCCAGAGAACTAACCCACTGAGCTATCCTGAAAATAGGTACGATTGTCCCCCAAGTTTTCTGAGAAGGATATAAAATAAAATTGCACAATTTTGTTTACAAATTATCATGCCTTCCCTGAAGTACTCATGCCTTGCAAATGAATAGCTTATGGTTTAAAACAGGGGTGTCCAAACTTTTTGCAAGAAGGGGCAGATTTGGTGAGGTGAAAATGGGTGGGGGCCGACCATTCAGCCTGAAGGGGGGAGAAAGGGCGTGGTCTGTGTGCATCTGTAACAGCCGCAAAAGCTCTGGTTTCACGGTGCCCAAGGGCCCAGCGGCTGTTGCAGGGCCCGGGAATCGGCCCATGCGCCCCCAAGATGCACCGCTGCTGGCAATGCTGCCCTCCTTTGCAAGGAGGTGGGGAAGATGCTACAGCAATGGAGCCAGGAGCGGGTAGGCAGGGTGGCTGGTTGAGGGGATGGACAGAGGCAGGGAGGACAGGCAAACTATAAAACTTCAGGCTGATGTCTCTAGCCAGCACAGGGAAGGGCCAGGTGGTGGGGATGAGTGACAGGATGAACCAGGTAGAAGAAGTTGAGGGCCACTCAGAATTTTAAATCGGGCCGCATTTGGCCCTCAGGCTGGACTTTCGACATGCCTGGTTTAAAGCAATGCTTAAAAAACATGGAACGATTAATCTAACCAAATAGTGATAGGCACGAAACAAATGAATTTGTTTCATTTTTCGTTTTTTGTTTTTGTTTCATTTTTCATTTTTTTTTTTGTTTTCTTTAAAGAAAAATGAAACGAAATGAACTGGAAATGTTTGGTTTGTTCTGATTCGTTTTTCATTAATGGCAGCGTTGCTGTGCGATGTAAAATAAAAGGATTAAAAACGATTTAAAACCAACTTTAAGTCAAATGAAAATTATTAAATGTTTAATAAATATGGCTGATAATCCCTACAAAGTTGATGTCCAGTGCTTAAAACATGTAATTTTGTGATTACTCTGATCAATTTTTAAAATATTTTTAAAGAGACAGTGTTTTAAGAAAAACAACAAAATTGGAACAAAACAAAAATCAAATGAAATTTTTACTTTAAAATTGTTATAAAGGAAACGAAATGAAACGAAGAAAAATGAAATGAAAAATGAAATGAAACACCATTTTTCCATTTTGTGCCCTTCTCTATAACTAAACTATACCAGTCACTGAAATTTACCTAATAAATATTCATGCACTTGTGAGAATGACAGAGCCTTCACCAATGGAAGCCCTCACCTGGTCACCAGCATGCCAAGGAATATCAATGGACTTGGTAGCCCAACCTTCTTCAACTGCTAGGTAGCTCAGTGATTTAAGTATCTGGCTGGGGAGCCATAGGTTGGAAGCTCAGTTCCTGCTGCTCCTCCTTGACAGTTGGGTTTGATGACCCATAGAATCTCCCTGCCCCCCAGCTCTGCACTTTGACGATGATGACAGTGATGACCCACTGCCATCCCGATTAGTGGGGCAAAACCCTTGGAACAGAGCTGCCCTGCGATTGAAAGCAGACCTCTGGCCTGCCAGAGGTGGTACCTGTCATTCCCATCAGGACCGACCAAGGTGGCCAATGGTAGGAATGTATGCAAATTGCATTCCAAAACATCTGGAGGGCAGAGGTTTCCCCACCTATGGTGTAGACGGGATGTGTGTAGGTTTATGTTTTGGACTACATCGACCAGAATTCCCCTGGCAGCCTAAATCTAGACATCTGTACAACACTGCTGAGTGAGGTGGGCCAGAGTTTTGGAAGACAGCCATTCTCCAGGAAGATTTGTTGGTGAATTGTGGGAGTTGCAGAACCAAACATTACCATTTCCTGGCTCAGGGATGGACCAAGGGTCTAAATTCAGTCAAAGGTGACTTAGGTTGGGATTTTAATAAAACCTTCTGGAGGTAAGAACCCATGATCTAAATCAGTGGTTCTCAACCTGGGGGTCCCCAGATGCTCCTGGACTGCAACTCCCAGAAACCCCTTCCAGCACAGCGAGTGGTGGAGGCTTCTGGGAGTTGCAGTCCAGGAACATCTGGGGACCCACCGGTTGAGAACCACTGATCTAAATCCACTCAACAAGTGACCAACTGTTTCAAGTGACCACTGTTTTAACACATTCTTTCCTAGTTTGGAATTGACCATGGTCTTCTTCTCCCTTGCCGGTCTATAGGTGGCGGATTTTGACTTCTCCCCAGTGTCCAACAAAACCTCTTCAGACTCTGAATGGAGTTGCGGCCAAATTTGTTGCCAGATGTGCCTCCTCGGTCCCTCCCAAGAGCCTTGCAACACCGTCCGGGAACATCACCGCCTCCTGTACCCATTGCACAAGCCAGTCAAGATGTACACCAGATGAAGAATGCAATTCTATCTATCGTGCAAACTCTGAATGTTCAGGGATCCTGTCTGGCTCCCAAAACTGTCAATGGGGGGGGGCTCCCCCAAGTGAAACTCACAAAGATTGTTGCTTGTTTAGAAAAGTATATTTCTACTTTGAAGAAAAACCTGGACTTCTATTGTTCTACAACAAGTTATAATATAATAAGAGAATTGCATTATACTTAGAAGCATGACCCCCCTTTTTAAAAATAATAATAAAGGTTGGGTCTGCTGTGCATTACAGCTGACTTGGTCTTGCTTCCTTCAGCCCACCCAGGAGGGCATCCTGGACTCTATCTATCTATCTATCTATCTATCTATCTATCTATCTATCTATCTATCTATCTATCTATCTATCTATCTATCTATCTATCTATCTATCCATCCATCCATCCATCCATCCATCCATCCATGTCCTGAGCTGGGTATGTACAGTGATCTTGGAAAAGTTACTTTCTGGAGCAGCCATGTTCTTAAGACCACAGTTGGTACTCCATCAGCCAACTATATCATGCAGAGAAGAAAAATAGATCACGCTTTTACCATGTTGAATGTAAAATCAGAACTTCGAAAAGTTACTTTGTGTGACTGTCAGAACCTCCCACACACTATCATAGAGGTAAAGGTAAAGGTTCCCCCCGCACAGGCGTGCAAGTTCTCTTCATTTTGGGGTAGCCCTAGCACTGTGCAGCTTTCTCCCGAGAGGCACCATGGGGGAGTTGAACCCGCAACGAGCTGGAATTAGCCTTGGGATCACCACAAATTCACAACATGTGCAACTCTTCAGCAGCCTAGATAGCCCAGAATTGAAAGGCAAAGATGGGGAAAGCATGAAAGACTCCCCCCCCCGGCCCCCCCCCAAAAAAAAAGTTGGCCACCACTTTTTGTGAACTTGTACTTGATCCTAAAACTGCTCACATGCATTTTGGGGTTTTTATTAAAATCTCAAATTAGATAGTTTGTGAATTATTTGTTGGGTTTGGTTATGTTCTTACAAAAAAAAAGAACCAAATCTATTTCTAATGTTGCATTTTAACTCATATTTGTAAAAATGCTGAGAATTGTTTCAGCGAACAAAGGTGCTGCTATAATGTGCAAGTGTCACAGCTAATTTAGAGTAATTTTATATGCAAGGGTTTCCCCCCCCCTGACATCCTTTGCATTCCTCTGATCCTTTCCAAGGGGGCGATGCTTTGTCAGGCAAAAATATGTAAGACATACAATGCCTATCAGCTACTAGTTAATACATATGTGCCTTTGAGTTGCTTATTAATGTGCTCATGTATATGCAGAGATCAAAAAGGCGTTGTTTGAAATGATTGCCTTAAAAATTAATAATCCTATTTTCCCCATTTGAAGTGCTATTCGCTTAAAAACAATCTAAAGTTTTTCGTCATTCATTGGCATCCTTCAGTCTCAAAAGACTATGGTATCATGCCTGGGGTAGAGCTCCTAAAACAACACCTAGTGTGACTAAATAGCCCAATCCGGGAATAGCAGTCTCTAGAGCACTGGGGGCAGATATATTCTGTTTCTTGCCCAGTCCTCAGGTTTCATTGTTTCCACGCCTGCCCTTTTTCCTCTGCCTGTTGGACAAATGCCTCTTCGAATTTATGTAGATCATGCTGTATCTTTTGCCTCCAGACAGTGCGATGGGAGGTCAGGGTTTCCCATCTGTTGAGGTCCATTCCCAAG
Organism: Phrynocephalus guinanensis; assembly: GCA_037367245.1. Taxonomy (NCBI): domain Eukaryota; kingdom Metazoa; phylum Chordata; class Lepidosauria; order Squamata; family Agamidae; genus Phrynocephalus; species Phrynocephalus guinanensis. The sequence goes on along the minus strand of CM074751.1, from coordinate 11,702,640 downwards.
TCCTTCAGGTCCCTCTTGCAGATATCCTTGTACCGCAGCTGTGGTCTCCCTCTGGGGTGCTTTCCCTGCACTAGTTCTCTATACAGAAGATCTTTTGGGATCCGGCCAGCATCCATTCTCACAACATGTCCAAGCCAGCATAGGTCTCGCTGTTTCAATAAAGTATACATGCTAGAGATTCCAGCTCATTTCAGGACTATGCTATTTGGAACTTTGTCATGTCAGGTAATGTTGAATATTCTCCTAAGACAGCGCATATGGAAGGTATTCAGCTTTCTTTCCTGTCGGGCATGGAGGGTCCAAGACTCGCTGCAATACAAAAGTGTGCTCAGTACACAAGCTTTATAGACATGTATCTTTGTATGTTCTGTCATAAAGGTATTTAGAAATTAATACTTCCATGGCATCATTAGGTTTTATTTAAAGGGAACTTGTAGACTCCAGGATTTAGGAAAATTGCTTTTTTAAAAGACATCATTTCCTAAAATCTTGTAATCATTATTCTGTCTGGAAAATTCTGTGAGCCAAAGTCTTTAAGTTTTACTTTTCCAAGTTGTATGTGCAGATTCTCCGCTGATGACATCACCAGCATAATAAGAAACTTCAGTATTTCAGAAAGTTTTCCAAAGTATATTCCCATAAATTTTTGGAAGCTGTCTCACAATGTTTTGGAAAGTTCCTTTTTTTAAACACACACACACACACACACACACACACACACACACACACACACACACACACACACACACACACACACACACACACACACACACAAGAATCTTATAGCCAACTGGCAAACTAGAGGATGCTGGGAGGTATAGTTTGAAAAAAGTATAGACTGACTGCTGCATCTTTCATCATGATAGCTGACAAAAATCCAAATGGACTAGTGACAGTATAAACGGGCAAGGGCTCTTATTTCCAAGGAGGGTACCAGCACTCAGGAGGAAGCAGCCATCTGGACGTGTCCATAATTCTTAGTGCTAAAAGATGGCAAGAAGAACCATACCTGGGACATAGCATAGCTGTTAAGATTGCAAGCATACTATTTGCTCTCACATGTTACGCATTTTTTCCAGCACAGCTTTCAGGCTCATGTGAGGATGTTAACTTGCCATCTGCTGGCAGTTCCTCCCAGAACTCATCAGCAAACTAACTCCAGAAGAGGATTTGTTCTCTTAGTCACCGTCTTAATAAAGCAAGTGGAACAGCTTGCCTCCCAATGTGGTGGGTGCCCCATCGCTGGAGGCTTTCAAGAAGAGATTAGACAGCCATCTGCCCGGGATGGTGTGAGGTCTCCCGCTTTGGGCAGGGGATTTGGACAAGAAGACATCCAAGATCCCTTCCAACCCTACAATGATTCTGGCTGCTTTTACATGACCCCTAAAGTCCACTGCAAAATGCTCGCGGAGGCGGAGCGTAAAATTGTTTTCCCACCAGCAGCGGACTTTTAAAAAAATAAAGTATGACGACGTCCACTTAAGCGCCCCCCAGCGCATTTTACAAGTACCTGGTCTGGAGGAGGTAAAATCCTTGTTGCTGTTCCTTGTTGCTGTTTTAAAGCACTGCATGCCTGGCCCTCCTCTGTGTTTTCTTTGTTTTTGTTGGGTCCCCCCCCTTTAACAGACAGGAATCCTAACGGGCTGGAACAATTAGCTGCTGCCATGGCAGGTGGAGGTGAGCCTGCATTTTTTTCTCTCTCTCCCCTCACCGCAGACAGAAGCAATAGAAATCAGAGTGCGGGAAGTGGGAACACAGGAAGCAGAACAAAAACCACATTGGGGAGATCTGCATTTAAGTTGCCAGCAGATTTTAGGGGTCATTTAAAAGCAGCCTTTATGATTCTAAGTCCTGGTGCTCTGACTACAACAAAAGGATGTGCATGCATGTCATTTGCAGAAATGGGGCAATGCACCACTGTATTTCTGGCACTGAGCAGTGGCTCCATAAAACTGGAGTCACTGATCTACCTCTCACTCTGCAAGGGTATTTGAACTTGGATCCCACCAGTCACCTGACACTCTACCTGCTACACTAAGTTTGACTAGGATCCCAAGTGGGAGAGGAGGCATGGCATCTCCAGTTTTTCTCTCCAGGGGTGGAAGGTGAAACTTTCATCCTTAGAAAACCACGGAGCTGGTCAGGATTCTAGTGTTACCGGTGGTCTGGGAGCAAAAGAGGGGACACAGTCCTGAATCCCTGGTAGAGATGGGCATGACTTAGCGGTATTCCCGTTTCCGTTTCCGTTACTCGGTTCCGTTACTCTACGGATACAGTAACGGGAATCACTCCCCCAGACTTCGAGCTCGAACCGACGAACGAACAATTTTGGTCTGATTTGTCGTGCTCGTTCCTTGCATCACGCGATTGCGCGATGCCACGCGGCACAGAAAAAAAGTTTTTAAAAGTTAAAAAAAACCGGTTCCCGGCCGAAAAGCAGGCGGAAAAATGCCTGCCGTGCCTCAGGGCACCTACCAGAGGGGTTGTTTCTGGAGGTCCCCGGCCTCCCCCCCCATCCCCCGTCCTGGGCTGCTCTGGTGGGACTCGCCGCAGGCTCGCAGCCAGCAAAAAGCCCAGTCTCGCCGCCGGCCGCCGCAATTAAAGCGCAAGCAAGCGGCACGGACGGCACAGGAAAAAACTTTTAAACTCTCCCCCCACCCATTCCCGGGCCAAAAAAGCAGGCGGAAAAATGCCTGCTTGACTAAGGGCGCAGGGCACCTACCGGAGGGGTGGTTTCTGGAGGGGGGGTCCCGCCTCCCCCCCCGTCCTGGGCAGCCGGACTCGAGTCGCCATTTCGCCATGCCATGTGGTGCGGGCGGGGGATCCAAAATGGGGCGGCGAACGCAATATTGTTTTTGAAATCGTGGTCCAAAAACACACAAGCACAACAGAAACACGCGAAAATTTATAAACTGCCAGATTTTTCACAGTAGCAGTGGGTTTTTTCTTGCAACAAAATGTCTCTCCTCTCTTCCTCTGTCCTCCATTGATTTTTTTTATTTTTTTTACACCTGCGCATTGGATGGGCTGGCCGAGTGGCCAGCCATGTGGGAGTGGACGACCATGCAAATTTTTGGAGCCATCCCACCAGTCGCATGGCCACTTGGCCATGGAGACTTCTGGGATGTGCCAAAAAGCCCCCTAAAACCTGCCCTAGCCCCCCTAACCCTAACCCTAACCCTTGACTCCGTACTCATACGTCACAGACTGTCTTCTTAGTGGGTCAGAGAGGCACCCAGAGGTGCAACCCACTAGCCCACCGTAACCTTACCCGTCACTAGCCTAACCCTAGCCCTTGCACTAAGCCACCTTAAAGCCAGATCTACTTGCTTGCATTGCACTACACGCAGCAAGTACAATTCCCTTCTGTGTGAGACATGGTGGTGCGAGAGCCTTGTGCAGGGAAGGCATGACGCTATCACTCTCACACTGGTCTCACTGTCTGCACATTATGTTATGCAATATCCATATGGCTATTGCATAGCATTTTGCAGCAGCAGCAGGTGAGGAAGGGAGACCCCCATGTAGAGGGGTCTCTTGGAGCCTGCTTCCCCTTCCTAGTGGGTGAGGATAGGAGGCACCCACGGGTGCCTCCAGGAGCCCACTTTCCCTTTATAGCAGGCCAGAGGAGGCACCCACCCCACAGAGGTGCCTCCAGGAGCCCGCTCCCCCCCAAAACCAGTACTAACGACAACGAAAAAATGAAAAAACGAAAAAACGAACCGACTATTTTTTGCGAATTTTCGCGAAAACCGGAAACGAGCCGAAACGGGACCGGCCCGACTAACGACAACTCGAAAAATTTTTTCAAGTCGTGCCCATCTCTAATCCCTGGAGATGCATCACAATACGAGGCGGGAGGGACCAGTGGTCTCACCTGACACAAGACTGCTTTTGATTTTCCTAATATTTTGCCACTACAGTGATCCCCCGCCTATTGTGGGGGTTACCCGTAATAATTGAAAATCTACAATATCTGCTGGACTTAATGACGCAGTTTTAAGAGCAGCATTGGATAAGCTGTTTGTTAAAGAACACTTCAACCTTGAGATAATCTCATGTTTTGAAAGCAAAGGCTGAAAGATAGCTCTTCTTTGCCTCTAAGACAGGCATGTCCAAACTTCGGCCCTCCTGATGTTTTGGACCACAACTGTCAGAATTCCAAGCCTGTAGTTCCAATGGCCAAAGGACTGTGGGAGTTGTGGTCTAAAACATCTGGAGGGCTGAAGTTTGGACATGCCTGGTCTAGGACTTTAATTCAGTCATCTCCTTCTACACCCCTCTCTTTTGGAAATTAAACGGCAGAAACTATAATTACAAGGAACTTTAACTTTTTGTTGTAAGCCATAAAAATGCAATGGATTGGGAAAATATTTCAGAAGAATTCGCAAATATACTTTTATCCAGATTACAAAGAATAATAGATATCTTGCATCCGACCTTTACAGATACAGAAATTTTCAATCCTGATAAAGTAATAGAACTGGAACAAACACCGGACTCCAATCTACAGATGACAATAGCAGGATCTATTCAAGCTAGACTCCAACATGAACTCTTGGATAACATTGAATCCCTGGGAAAAACTGAAATTATCTTGAATCAAGAGATTATACCAGAACAAAGGGCAGATCTCAAAATGAAGACAAATTTGACAAGAATAGTGCAGGCTAAGCCCTTAGATGTGCCAAGTCTATGGAATATGACAAGCGCATCTGTTTTACTCAATATGGGTGCCAAAAAGAGGAAAATGTGGGACTTTTTCAGTAGCAGAGCGGTCATCAAGATTACTATCAAGATAACACAACAACCCATGAAGTTAATGGATTTGATAAGGAAAAAGCAACCTGTGAAGATAAAGGGCTTGGCAGGAAAAAGGAAAATTAAAAAAAAAAGAATTTTTGGCTTAGTGAATTTATTACATAAAAATGTTCTCTGTATTCTGATTGTCTAAGGCTACTTATTAATTGGTATGATATGGGAAAATGGAAAATGGAAATGTGAAAACAAACTTGATATATAAATAAATGTTAATCTGTTAGATTTTTAAAAGAATAGTGGCAGTTAGGTATAGATAAGAATTTCTATGCATAAAGTAAAACATATAGACCAGGAGGTAAGGCAAAGGTAAAGGCTCCCCCCGCACATGCGTGCTAGTCAATGTCCAAATCTAGGGGCAGTGCTCATAGGTAAATATACTGTGGATGATATATAGAAGATATAATTAGTCAAATCTATCCTAAATTGCTTATTATTGAAGAGCAAAACAGTGAGATTGAATAGATGGCTGAGATTAGAAAGGATATATTCTTTGTATTAAAAAGAGACGTAAGTAAAGATAGATAGAATATGGATGAGATAGGAAATTAAGTATGAAAGTACGCTCATTTAAGCTGGGAAAGGAGATATGAATTATATTGGGCTAAATGTTGGGAAAAACTGTGATGGAATCGATAACACGACAGGAGGCAAGCAATATCTTTGTTTTGACATGTTTTAGTGTAGAAAATAAATTTTAAAATGTAAGAGCTGAACAGGGCGATTGAGGACAGGGGATCATTTAACATAAGAACATAAGAACATAAGAAGAGACATGCTGGATCAGGCCAAAGGCCCATCTAGTCCAGCTTCCTGTATCTCACAGTGGCCCCACCAAATGCCTCTGGGAACGCACGAGACTAGATATCTGTCTCCTGATACCACTCCCCTGCATCTGGCCCTTGAAGTACCCTGGTTTTAAGCCTGGAGATGACACATCTCCATCATGGTTTGTAACCTGTGATGGACTTTTCCTCCAGGAGTCTGTCCAATCCCCTATTGAAGGCATCCAGGCCAGATGCCATCACCACATCCTGTGGCAGGGAGTTCCATAGACTAACAACGCGCTGGGTGAAAAAAATATTTTCTTTTGTCTGTTCTTACTCTCCCAGCCCTCAATTTGAGTGTATGTCCCCTAGTTCTGGTATTTTGTGAGAGGGAGAAGAGCATCCCTCTATCCACTTTACTCATGCCCTGCATTATTTTGTATGTTTATTCACAAGTTGGAGGTGATGGTCCATAACAACAGCGACAGCAACATATAATTAAGCTCAAAGGAAAAGGAGGTATTTATGGATTTCCAGTTGCCAAAATAACCCTATCTTTGACATTATTCACCTTGAACTGGAGGGGGGGGGCATAAGCTTTTCCTCCTCTTAAGCAGCAAAGCAGCTTTCAAAAACAAAAAACACCCATCTCAGGCGGCGGCCTTATTTGACCTCTAAACTAATTGGCCTTGGACGTCTCAAGTATCCACTCAGAGGAAATGAGAGCGGCACGATGGTTTTGTGAGTCAGAAAACATCGTCCGGCAGATGCAAGGCCTTTGCCAAGAAGTAAATGTATAACAAGAAGATGTCAAAATATCTCTCCACGCATCAAGGTCATTCCGGTTGCCAAGTCAGGGCCAATGTGAGTTGGAACCTGGCCCAATCCTTTTCAGCATCAGTTTCCCATGTCGAAAAAGAGCTCTTTGAATCTGTTTATACAATTCAGCCACTCATCAGCAGAAGGTGATGCGTGGAATTTCCACATTCCTTTGAAAGGAGCCTTCAAACAGACAAAAGGGGAGGAAACACACCTTCCCGGCAGTTTCTTTAATAATAGATTCAGACCTTGGTGATCCTTGATAAGAAAGACCCCCAAGTCTTGGATCTACTTTTTGCACATTGCAGAAAGCAAACTGGATTGGCCACAGCCCGTTCTTGGAAAGAGATTTTCTTCAGAACTTATAAGGTTCGGGGGTAAGCTGGGAGTTTACTGAAGAACCTGAGGAAAAGGTCCTTTCATGGCTATAAGAGTGGGTTTTAAATTGCTGTACTATAAAGAAGGCTGATCACCGCAGAATCGATGCTTTTGAGCTGTGGTGCTGGAGGAGAGTCTTGAGAGTCCCCTGGACTGCAAGGAGATCAAACCTATCCATCCTGAAAGAAATCAACCCCGAATGTTCACTGGAAGGACAGATTTTGAAGGTGAGGCTCCAGTACTTTGGCCACCTCATGAGGAGAGAGGACTCCTTGGAAAAGTCCCTGATGTTGGGAGAGATTGAAGGCAAAAGGAAAAGAGGACGGCAGAGAATGAGATGGTTAGACGGTGTCATTGATGCAACTAATATGGATTTGACCAAACTCCGGGAGGCAGTGGAAGATAGGAAGGCCTGGCGAACTCTGGTCCATGGGGTCATGAAGAGTCGGACACGACTGAATGACTGAACAACAACAACTTTAGCTGCAATTGTGCTCACATCCTGGGGTTCAATCCCAGGTAGAAGGCTTAAGGTTCACTCAGCCTTCCATCCTTCTGAGGTGGGTAAAATGAGTAAACAGCTGGCTGGGGGGAGCAATGTATAGCCTGCCTTCAAACTCAAATTCATATTAATTTACTGCACTCATATGACCCATATCTAGAAATTTACAGTAAGAGCAGGAAGAAGAAAAACAATTAAGACTACTAATAAATAGGAGTGTCAGGGGAATGGATGGTCAAAATGATCCCACTTGCATATGGCAGCTAGTAAAAACGTTGCTACCTGTGCTGTGACATGTGAGTTCTGATCCATTAGACAGCATTGTACTAACCATCTGGAAGGGTGGCCTTGGGACTTATTCAGCAATGGACAGATCCTGATTTGTTCATAACATGGACAAAATAAAAGTGCATGCTGAAGAAATCCAGGAGACTTATTTTCACATGGACAAAATCTCTCTTGGCATGGAATTCACTTGAGCCTACCCTGGAGAAGTGCTGAAGGCAGTACATTCATCCTGGCCAGCATAAAGTACTGCCTGCCTAATTACTCCTAAACTGCCCAGAGGGTGCTTTAAGCACGATGGGGGTTGGCATATAAGCAGCATGCTTTGCATCTGTGGAAGCATCTGGTGGTGGGCTTATATAAGCTAATGGGCATAAGAACATAAGAACAAAAGAAGAGCCATGCTGGATCAGGCCAAAGGCCCATCTAGTCCAGCTTCCTGTATCTCACAGTGGCCCCACCAAATGCCTCTAGGAGTGCACGAGACTAGATCTCTGTCTGCCGATCCCACTCCCCTGTATCTGGCTCTTGAAGTACCCCGGTTTTAAGCCTGGAGATGACCCATCTCCATCATGATTTGTAACCTGTGATGGACTTTTCCTTCAGGAATCTGTCCAATCCCCTTTAGAAGGCATCAAGGCCAGATGCCATCATCTGAAGATCTCAACCTCATCACACTTGATGTGATACAGGAAGACAAACAACAGGAACAAACTGCAGAAATCTCTCTCAAAATAGAGAAGAAACAATAGAGGCAAAAAGAGAGCAACTACTTCATTTCAGTCCAAATGGGGGATGCAGACAAGAAATCGAAAGAAGTCCAAGACTAGGAATAGGAGCCTCAAAGGAACTAGAAAAGAATACTGATAAAGTCAAGAAAGTAACTTAAAAATTGGCATTGGGGTGGTTTATAATTTGCCAATGCACCATTGGTGGTTCATCAAAATTGCCACGCTGAGTTAGTTATATAGCAAAAGGTTTATTAAAGACAGATAGAGATACAACACAGAACACATACAGTACAGAAAATAGGTTAGTAGACATCTTAGCCTAAGGGTCCAAGAGTCCCTTAAGGTTCCAAGACATAGCACAGGCACATCTGCCCCGCTGTCCTGGACAAATGACTAAATGACTTTCCGTGGTTTTTATAGTTTTCTGTATGGTGAGCATGATCTAAGACTGACGTATTTAGTACGCCCCTACACGTGCCTACATGTGCTTTCATGTGCTTGTTCATCAGTTCATGTTCTTGGCCTATAGCCATTTGGCCATCAAAGCCTAGAATGACCTGACCCTATTTTCCTAGTTCAAAGTTGGTTCCTTATTCCTGGCTAACCGCCATATGTTGCTCTCAGCAAATTGACACCTTGCACTGTAAGATAGTGCCAACAGTCTTAGAGGATGGGTCACCGTGACCATAGTCTTGTCTCCTACTTCCTAGCTTGGCTTATTCTAGCTAACCACAAAATATTTGCTGTACTTCATAGACTGGCACCCACGCGCTTTATCTTTTTTTGTGGTTATGCCAATCCCTTAGTTGTGTCAATGAGACCTTCAGAGAGATGTATCTGACACCCACAGTCGGATTTAACACTTCAGTATTGTTTATAATAATTTTTGGCTTTTCTCTCTCAAAATAGAAAAGAAACAATAGAGGCAAAAAGAGAACAACGACTTCATTTCAGTCCAAATGGGGGATGCAGACAAGAAATCGAAAGAAGTCCAAGACTAGGAATAGGAGCCTCAAAGGAACTAGAAAAGAATACAACATGTAAGGAAGGGTCACTGGAGATCAAGCCCAATATCATCAGCAGCACTCATGTATTTCCAGTGACCACAGATGGATGCAAAAGCTGGACAGGAAAGAAAGCTGACGGGGGGGCAATGGTCCATTTCAAATGTGGTGCTGGAGGAGAGCTTTGTGGATAACCTGGACTACCAGAAAGATCAGCAAGTAGGGTCTTCGATCAAACAAGCCTCAATGATCTCTGGAGGCACACGTACTGAAACAGAGTCAGAGACTATAAGCACAACATGAGAAGGTTGCAAAGAATCATAGAATCATAGAATCATAGAGTTGGAAGAGACCTCAAGGGCCATCCAGTCCAACCCCCTGCCATGCAGGAACCCCCATCACAGGACTCCCAACAGATGTCCATCCAGCCTCTGCTTAAAAACATCCACAGAAGGAGACTCCACCACCCTCCTTTGTGGCAGCATCTTCCACTGCCAGGCAGCTCTAACTGTTATGAAGTTCTTCCTAATGTTCAAACTGAATCTCTTTTCCTGTAGTTTGAAACCATTGCCCCGAGTCCTAGTCTCTGAAGCCATGGAAAACAAACCTGTTCCCTCTTCAATATGACATCCTTCCAAATATTTAAACATAGCTATCATATCCCCTCTCAGCCTTCTTTTTGAAAGGCTAAACATTCCCAGTTCCCTAAGCCGCTCCTCATAAGACATTTCTTCCAGATCTTTAACCATCCTGGTCAACCTCCTCTGGATATGCTCGAAGTTGTCAACATCCTTTTTAAATTGAAGTGCACAGAACTGGACACAGTATTCCAGGTGGGGTCTGACCAGAGCAGAATAGAGTGGTACTATCACTTCCCTTGATCTAGACACTATGGTTCTGTTGATGCAACCAAGAATTGCATTGGCTTTCCTGGCCGCCGCATCACACTGCTGACTCATGTTCAATTTGTGGTCCACCAAGTCTCCCAGATCCCTTTCACATGTACTATTTTAAATACCATAATTCTGGGAAAGGTGGAAGTCATCAGGAAAAGCAAAAGGCCAAATGTGAGATTCACTGACTCCCTAAAAGAAACCATGGGGTTGAGACGGGAGGAGCTGAGCAAGGCTGTTCAGGGCAGGTCATGTTGGGGGGTCACTCATTCATAGAGTCGTCATGACTTGATGGCATATCACCACCGCCTTGTTTTCTCATTGATGGCATACAGAACAGGGTTGTGTTGAGACCTCCCCATCTTGCTCTTTTCAACCAAAGTTTCCAACCTTCAGTTCAATGCCCGCCGTATGAATCCTATGTTCTTACAACAAGAAACGAAACCTAACCCAATCTAATCTAATTTAATTTAGTAGCTCAGATTTCACAGAACCATTAAATCAAGAAGGAATTGCTCCACAGTTTTTTTTCCTGCCTCTTTCAGATTAGTGTTTTCCCACTCTGGTTGGTACCTCACTGTGTGTGCACTGCACACTTTGCACAGCAGGCGTCTCCCTTGCATAAGAATGCCTGCAGAAAATGTTGAGCATCATTGCGTTTCTTCCTTCCTCTGCTTTGGCTGGAGGGTGCTGTTAAACAGTCACATTGACTCTTCCTGGTCTGGTTGCATGCAGCCATAAGAAAAGAAAGACAGGGCGGTGTGGTGGTTAGACTGTCAAGAGTGGGGCTTGCGCCATACAGGATAATATCCCAGGCTGAAGGGGCATAGAATAATAGAATCATAGAGCTGGAGGAGACCTCAAGGGCTATCTAGACCAACCCCCTGCCATACAGGAACCCCCATCACTCTACTCTCGACAGATGGCCATCCAGCCTCTGCTTAAAAACCTCCAAATAAGGAGACTCCACCACCTTCCATGGCAGCATATTCCACTGCCAAACAGCTCTAACTGTCAGGAAGTTCTTCCTAATGTTTAAATTGAATCTCTTTTCCTGTAGTGTGAGACCATTATCCTGCGTCCCAGTCTGTGAAGCCATGGAAAACAAACCAGTCCCTTCTTCAATGTGACATCCTTTCAAATATTTAAACATAGCTATCATATCCCCTCTCAGCCTTCTTTTCGTAAGGCTAAACATTCCCAGCTCCCTAAGCCGCTCCTCAGAAGACATTTCTTCCAGACCCTCCCTCCCTCCCTCTCTCTTAAACACACAGGGCTGTCATGAAGTTAAAGCAGGGATTGGTGGAAGAATGCAAGTAACAACTAACAAATAAAAAGGATTTTGTAGATTTGGGTTTTTGAGAGTATTAGAATCATGCTTACGCCTATTTGGAGGCAAATGTGCTTTCTCTGGACCCCACCACATGCCTTTCTAAGGTGTCCTCTACTTCCATTTTCATGGAAGTGAGCACTTTAAGATCTTCTTCTCTGTTGGCACTGATTTGTTCCCAGTGCCCTGCCATTTTTTCACCTTTGTCCTTTCTCCCCTTTAGGAGAGCCTCATGGCGCAGTGGTTAAATGCCTGTCCTGCAGGTAAAACTGTGCTCACGACCTGGGGTTCGATCCCAGGTAGCTGGCTCATGGTTGACTCAGCCTTCCATCCTTCCGAGATCAGTAAAATGAGTACCCAGCATGCTGGCGGGGGGGGGGCAATGGGTAGCCTGCATACTGTTACTGTAAACTGCCCGGAGACTATTTGAAGTGGTATGGGGCGGTATATAAGCAGAACACTTTTAGAACCAGGGACGGAAGTCACATAGTCTAATATGGACCTCTCTCTTGTACAGTAGGCCCTTTGGATACCTTGGTTCCACTGCTGAAACAACGTTTCTGGTGTTTCTCCAGCCGCACGATGCTTGGGGCCTGGGAGATGTCTGTGGTAGCAACCTCTTCCTCTTGGTGATCTGCATTGTACTTCAGCTGCATCACCTCCTGGTATCCAGCCAGAAGAGATGAAGCCTAATGGAGCTCCCCAGTGATTTGGCCTCCAAGAACTCACGTATCTCCTCTGGGAGCGAAGGCTTGAAGTGGCAAGCCATGATTCCAGCCCCTATTGTAAAAAAAATAATAATAATGTGTTGAAGATGTTTTTTGTCTTGAAGGCATGTTTAGAATGCCAGCCATCTGGAAAGTGTCTGGAAGAAAGCTCCCCTGGACCAAGGTTATGACAGGAGCATCTAGTGGGAGATTAAAACTAGCTTTCCTCCTGGGAGGCATGCGGTAATGTCCAAGGGGGCTAAGGTGTGTCAGGGAAGGTGAACACTATGTTATCAGGAGGCTAGAGTAATACCAGGGTCATTAAGGTGAAATGATCAGATTTTGAGACACTGGAGTAAGCTGGACCCCATTGTCTTCTAAAACCAATGGTCATATCAGGAGAAAAGAATTGGCAGTCCTAATGGAGATAGGGCTGAATACATTCCTGAAGAGTAGCTGTTGGACAGCAGCAGTTGTGAAAGGGGACACTTTTATAGACAAGAGCAATGACACTCAAGCTAACTCTTGTGAGTACTGCATAGAAAAAACTAGTAGGAAACCCTCTTTGAATATTTTATAGCACAATAGCATTATGATAACTATCCAAAGTGAAAGAAGCGATAGTGCTGGAAGAGGGGACACCAGATCAGAAAGCATTCAGGTAGTAGGAAAGAGGAAAGGGCAAGTACAAACTGTCCTGCTATTCATAAAGCAATTTGATTAAAGTTGAAAGGATGTCTAGTTGCTGGTGTGCATTGAAGCAAAAAGAATGTCCAGTAAAGGCTCAGCCTTTAGTTTGGACAATCTGACCATGGCAGTCAATGACTGCATTTTTATGACATCACAAATTCAAAAGTGCATTGTTAAGTCAGAAGGCATAACATAAGACAACCCACATGAAACATTGTTTTGTTCTGTTTTTAAGTAAAGTTCAACTTTAGGGCCAAGCAAGGTCCCCAGGTGTATCAGGTAAGCCCCATCTATGCTGGAAATCATAGTTAGGCTGGCTTCAAGGGAATGGCTTTTACTGTAAAAATCATGCTGAGTCCTTCCCCACTACCACCTCCACCCCAAAATATGTGAAGAAAAATCAAGTGAAGCCAATTGTATGCATTTTGTATGAACTGAAAGACCCTGAGCTGCCTTTAATGAAGGGCAGAAAAGAAAAGGAAGTTGAATTCTCAGCAGGGAAATGCTAGCTGATAAATAGTGTTCAAGGGAATGAAATGGCATGGAAGCTGGGGACATTAAGTGGCCACTACTTCGTGATTGGTGCCAGTGGGTTGCCTATTTGTAAGCTTTCCTAGGACTTTTTATTAGGTTGAAAAGAAAGAGAGAAGAAAGGTAAAGAATTTCTGACATTTGCAATCCTTGCTGTTTGAAGTCTGCCCCCCCCCCCAAAAAAGAGACCAGACCATAACAGCTTCAGGTAGACATCTGCCCTCCAGATGTGTTAGCCTACAGCTTCCATTGCCCTTGGCCTTCATGGTCAACAATCAAACTGCCTGGGGATGGCGTTGTTGTTTTTATATGCCACCAAGTCACCTCTAACATATGGCAACCCTGTAAATGAGTGATCTCCCAATTGTTTATTTATTTATTTATTTGATTTCTATACCGCAAAGACCATCTGGCTCGGAGGCCATTCCGGGAGGTGTACAAGATCATAAAATACAATATCAGAAAGTACAATGATGGAAGTAAACAGAAAGACAAAAATCAAAACCAAATTAACATTGACATAACTCTAAAACATAGACAAACACAATCAATAAAGCAAAAACAATAACATAGTAGATTTAAAAAATCATAATATTTATACTGGGGGGGGAGATGGACAACAAAATAGAGCAGAAATGCAGGCTAAATCAACAGAAGCAGTGCAGTTGTATGAACATGCAACTGCAACAGCCAGATTTTTATTTGGCGATGATGCCTGACGGATGGCCGCAGGGAAGGTGTTCCACAGCTGCCCTGCTTAGCTCTTGGAAATTCAATCCCATGGTTTCCTTTAAGGTGTCACTCCATCTCATCTTTGGTCTTCCTCTTCTCCATCTGCCTTCCACGTTTCCCAGTATTGTCTTCTCCAGACAAAGCAGACCTTCTCGTGATGAACCCTTAGCTTCAACATTTTTGCCTCCAGATCTAGGACCCACTTGTTCACCTTTCTGGTTGTCCAGGGTATCTACAAAGCTGTCCTCCAGCACGACATTTCAAACCAATGAATTCTTTTTCCTGTCAGCTTTCTTCACTGCCCAGCTTTCACACCCTTCCATGGTGGTCAGAAGGACAAGAATGTGGAGAGTCTTGGTCTTAGACTCCAGTGACCTGTCCTTGGTTTATCTTCGAGCATTCCTTTATTGCAGCTCTTCCTACTCTCGTGGAGTCATAAAATAGTGAAGTTGGAAGGGGGCTACAAGACTATCTAGTCCAAACCCCTGCTTCAGGCAGGAATACAAATCAAATGATTATCTGCCTGCTGGTTGTCCAGATTTCTCTTGAATTCCTCCAGTGTTGGAGCACTCCCCACCTTTCAAGGTCATTGATTCTCCTGGTGTACTGCTCTTACAGTTAAGGAGTAGAGATGGGCATTTTGTTTCGGAAAGGGTCTGGTTCCAAAGCGAAACACGGCAACACAGCTGGCGTTCGGAACTGGGACTTGCCCTCCAGAATGAAATCAGCTACTGACACTTACCTTGCTTTGGGTCGCATTGGGTGAAATTCCAATCAGGAAGAAGCCTCCGATGCGTCCTCTTTCCTTCTCCCTGGCGCTGGCCTATCAGGAGCTATGCAAGGACATGCATCACCCGCCTCCCTGTCTGATTCCTCCCAGACCCTTCTTTGTTGCAATTCCCTGACTTTGGAACTCCCTCCCACAGGAAATCAGGCATTGCTGCCTTTCTGCAAGCAGACAAAGACTTTTCTTTTCAGGCACACTTTCTGTCCATGAGTGGCTAGGTAAAACGAAATAAAGCAAAACAAAACGGCAAACCTGGTTCCTAGAGGCACCAGATTTGGTGCCCGGGACTCCGGGAGCCATTGTTAAAGGGCTCCAGCTGAGCTATTATCAGCTGGAACCCTTTAAAATTGGCCCAGTCGGCACTAGGGGGAACCTCTGGTGCCGACTGGGCCAGGTTTAAAGGGGTCCAACCATTGACAGCTCAGCAGAATCCCTCTGAAAATGTTTGGGAGGGCAGTGTGATCACTAGAACTGCCCTCCTGACCATTTTCAGAAGGCTCCTGCTGAGCTATCAATGGCTGGATCCCTTTAAACCTGGCCCAGTCAGCACCAGGGTATCACCCTGGTGCTGACTGGCTAGGTTTAAAGGGGTCCATCCTATAACAGCTCAGCGGGAACCCTTTTAAAATGGCTCCTGGAGTCCCGGGGACCAAATCTGGTGCCTCTAGGACCCAAGGGAGCCATTTCGTTTTGTTTCATTTCATTTCGTACAAATTTTAAAAAAATTCGTAAGAAACAAAATGAAACAGAATGGGGTAAGCACGAAATGAAACAAAACATTAATTTTCTTGTTTTGTGCCCATCCCTATTGTCCCTTACTCCTCATTGACTATGTACAATGGCTCCTGGCTCTGCCCTTTACTCCTTGTTGACTTTGTCCTGGGCTTTTTGAAACTGTTCGTCCCTCTTTATTGGCTTTGTTCCATGGCTACTGCTTCTGTTTCTCTCTTTATTCACTGTCCTTCATGATTTGTAGCCTAGCCCAGGCTGCTGCCTGTGGACCCAGTCATGCCAAAAAGAATGCCATGAAATGAAATGCTACATTTTATTCTGACTAAAACAGTTGGAACACCAGAAAGAAATACAGCAGGAAAAAAAGTTGATCAACTAGACTGAATTCCCCTGCGGCATCAAACCTATAATTTCCCCCTTACCCTTGGTTGTATCATTCAAAAAGATCAAATGTTGAGGGGCAATGTTCAAAGGATGCAGAATTTCTGTGCAAGCACGTGGCTCAAAGTTCAGAGGTTGCCTTGACGCTTTTGTGATCTGTCTGCAAAACTACCTGTACATTTCAAGGGATCTTTTCCTATTTTTAAAAAGAAATAAAATAAAAATATCATATTTCAGCACTTCTAGTTTCCACGAGGGACCCATAAGTGCACAGATATGCAAGTACTCAGATTCTTTCAGAAATATCAGGGGAGGTGGCTTCAGAGAGAGAACAATTGTCACTTCTAATAGTCAGGAGTTTTAAGCTTTCCCCTCCTCTTGTCTTGGAGGCAGGAAGAAGACTATCCTAACAGACGTGGATAAAGCTTGTGTGGAAGCACCCTTGCTAGAATCATAGAATCAGAGTTGGAAGATACCTCAAGGGCCATCCAGTCCAACCCCCTGCCATGCAGGAACCCCCATCAGAGGACTCCCGACAGATGGCCATCCAGCATCTGCTTAAAAACCTCCAAAGAAGGAGACTCCACCACCCTCCTTTGTGGCAGCATCTTCCACTGCCGAACAGCTTTAACGGTCAGGATGTTCTTCCTAATGTTCAAATGGAATCTCTTTTCCAGTAGTGTGAAGCCATTGCCCGGAGACCTTATCTCTGAAGCCATGGAAAACAAATCTATCCCCTCTTCGATATGTGAAGAGGATGACCCAAGCATGCCGAAGAATGAGACAGATGCCTCAGGCATCTGAGATTTGAGATGCTGTGAAAGGGCAGCAACTTGTTGGTTGTTCCATGTGTTCTTTCATACATTTACAACCAGGGATGGACAGAGGCAAGTGTGGGCATCTCTGCTCCATGGCATATTTGGGCACAATTCAAAGTGCTGGTGATAGCTTGTGCTGGGTCCAAGCAATCCCAAGGACCGTATCTCCCTTTATGAGCCTGCTCAGATATTAAGAACATTGGGAGAGGCATTCCTTTCAGCCCACCTCCTTCACAGGTGGGGACACAGGACAGCTCTTCTCTGTCGCTACTCCTATACTCTAGAACGCCCTCCCAGAGGAGACCAGACTGATCTCGTCTTTGTTTGTTCATCCACAAGTGGGAAAATACCTTCATCTTCAGGCAAGCTTAATCTAGCTCCTTGGGCAGGCTGTTTTTTAATGGATTGCTGTGCCTTACTTGACGTGACAGCGTTTGGGTATCTGTTTGATCCTTTTCTGTACAGTAGGACCCCCGTCCACTGATTCATTATCCACTGGTTCAGTTATCCACGGTTGGCAGAGGAAAAAAATTAAATAATTCAGCAGCCACAAAGCAAGCTGTAAAGCAAGCTGTTGTCACAAACAGCAGCTGTAAAGCAAGCTATTGTCACAAATAGCATCTGTAAAGCAAGCTACTGTCACAAACAGTGGCCATAAAGCAAGATACTGTCTCAAAACAGCAGTCATAAAGCAAGCTACTGTCAGGAAAGAGCAGTTTGGGGGTGATGGGCAAGCGTTCTCTCTTATCCACAGTTTTCATTATACACGGGAAGGCCTGGAACCAATCCCCAGTGGATACTGGGATCCTACTGTATTTGCATATTTACTGTTTTTAGCTACGAATATTGTCTTTTTTTTACGATGTAAGCCATCTCGAGATCTTTATAAGGAGAAAGGTGAGGTAAAACATATTTTAAGCAAACAGGATGGATTGGGCACGATGGGCACCACATCAGGAGTGTGTGGAAATATTACTGGGTTGAAATTCAATTGCAAGAACCCACCAGCCATCATGGCCACCATCTTGAATCCGAGTGATGCTGAGAAATCAAGGTATCCAAGCACCTGGAGTGGCCCGGCTTCTCTTCAAATTGTCTTTCGATGGAAAGTGTGATAGAGAAGGAGCCATGCTACAACTTTCTGTCTCTCTTCTCATCATTTTTTCAAATGAAGCCATTCCTGAACACCTGGATATGGCTCAAGATAATACAGTGGTGCCTCAATTTACGAATTTAATTCGTTCCAAATGTGTTCCAAAGAGTACTTTGACTCTTAAGTCAAAGTACTCTTAAGTTGGGGTACCTATCTAAAAAATTGAAAAAATAAGTTACAAAATTTAAAAAATGAAAAAAAAATATTTGTAAGTCAAGCAGATCGTATCTAAAATTTGTAAGGCGGCGGTTAAAACGTCAACTGTTTTCCGCTCTTAAGTCAAATTGCTCTTAAGTCAGGGTACCACTGTATGTGTTTCCTTCACTACCTCTTAATGTGTATGACATACCCATGCAGGCATGTTAACACCACTGTTGATAAGACGTGATGTCTGGTGGTAGCAGAGACAAGATGGGCACCAAGGGATTAAAGAAGTAAAACCTTGACATGCAAAAACCAAACCTGCCCTGAGAAGCATAACAACTCTGTTGGACTGCACTCTGAAACCTTTTCTTGTTTGTTTGTATCATCTGCAGGGTGCCTTTCTCCTGATGAGATGACCCAAGGCATCTTATAACGGTACAACAAGTGGTGCTAAAAGCACAATAAATTACAGTTTGGAAAACAATGAACATGCAAGAATAACTGGAAACCTACTAACGCATTCAAAGGCAGGTGAAACTTTAAAAGACACTAAAAAATCTAGCCTCTTTTCCAACAGAGGGAAGTGGTGGGAGGACTCAGGAGACACCGCTGGCAGAACAGAATCACCCCCGTCACCAAGCTATAGCTTTTTTTGCCTCACGATGCCTAACAGTAGAGCTGCCACTTGTTTGGCAATTTCACCTTCATTCAAGACTTAAGTGCAAAACATTGTGAATTCTTGGCTTACCAAAGCTCAGGATGTGAATGGAAGGGAGGCTGGTGTTCTCTGTTGCCCACTTTTTTATCATATCTGAATTTGGGAGTGACATGGGGGAAGAATATTTATTTACAGCAGAGCAGAGAAGAGAAACCTAAGATGGCTTCATAACTCACACTGAGAGAACACTAACCAAACCCTGACTCGGGGGGGGGGGGAAAAGGCGGGAAAAAGAATTTGAGGTACAGTGAAGCAGAGGATGATGATGATGATGATGATGATGATGATGATGATGATGATGATGATGATGATGATGATAATAATAATAATAATAATAATAATAATAATAATAATAATAATAATAATAATAATAATAATAATAATAATAAAAACAACTTTATTTTTATGCCACCTTTCTCTCCGAAGGGACCCAAGAAACCTAATATGGCTTTGGTGTGTGTGTGTGTGTGTGTGTGTGTGTGTGTGTGTGTGTGTGTGTGTGTGTCTTTTTTTGATGAATTATAAAAGCTCTCATGATGCTCCACTTCAGGCCATACCAATAGACTCGTTGCTCCCTTTCCTCTCTAAAGTGAAAGCAACTTTCAAGATTTCCTGGTGGTTGAAGGGGTGGTATAAGCAGGAATTAAAATTACCCAAAAGAGGAGCCAGCAGAAAAATACACGAGAGACAGAATTGCAAAGATGAGTACATGTCCCTGCACCACGACCTCATTAAAAAGAGTTGCCTCAGAACTTTTATCTTTTTTTGGGGGGGGAGGTCTTAAGGGGATTATAAATGTTTTAGGATGCAGGTTGTCTCCTGTGCTGGGGAATGTACAGCAAAAAAGAAAAATTACAAGCCTTACAGGATCAACAACAGTAATTGCGACGGTAAATTAAAACCTTGCATGCTGGCCTGTTAATGCCCCCCCCACATCTGTAAAAGTGGCCACACAGATTCTGATAGCCACTATTGGCAGCAACAACGTTTCATTTTCTTAAGTTCATGGAGAACAAGGGTATCCATGGCTATCATGATGGATGCCTATGGACAACCTCCGGGTTGGAGAGATAGGGAGGATATCTCTCAATGCCATTTGCAGGGAATCGTAAGCAGGTTAAGACATCTGCTTGGGAATACCCTGAAGCAAATGGTGAGCCACTGTGTGAGACTGAATACTGGACCGGATGAGCTGTGGCCTGTTCCAGCAAGGCTGTTCTTATGGTCTTATGAGCCCCTGGGGCTACGAAAGTCACCCACCCCTGGACTCAAAGCTGTCTGTTCATTCCTGGGTAGGCACAGAGCCAGACACAAACGTCACAAAATGGAAACAGTTAAAAGAATACATAAAAACAAACACACATGCTGCAAAATGTATGCCTTCAGGGAAAAAACATGTTCACCCAAGTATGTACAGACAGTGGGGGCATAGATCAGGATCACAACAAGGTTGGTATTGGTGTGGATAACCCAGAATTCCAAAAGAGGAAGGAGATAATTTTCAGAATGTGAGAGTTAGCAAATAGAAGGACTGTGTTACCCTTGGACTTTATTTCAAATTATATCTTCCAAACCTGAGACTGTCTTCCCTCGCCAGAAAGAGGGAGGAGGGATGGAGAGTCCATATTTAGTTTGCTGCTGGTGCTGTTTTTCTTCCCTGGATTTGTTGTTATTTTCTTCTCCTTCTTGAGCCCTGCCGTAGACACCGAGGGAGTAGAGACCACGATGCATTGTTTATTCCTTTGCAAATCTGTGAAATACGGAATTATGTCACATCTGACCCACTTTTTCCCCCCTGTGATAAAAACCACATGACATGAAGAGACACTCGGAATATCTCTGTGTAAGCCAGAGAGGCACCTTTGGAGTAGCTTTCTGCATCTGTTTCCATAGTAATGATTTGTCGCACAAAACGACTGAACATCACTTCAAGGAATTGTACAAATGCTGTCTAGAAATTAACAACTCTCCACATCAGTCAATTCAGCAGCAAAGAGGCTGTGGGGAAATATACACATCCTGGTGATACTCAGTGTTAGTGCATGGAGGATTGCAATTTTCCATCAATAGTGTCCTGCAAATAGGTTCAGCCTGTTAAAGTTCAGCCTAAAATCCGAATCAGATTCACCTTGCCCCAGTGTCCTCACACCCGCTTCCCTTGAGTAGAAGATTTTCTCATCCATGTTGATCTCTTCTTTTTCCCTGAAAAAGGCAGGACATAAACGTGGAGCCTTCTGCATGCAAAACAAGCTGTCTCTTGGTAAAAATATGATCTTCTGGAAGTCTGTGAAGATTCTCAGTCATCCAGGTGAGTTTATCTGGAAGCTGAGTCATGGCTACTGGACTTCTTTTTTGAGAGATAGAAACGTTTTGCTGCTCATCCAAACAGACTGATGAAGCTGTTTGGATGAGCAGCGAAACGTTTCTATCTCTCAAAAAAGAAGTCCAGTAGCCATGACTCAACTTCCAGATCATCTGGAAGTCTTTCCACCATTTTCTACTTCAGCTGGACAGCCAAGTATGTAACAGGGATCTCTCATGGCCCCTGATGTGTTAGGCCAGAATCCTGTTTGTTTTTCCAGCATTTCTAACAGACTACTGTATATTATCCACTGATCTTTCCTGCCATTGGTACAAGGGCCATTCCCCACTTCATTGTGCAAGTAGAAGCCCCATCACCACAAATGGAGCGATTTGTGCTTCACAATATGGGTGCTAGATTGTATAATATGCAATGATGGCTTATCTTGGTACCATACTCTTTATCAATGTTGTGATCCAGTAGCAGGCACAAAGCAGATCTCCATCTAGACTCTAGAGCAATTCCCCCCAACCTTGAGTAACCCAAGTGTTTCTGGACTACAACTTCCAGCACAGCTGGTGGTGAAGACTTCTAGTAACTGTGGTCCAAGAACATCACAGCAGTGGCTCCCAACCATGGCTCCCCAGATGTTCATGGACCAAAACTCCCAGAATCCTCCCCCACTACCCATGCTTGCCAGGGTTTCTGGGAGTTGCAGTCCAATAACATCAGCGGAGCCAAGGTTGGCAAACCATGTGGTAGAGGTTGTCCCCTGTAGAAGTGATTTGTGGGAGTGGTGGTGGTGGGCAATGAAATACCTAAACTACTAAGGTTTATATTTATGTCTGTGAAGATTCTCAGTCATCCAGGTGAATTTATCTGGAAGTTGAGTCATGGCTACTGGTTTATCTTGCTCATGCAGTTGGCTTGGGAGATCCATGTGCTGGTTGCCATATCGTTGGGTATCTCTTTCAACTCCTGGGTGACCCAAGGTTGAGAACACTGCTCTACAGCAATGCTTCCCAACATGGGCTCTCAGATGTTCATGGATTGACACTCCCAGAAACCTTCACCATCAAGGCCCCTTTCCCACATCCCTTTAAATGCAGATCAAATTTGTAGATAAACCATGTCCAAAAATGCCATCCCCACGGCCACCGGGTTTTTTGAAAAGAAAGAAAGAAAGAAAATCCCCTTAAGCGAGGTTTCCAAGACTTACCAGAGAGGTAGGGAAATTTTTGCCTCACTTAAAAAATCCACCTTTTAAAGAGGCAGACGTCATGGGACTGCATAGATGATCCAGTTTTCTTTTTATTTTCCCCCTCATAGTGCGACCGGCTGTTCCTGGGGCCAATCGGCGCTGTTTTTTTAGGGTTTTTTTAATTTCCCCCCACCCTCTGAGCACCAGGAAGCCGGATTGGGTGCTGTTTTTTTTAACTTCCCCAAGCCCTTGCACCAGCCAGCTGGTTCTTTTTTTTTAAATCCTAGTGCTGCCTGCTGGCCATGGAGCTGAACTCTGCTTTAAAAAAGAACACCTTTGTACCTGGGAACTGCTATCCCACATCTTCAGTCATGTGACGGGAGGAAGAGGAAAAGCCGGACCTTCAGAAGATCAGGATCTTCCCCAGGTGAAATAGCAGCTTAAACTGTGTTGGCCAGGTTTTCTGAAAGTTGTGGTCCAAGAACATCCAGGATCCAGAAGTAAACAGAAAGCAGACCATCATCTATGCCAGGTGTTCTTGGCCTGCAACTCCCAGAAACCCTGATCAGTATAGCTGGTGCTGAAGTCTTCTTGGAATTACTGTCCAAAAAAAACACCTGGTTTATCCAACATCAGGAACCGCCGACCTAGAGTTGAACCAGTAAATGCTATGGTATAGAGTCTCATTGTGTCCGTTTAGGAAGACCTTGTCTAAAAATGCTGACAGCTGTGTTGTGCAGGGCCAATAAACCAGTTCTAGCAATTTTCACCAGGAACAAGGATTTTTCCACTGAGCCAACGGTCAGAATCCTGCTGGAGATTTGCATACACCAAACTAAATTGTTGCAAATGCTAGAGCTTCTTTAGCAAGGCATAGTTTGCACAAATCCATTGCCAATCCAAGACCCAAATACACTGCAGTAAGAGAGAGAGAATAAAGATATCACATCTCAATGCATTGATATTGAAGGCATCCCAGCTATGGCAGGCTAATAGGTAAGTTCGGAGGGCACAGAACAGCTTCAGAAGAATGGCAGGCGATGTCTGCCACCCTTCAGATCGAAAAGTCCCTGGTTTCTGTGATCCTGTTAGCACTCGCTCCATTGTCAGCGTCAGCTGGCAGATGTCTACTGTGCAGGAAAGCGGCAAGGGAATCACACTTGCAATGCTTTAACAATAAGAGGAACTGAAAGGAACAGTTCTTATCAGTTTCTAAAGAGCCAGGACAGCGAAGAGGTCAAAGCATCATCTAAGGATGTGGAAAAGCCAGGTGCAAACGCTCACCTGGGATACATTCCTTATTAGGATTTAGATCAAATGAAACATCTCTTCAGACCTACCATCATCATTGTTATTATTAAACACCGTTGAATCAGTTCTGACTAGAGATGGGCACGAAACGAGCAATTTTTTGTTTTCGTTTTCGGTTTTTCATTTCGTTATGTAACGAAACGAAAAATGAATTTTGTCTCCAAAATGAAACGAAATGAAATGAAACAACAGAAATTTTGTTGTGCGTTTCATTTTCGTTGCGGCAAATACATTGAACTGTAATGAATGCTAACGAAACAGCAATTTTTCATTTTCGTTTTCGTTTTTTCGTTTCATTACATAACAAAAAGAAAATGAGGTTTTTTTTGCAAAAAAATTCACAAAAAACGAAAACGAACAGAAACGGACCCCCTAAACGACAAACGACAAATGAAACACCATTTTTTGAGTCATGCCCATCTCTAGTTCTGACTTATGGGAGTCCTTTTCAAGGTATTCTAGGGAGGGAATACTCAAAAGTGCTTTCCCATTTGCTTGTTCTGGGGTGCCCTGGGACTGTGCAGCTTGCCCAAAGCCACCCAGGTTGGCTTTCCTCCCAGGAAAGACAGTGGGAATTGAACTCCCAAACTCCGGCTCTGCAGGCAGATACCTACATCAATGAACTCTCCAGCCAGGTACGCAAGCTTTAACTGGAATGGGTTAGGCTTTGCCAGAATCAGAATCAGAATCAAAATCAGAATACTTTTATTGGCCAAGTGTGGTTGGACACACCCAGAATTTGTTTTGGTAAAATATGCTCTCCATATATAAAAGGAAATATAAGAATCATATAGTCAACAATAAAAACACAGTACAACAATACAATATAACTTATTATTTTAAAAGGAAGAAGAGAAGTAAAAATTAATTATTCAGCAGTTTGATAGCACTTGGAAATAAACTATCTTTATATCTAGTTGTCCTAGTGTGCAATGCCCTAAAACGTCGCCCTGAGGGTAACAATTGAAACAGGTTATGTGCAGGATGTGTGGAATCTGTATATATTTTCATCGCCCTGTTTTTAGCTGGTGTGGTATACAATTCCACAATAGATGGCATATTAGTAGCAATAATTCTTTCTGCAGTTCTGATTATCCTTTGAAGTCTATATCTGTCATGCTTAGTCGCAGAACTAAACCAGACAGTTATATAGGAACAGATGATAGATTCAATAACATATTTCAGGGGAAAGGGGAAAGTCCTTGCATATGCTGGAGTTTTTACAACCTTGCATGCTGCCTTTAGTAGGTTTTGTTGGGAGGAATCTTTTGGGACTATTGGAGGGATGATTAATACATCTTCCTTCCCTGCCTCTACATTCAAAAAGAACTCTACTTTTCTGCTGAGAGCTTTTTCCCTCGTTTGAGTCAGTTGGAAGCAGTGACTCTACTGAGGCCTGTTGCTCAAAGCAGTCTTGTTGATCAGTTTGCTGTTTGAGCTGTTCAATTGTAAGTAGTGAGCTTTATTTTATTCTTTCTCCTGCCAATGTCTCAGAGTGAGTTATAGGTTGTAAGTGTCAGTTCATGTGAAAAACAAATGGAGTAATCTGGGGGACTTTGTTGCGTTACGAATCACACGGGACACAGAGTTTCGGGGTGCAACATCTGGCGCTCAGGGCAGCATTCCTGTTCGTCTGTCTGTCAGGGTTCCATTGATGTCTGTGTGTCTGAATATGTGTGGAGGCATGCGTGTATGTGAGATTGTGTGGTGATGATTGTGTGATGATGATTGTGTGTCCCACTGCTGCCTGAGCCCAGCCCTTTATTAAGAGAGAGCAACACAATAGATACAGAGAAACATTCCTTGGTGGGGGGAAAGAATGCAAGCGTTATCTGTTCAGTAAACAGGTAAACAAAGCAGGGGAAATGGGATCCATAGGTGGGGGGGAAAGGCTCCCTAGCTAGTGAGGCATTACTGATAAGAGGCTTCCTTGGGCCTGAGCAGATGTATCCTGATATCCTGGTTATCTGCCGTCCTGTTTGCTCTGGCCTTCTTCAGCACATTCTGGTATCTGCTTCGGTCCTGGGGCTGCCGGGAAATATATGTCAAGCAGCCCTCCTAGGCCTTCAGTTTCCTTTGTGCTTGACCAATCTTGGGGCTCAGAAATATGGGCAATGATATCCCTACAGGACTTGAAACTATACTGTTTTGTGAGTCCCTGCACTTCAGCTGAGCAGCTATTGCAATTTAACCAAAACTCAAAACGCTGCAACAGTAGCTGGGGAACCAGCTGATGAACCTATTGGGGAGAAGGGATCGTGATTATCTGGGAAATCCCCAAGGGCCAACTTGAGGTCCCACTGGGCCAGATTTCACCCCGGAACCTGAATTATGTGCTTCTAAACCTTGCACAGCCCTTTGTTTGCAGAATCGGAAGCACAGGTAATTGACAAACCCATCCCCACCTGCCTGGCATTCCTAATGCAACTGAACAAGGACCAGAGGATCTGTGTGTGCATTGAGAAACGTCACCGTAGGCAGGAAATAGCTGTGTTTGCAAACTTCAAGGCAGCTTGTGAAGCCGCACATCGTGCAACGAAGCTGTCAATCACACGCCATCGGCCGTGGCAGCAAGGAGGTGGTAGCAGCGAGGAGGAGGGGGAGTGGGCGTATTTTTGAAGATATTCATTAATTAGTGCTCCATCTTGTTTAGGGAAGAGGTAGAGAATGCATCATTCACAATATGTTGCAGCAATTCACCAGGGCCTGGTGAGCCTCATTGTTGCCTATGCTGATTAGTCGGCCTGCCTCAAAGAGAAAGTGTTTTCAATTTGATTAAATCTAATGCATGTTTAATGCGGTGCCTGCACACTTGAAACTGCGACTCTATGAAAAAGAGTGGGGGGGGGGGAGAGGGGGGAATGGAATCACCAGCTGTGTGAAAGAACAGATTCACCCTGAAATAAATAATAGATACAGTAAACTGAACACTCCTTCCCAGCCACCACCACCCATCTCTCTCTCTCTCTCTCTCTCTCTCTCTCTCTCTCTCTCTCTCTCTCTCTCTCTCTCTCTCTCTCTCTCTCTCTCTCTCTCTCGTCTCCAGCTTCCCACATGCCTAAAAGACCCCTGAATTGTGAACATCCTATCTCAGGCACGTCCAAACTTCAGCCCTCCATATGTTTTGGACCACAACTCCCAGAATTCCAAACCTGTATTTCCAATGGCAAAGGACTGTGGGAGTTGTGGTCCAAAACATCTGGAGGGCCGAAGTTTGGACATGCCTGTCCTATCTATGCAACAGGGGTGGGGTGGGGGTGGGCTGATATGCCAACAGGATGTATGTATTAAATCCAGCCTTAGACCTGCTCCAGGGTGTATTCAGGAACATGCAGCCAGAAACACATGTGCCTTTCTTGAAAGGAGTAAAACTGTCCAAAATAAATAAATAAATGAATGAATAAATGAATAAATAAATAAATAGTGCAAGCCCAACAATTAAATTATGAAGAGGTTGTATTCTGCCAAAAAGAGTCTCCACCTTTAGGCAGGGGCTGTAGCACATTTGTTTTAAAACAATCTTACATTTATATTTATGTTTAAATGATATTTTTAATAGGCTGCTGTCCAACATCTGAGTTTTTGTTTTGTTTTGTTTTTGTTTGTTCATGTGTTTGTTTGTTTATCATGCCACTTGGGAACCATAAAGTTAGACACAGGCATTATATACAACCTGTCCTTACAGTGGGAAAACCCCCACCCAAGAGCGTTGGAGAGATGTGATTCAGGAAGGTTTTTATGGTTAAAAAAAGCACACACATCAGTGAATTGCTACAGTTAAGTCCTGAAGACAACATGAAACACATTTCTTAAAAAATGCCATGAGATGGATATATAGAGTCTGGAAAGTGTAGTCTAAAAAGTATCTGGAACTTGATTTATGGCCAAAAAATCTTATTCTCCTTCTCCAGAGACAGCTGTTCCAGGATCAGAGGAGAATTTATTTTATTTATTTATTTTAGAGTATTTTTACCCCCACCTTTCTCCTTGGAAAACGACCCAAGATGGCTTACAGTCATGAGGGACAATGCACAGTGCCTTACAATTAAGACATGTTCAAGTATCCAGAACAGGGAATTGAGGGACATCTTACAGCATTAAAAGACAACATTACATTAAAGCTATAAGAGAACGCGAGCAGTTCAAAAGAGAGTGTTCCCACGAGACGTACCTGTGAGAGTGGCAGGATGGAGAGAAGGGCCTCTCCTGATGACCTTCCAACCGGAGCTGGTTCATATTGTGAGATTCAATCCTTTTTAAAAACCCGCCCCTGAAAAGGGAGGGGGGGTTAAAGGATCCTTGCTGCTCTGGGCAGGATCTATCAAACAATTAATAAGTGGATTATGAAAGAAATACACAATTGTACATGTTTATGTGTATAGCAGAGAAAATGAGCTTAGCAGCAGCAGCATGTAGATAAAGTGTAGATAATTGCAATAAGTGTTATTGGAACTGAGAGACAGAGAGGCAAAGAAACATGACTTGGAATAAAAATCTTATATTGAATATATACAGTAGATATACAGTAGATAAGCATAACAGCAGCATAACACCAAGCATAACATATATACAAAGTAGAGATGGGCACGAATAAAAAAAATGGTGTTTCGTTTGTCGTTTAGGGGGTCCGTTTTGGTTTGTTTCTGTTTTTTGCAAATTTTTGCAAAAAAATCGTTTTCATTTTCGTTCGTTTGTTAACATTTCGTTACCATTTATTTCAATTTTTGTGATTTTTTTAGCATTTAAAGCAGATCGCTCGTATTGCAGTAACGAAAACGAAACGCATGACAAAATTTCCGGTGTTTCTGTTCGTTTTGTTTCATTTTAGAGACAAAATTTGTTTGTTGTTTCATTGCGTAACGAAACAAAAAAACGGAAACGAAAAATTGTTCATTTCGTGCCCATCTCTAATACAAAGCAAAATATACAACAGAGTGTGGGGTACTGTTTCTCACCATAAACAGTCCCAATTTACATTACACCAGCCAGTTCCTTTATACACATTTGGAACTCATCAGACATGATTTTAACCAATCACATCCTGACACACCATGATGTCATTAAACTATTCCACCTGTGCTAAATCACTTTAACCTCCTAGTGATTTCTAATCCCTTGCACTTGTGGCTAACATCATGACACTGCATTTTTGACTGACTCCATTTTACAAGTTCTCTGTTCAATCTGTTAAATATACATTACATACATTTTGTCAATTCTACATATTATGACAGGATCATTTCAAAACACCCACCTTTGAATGACATGTAAAACAAATTAAATTTGTTTTAAGAGGTACCACTGTATATGCACCTTAGCAGCAAGGAAGAAAGGTGGGCACCTTGGGATTTGCCTTGGCCTGCTGCTTTACTTACTGTTGGAACTCCAAAAGTCCCGAGAGCATTTTATGAGGCTCCCATGTTTGATTGTCCTCCTCTTGGTCCTCTTTTACTAACCATCTGCATATTTCCTTTTGTAGGACAAAGTACGATGTATTACTTGGTGTATTACTTAATGTATCACTTGGTTTCCTTATCCATGCCCTTCATTTGCAGGGGGCCATTGTGGTGTAGTGTTTAGAGCAGGGTTCCCAACCTTGGGTCCTCCCCAGATGTTCTTGGTCTAAAACTTGAGCAAGTCCTGCAACTCAGAAGGCAATGGCAAAGCTGAGTACTCTGAGTTTTGTGATGACTGAGTCCTGTGATGGGGGTTCCTGCTTGGCAGGGGGTTGGACTAGATGGCCCTTGAGGTCTTGTTAAGTCATAATTGGGCATAATGAAATATTTTGCAAGATGCTTTTGGGGTTCCCAACACCCCAGAACCGCGCCCCATACCATGCACAAGCACCACATGAAAACCCCAAACAAATCGGAACTTTCCCATAGAAATAATAGGCAAGCTGCTCTGCAGTCTTTTCCCAACCTGAGCGGCACTGTTGCTGAACCAGGAGGCTTTGATTAATTGAAATACAACAACATCATTCACCATAGACCCTGAAGAGCCTAAGCCACTGACAAAACTCCATACACACCTGGATTCTCCTTTCCCCCTCTCCACTAGATTTCTCCCCCCCCCCATTTCTCTTGCCTTCCCCTCCCTGTCACCTTGAGCTAGAACGGCACCCCCCCCCCGCTCTCCTCTTAACCTCTCACCCCACCGTGCTTCCCTGGGTACTCCCCCCCACCCCGTTCTCTATGTTTGGGACCACCATCTTGGGCAAGAACCATGGGGAGAGAAGGAGGAAAATGGTGACTCTTTGGCGTGGCTGCATCTTCCAGAAGTGGAATCCATTGTTCATCTTGTCCCTTGCACGTCTCCAGCAGCTGCATCCGGAATTAAGAGGCAGCCAGAGGCATTTCCATTGTTTCAACTTTACACCTTTCCAGGACTGTCTGGCAGCCTCCGGCCTCATTCCATTGAGACTCTGGTTTCCCCACTGAATTGTCTCTGTTTCCTGATGACTCACTGCTCCCCCTCCCATTGATTTACTGATTTTCTCTGTTTGTCAAGACCTCAACACAATACCCTGCTCCCCCTTGTCATTGTCACACACCCCTGATGGCCCATTAAGGGACAGATTAGGCCAGGCACACCTGGGCAGATGTCCAGCCCTGCATAATCAGGAACGCCTTGGGACCACCCCTCGACCAGCCCCCAGACTGCATCCATTGGACAATGCCCAAAGACTGCCCCTGCCCACCTCCAGCCACCTTGGAGGGAGGGAAGAGAAAGGAATAAAACGTGTCTCCATTTTGTCTTGGGGGCGGAACACCTCAGCACTGTCCTGGGTGGGGTGTTGGCCTGCTGTTCTTTATTGAGCTCAATAAACACAGTATTTTTTTCCTGGATCTCTCTCCTGTTGGATTCCTTATTGGGTCTTTGGGTTCCAACAGACCTCAGCGGGACTAGCCTTGCTGAAAACTCAACAGTCTCTTCCAACTCTATGATTCTATGATTCTTATCTGGGAAAACCCTGCACATGGTCGCCAGAATTCAGAACTGACTCAGCAGGACGTGGTCACGAATGCCACAGAGGCTCTTTGGTGGGACTTTACTGTATACAGATGGGAATGAAGCAAATCAAGGTGGTGTCACGGTCATTGCTGGAACTCTTTGCCAAATGAGAGCAAGGACGGCCTTCCCGCTGCCAAGCCATTGCCTGCAACACATCCAACAATGCGTGTTCTCAGTAAGACCCAGTTGAAGAATGGCTGCGCCACTGCCTTTTGACACAGCCATCTGTTGACAATATTTATGGATCATTCGGAGGATGTTGGGAGGATTCGTTGGTATTCTTGCAGCAGCCTTTTTCCCGCCCCACAGGGGAAAACAGTGGGTGGCCAAGCAGCGTGTTTTATTACGAGATAAAGAATGTTGCTTCCTGGATCCCTAATCCGGCACCCTCAACTTCTATTGCTTTTGGGAAGAAATAGCCAAAGTGGTTGTTTTTACTTATGGACAGGTGTTTGCAAAGTATGCCAAATTCTTTCAGGCAGGATATCTATTTGTATTTCCTTTTTTTTTCCTCTTCCAGATTTATAATCTCAGCCTGCCAGGCTCAGGGAAAACAAATCAAGTTTCAGCATAAAATGAGAGGGGCGCGGGATAAACCTGCCATCTCAATTAAAATATATTGCCACATATTATGCAGCCTTGTGCATTCTTCATTAGAAGTTAGTCCCACTGATTTTAAATGGGGATTAACTTCTTTCGGAGCTAGTTGGAGAGCTTGGTGGTTTAGATATCCGGCTACGGAGCCAGAGGTTGTGTGTTCTATTCCCTACTGTGCCTCCTCTGAATAGAGCCAGCCTGGGTGGCCTTGGGCAAGCTGCACAGTCCCAGGGCAACCCAGGAAGAAGGGGATGGGAAACTACTTCTGGATACTCTTTACCTGGGAAAACTTGGAAAGGTTCACCATAAGTCAGAATTGATGTGATGGCTTCTTCTTCTTCTTCTTCTTCTTCTTCTTCTTCTTCTTCTTCTTCTTCTTCTTCTTCTTCTTCTTCTTCTTCTTCTTCTTCTTCTTCTTCTTCTTCTTCCTCCTCCTCCTCCTCCTCCTCCTGAACTTTTTAAAGCACATTCAGGTACACGAAATGCCAGGGGACCAGAAAGGAGAGAGAGAGACAGCTTTTGTTTTTCTAGCACAGGGCTGTTCAACTTTGAACAGGCCGAGGTCTACTTTTTCTGGCTCAAAGTGCCTGAGAACTACTACACTAAAACCTCTACTTACGAATTTTATCCGTTCCAAGCTCATGCTCATAAGTTTTAAAAAAAATGTAAGTAGAGCAGTGGTTTCCCATACGAATGCATTGAAAACCAATTAATCCGTTCTGGAGGGAACAGATTTCAATGCACCATGGCCCTTGAACTGCCCCACTCGGCTGAGACAGTGGGGTGGCAGACCCAGGACTTTGGTGGGGCAGTGGTGGTCCTTGGGTGAGGGAGGGAGGGTTGGAGAACTTATCCCCTCACTTTTTATTGATGGCCAGTGGGCTACTTTTGAACCCTTCACGGACTACCGGTAGTCCACAGTCTACCTGTTGTGCAGAACTGTTCTAGCACAAAGAATATATATTGAAGCAAAAGGGAAACAGACATCTAGGAGACGGACAAAGAACAAACAAAAAGCAAAATGTGCTGCTTATATCCTGTCCCATAATGCTTAAAGCACTCTATGGGCAGTTTACAATTTAATTATGAAGGCTACACAACATTGCCCCCACCCACCCACCTAACAAGCTGGGCACTCCATTTACTGACCCCAGGAGAAGAGAAGGCTGAGTCAACCTTGAGATGGTTCCCTGGGACTGAACCCCGGGTGGTGAGCACAGTTTGGGCTGCAGTGATGCTGTTTAACCCCTGCGCCCCAAGGCTCCTAACAGAAGGCATGCCAAAGACTGGCAAAGCAATGTGAAGAGTTACTTTTAAAAAAGTAACTGGTTACATTTATTGCTGCCCGCCTGCACGGAGTAGTTATTGTTACGTAGCTACAATTGTTTTACAGGTTCCATTGTTTTGCTCACTGAAATTCGGGACTTTAGGCACGCTAAAATGCATCCATTGAATCAACAGGGAGCTCCAGAGTCAATGGGGAACAGCAACAGAGAAGGGTCTCTCCTGTGTCCCCACCTATTGCAACTCTAAGGGTGGTGGGACTGACAGAAAGCCCTATTCCAGCGATCTTAATATCCAGGAAGGCTCAAAATCAGGATAGTCAAAGCTATGGTTTTCCAGTAGTGATGTATGGAAGTGAAAGCTGGACTATAAAGAAGGCTGATTGCCACAGAATCGATGCTTTTGAGCTGTGGTGCTGGAGGAGAGTCTTGAGAGTCCCCTGGACTGCAAGGAGATCAAGCCTATCCATTCTGAAAGAAATCAACCCCGAATGTTCACTGGAAGGACAGATTTTGAAGCTAAGGCTCCAGTATTTTGGACACCTCATGAGGAGAGAGGACTCCTTGGAAAAGTCCCTGATGTTGGGAAAGATTGAAGGCAAAGGGAAAAGAGGACGGCAGAGAATGAGACGGTTGGACGGTGTCATCGATGCAACCAATATAAATTTGACAAAACTCCGGGAGGCAGTGGAGGATAGGAAGGCCTGGTGAGCTCTGGTCCATGGGGTCACGAAGAGTCAGACACGACTGAATGACTGAGCAACAACAACAACAACAGGCTCAAAAAGGGAGATGCGGTCCTTGAACTAGCTGGGACTCAAGTTGTTTAGGCCTTACTGTGCCAAACTAGAGTAGCGCCATTTAAATCAACCGCTGAAATGCGGACTGCCGAACCGCTGTAGTGACCACGTGACCGCGGTGTTGGGACCACAGCAGGCTAGTCCTGCTGTGAACTGTCGGATTCTACAAGTACCAATGAATAAAATCCAACACGAGAGATCCAGGCAATTACCAGTTTATTAGGCCTAATAAGATGGTAAGGCGAACACGAATCACCCAAGGCAGTAGTGAGACGGTTCGCAGCATGAGACAAAATGGACCCCAACTTTATTTCCTCCCTTCCCGCCCCCACAGGGTGGCACCTCCTCCAGGGTTGGGTTAGGGGTGGTGTTGTGGGGGTCACCAATGAGGTGAGTCCATGAGTCTCTTGGGGGAAGGTCCTGGGCGTTCCACAGTCCATGGCCCGGACCCCTGTTTAGGGGAATTAGGCAAGGATTAATCCCTTAATGTGCGGCCAGGAGGCTTGACAATGAGAGGGGGGGAAGTTAATATTGTCCAAATGCCTGGGTAACCAGAAAACAATTAACAGGTAGATTGGGGAGATAACAATCACAATGGGAGGTGAGGGAATCACAATAAAGGTGGAAAGCTTATCCGGAAAGTCCTTTGCTGCCAGACTGTGCCTCAAATGGATGTGGAGATGAAACAATGATGTGCCTCAGGCTGTGATACCATCTTTTGGCCCATCTGCTGGGTGTACGTGCTGGCTCCGCTTAGAGGGAATGGAGTCTTGCTGGGTGATTCTTCTTCGGCCATGCTGGTGCCCCTTTCTTGCCCCAAAGGTGGCTCAGGCCCAGGAAAGCAGAGGAGTACAGGACACAGTCCCAAACATCTGATTTTCAGTGAGGCAGAGCACAGAGGAATGGGAAAGAGCCAGGAGGAGATGGGGTAAAGGAGAGAACGAGAGAGAGAGAGAGAAAAAGGGAAAAAGAGAGGGAGAGAGAGAGAGAGAGAGAGAGAAGGGGGAGGGCTTGGTTTCCTGAGGCGATGGAGCTGGTATTTACTATGGAAGGTTCTGAATTCTGGGAATAGAGGCTTGGGACCATTCTCCGGGCTGGTGGGGGCTAGATATGCCCAGGCTGCAAGTTTTGAGGTTTTGGGAATGGGCAAGGCAATGGAAGGGTTAAATAGCGAGGTGGGATGTGGAAAAAAGGGGGGGTAGAGGGGCTTGGTGATAGGATTGGGGGTCCTCAGGGAAGGAAAAGCGAAGGGCAGATTGAGAGGGATGGGTAGGAGTTAGGTCCATATGCTTTGAACAAGGGTAAGGAAAGGGTTAATGTACTTTGAACAGAGAGTCAAAAAACTTTGGAGACGGGATGGGGAAGGGTTAATCCACTCCGGAGGGACCATTCGGCTGGAGCTTTCAGTGGCTAGCCGATCGGTCAACCGGTTCCCCCCCAAAAAGCAGGCGAAAAGCTTCTCCCGTATAGGAATACATGGGAACGGGGAGTCCCCATTGAGATACATTGTAACACCAAACGGATACAAAGCGGAAAGATCCATTTAGCTGCTCATCAGTGGGTTAAGGACCCTCAGCAGCGCCACCGTCTGGCCAGGATTAATTTGACGGTGATGGATGGGGCAAGGGCGTTCGGTGGTGGGGGCGCTGATTGGCTGGGGCGCGCAAGAGCTTATCTTGCTCTCCCGCTGTGCTACTGAGTCCCAGTGGTAATTTTCCAATTAAAGATGGATACATTTGGAGTGGGTGATAAATTTAAAGCTTCCGCTTGCCACTTTTCGGCCCGCAAGGCTTCTCTTAGCTGTGGAAAAGGGCAGCTTATGTTTTTTTCCGATATTTTGGGAACGGTAGGGAGTTTTTGAATGCGGAAAGGGGCGTCGTACTTGTGGTGATGTGGCGGCCAGTCTGGCAGTTCCGGCGGGTCTCAGAACCGAACCGGTATTTTATAATTTTTATTTTTTTCTCGTGACTCCACATAATCCCCCCTTCTCAAATACGGAGGTGTCCGACAGGATCACCTCCCCCGGCAGGCTGCCTCATCCTGCCTCTCCTTCGGCGGCATGCCCTACCGGACAAGGGAATA
The DNA here is from genome assembly GCA_037367245.1 of Phrynocephalus guinanensis. Taxonomy (NCBI): domain Eukaryota; kingdom Metazoa; phylum Chordata; class Lepidosauria; order Squamata; family Agamidae; genus Phrynocephalus; species Phrynocephalus guinanensis. The sequence goes on along the minus strand of CM074751.1, from coordinate 11,667,130 downwards.
TTTTTGAGTCACGTAGTGAATGGCACACCGGATTAAGGCACTCACGACCACAAGTATCAACAGGAGGCCAATTAGGCTTATAAAAAGCTCTTTTATCCAATTGGAGCCTGGTATCCAGCTTGTCAGCCAGTCCCATAGAGAAGCATTGTTGTTCGAATATGTGGCTTGAATTGCGGAAGCTATGTGTCGGATCTTGGCTATATCGGTGGTGATTCGCCCCCTCTGATCGATGAAATGACAACATCGGGATTGGTTGAGCCATTGGCAAAAGCCGCCAGCCCTACTTAAGAGAAAATCTAAAGCTAATTTGTATTGGACTAGGGTCTCTGCGATTGAGGTTATTTCAGTCTGCAGAGCCGATGCCACATCTGCCGTATCGTTCGCTAGGGCTTCCAATTGATATGAGAGGCGTCTAATTTGGCGGACGTTGATGGCAACCCCCCAGGCAGGGAATAGGATAGACGCGAACCTCTCGCCTTCTGTTAAAAAGGTGCGGTCAGGATCGTACCCCTTCTCCTCACTGTAGACCCGCTTTTGCCTATACAAGTGGTGAGGTGGCACCCACGCGGAGGCCGGCTGGTGTTTTTGATAGAATTGTATGCCCGCGGGCATGAGAGTGCCTAGGGTGCAGGACCCGTTCCAGGCTGCTGGCAGCACTCTCCCTGCCCAGGAGCCACAGATCCAAAAGACCCCTTGGGGAAGGCCATGAATTACAACGTTCAGAATGGCCGAATAGGTCATCTGAATTTTTGGTTGAGGGACATGTTCACCCGCTTATTATTTTGGATGTACTGTGGCAGACAGCTAGGGGTGGGGTGAGGCCCTCCAGATGGGTGATCCCCCACGTCCACGGTGCAATTGCAGAAGGGGTAGTCTCCCAGTTGCTGGAACGGGATCTGGGTACCCTCGTGGGTCAAATCGCGGTGTGTGGGCCGGTTATGCCATGTCACACAGATGGGTGCCAAGGGCCAATGTTGCTGATAGCTTAGAGTGAATTGGTCTGGGTCGGCAGTCTGGGCGTTCGTTCCTTGTGGGACCGTATACAGGTGGGTCTTATTCCAATCCTGGGGCTCCAAGCATGCAGTAGGCATGATGGGCCAGCCGGCCTGGATGTGACGGGGGCCAAATGCGCACACCCAACAATCAGTAGCATTTAAAGTCTCGGTCATGTTATGGACCATCATGTGAAATGAATTGCGGTCCCATCCTGCCAATACACCAGTGAGGAGGAGAGGTAGTGCCCACAAGAAAAAACATAGAGGCAGCATTCTGTGGGTAGGGGTAGGGATGTGTGTGGCGAAAACACAGGGCACCCACACGGAGAGAGGAACAGAGAGAGTGAGAGAGAAAGAGGACCCAAATACTCACAATGGGGCAAAGGGTGGCAGCGGATGGCCTTCCAGCTGGGGTGGGACTTCAGGCACGTCTGGGTCGGGTGGGTCGGAGTATAATCCAAGCAGATGATTGTTAAAACAAATGTCCAAGTTAGGGTCTAGTCCAGTCGAATCCTTCCAAGGGGTATGTCCAAGTGGGTCCCAGTCCGGGGGCGATCCTGACTGTTAAGTGTGAAAAACGGCAGTCAGTTCCTCTTCCTCAAAAGGGTACAACCAGGCGATGGGGTCTGGGCCAGGCGGGGGCGCTCCGTTCTCTCTCCGCCGGGTGATTTTAAGGCGGAGAGGTTCCAGCTGCTGGCATGCCCATTCCTCATCTGGTGGGGGAATGGCTTTAACCCTGGAAAGGTGGATCCAGGATTTTACTCCTTCCACCTTCACAGCCGTTGGGGTGCTGAGCAACACCTGGCGCGGGGGGGACCATTTCGCCTCCAGGCAGCTGGGGTGCAGCTCTTTCACCATCACCCAGTCCCCTGGGTGAACATCAATGGGGAGGTCCCTCCGGGGCGGGATGGCTGTTGAGACCTGTTTAGAGAGGGAAGAGAAAACCCCCTCCAGCTCCCTAAAATATGCTGGCAAGGCTCGGTCCCCTGGAACTGGGTGTGGGGGAAAAACTACGAAGGGGCGCCCATACAGGAGTTCGAATGGAGACAAACCGAGGCGGGCGGTTGGGGTTGCACGGATTCGGGTGAGGGCGATGGGCAGGGCTTTGGGCCATTTGAGTCCCGTTTCTTGGCAAATTTTGGCCAATTGCCGTTTTAGGGTCTGATTGAGCCTCTCAACTTTTCCGGAGGCTTGTGGTCTGTAAGCCGAATGGAGGGACCATTTAATTTGGAGGTAGGTGGCCACCCCTTGCACCACTTGGGACACAAAATGTGGCCCATTGTCGGACTCCAGACCTAGGGGTACCCCGTGGGTCGGAATCAGGTGTTCCACCAGAGCCTGCACTACTTCTCTGGCGGTCTGAGTCCTGCAAGGAATTACCTCGGGCCACCCACTGAATAAATCTACAAAAACTAAAAGGTTTCGTTTGGCCCCAGCCCTGGGCATCTCGGTGAAGTCAACCTGCCAGGCTTCCCCCGGGTAATGGGCTTGCCTCAGGACCCCCTGGGGTAGTGGCTTAGAGCCACGTGGGTTGTTCTGTAAGCAAACAAGGCAGGAAGCGGCTATGTTTTGGCAGACTGTCCGCAGGTCGGGGTGGATGTACCTCTGGCTTAACCAGCGGAACAGGGTTCTCCCTGATGAGTGGGACCCCCCGTGGAATCGTAGGACTAGATGGTGGAGGATTGCTGAGGGGAGCTGGACCCGGCCACTCACCACCCACCAACCGTTCTCCCATTCCCCCCCTGGTTGCAGGGAGTCGGACTGTGTATAAAGGGGAGCCATTTCTTGTTCCGGGGACCTGGGGACACGGGGAGTTGGGGTATCTGGAGGGTTTTTGGGGGGTGGGGGTTGTGGGGGTTCCGCTAAGCACATTTCCGTTTCCCCCCTTCTCAAGACGGCCGCTTGTCGGGCGCACATGTCAGCCAAACGGTTTCCCTGAGAGATCAGGCTCCCATCAGTTTGGTGTCCTGGACAATGAATGACCGCCACTTCCTTTGGAAGGAGCAGGGCGGCCATGAGCCGATCCAGCAGGGGAGCCATTTTAAGTGGCTTCCCATCTGCCCCCACGAATCCACGGGCTTTCCATAATGCTGCGTGGGTGTGGGCCGCCAGGAAGCAGTATCGGCTATCAGTGAAAATATTCACTCGCTGCCCTGTAGCCAATTTGGCAGCGGCGATGAGAGCCTCTAGTTCCGCCGTTTGAGCTGAACACTGGGGAGGAAGAGACTTCATAAGGAGGGGCCCCCTTTCTCCCACCACCGCAAACCCAGTATAACGAGAGCCATTCCGGATGAAAGAGGACCCATCTGTCCATAGGGAAAGGTCCGGGGATTCCAAGGGCACAGAGGAGAGGTCGGGTCGGATTCCCACCACCACAGAGAGGGTCTCTAGACAATCATGTTGGGGAGGATCGGAAGGGGTAGGGAGGAGGGTAGCAGGGTTAAGGCAGTTGGAGCGGTGAAGGGTGACAGAATCATTATCGAGGAGCAGGGAGACATACCGGGCTAGTCTGGCGGAGGTTGCCCAGGCTGGCAGTTTCTGCTCTAGGAGGGTTGACACTGAATGAGGGGAGTGGACCCGTATGGGGGCTCCAGCAGTAATTTTTGCTGCTTCAGTCACCAACAGGGCAGTGGCAGCCACTGCCCGGAGGCAGGCTGGCCACCCTGAGGTAGCAGGCTCCAGAGATTTGGACAGGTAGGCAACTGGGAGGCGCTCCGGGCCAACAGGTTGGGTAAGGACCCCCAGGGCGATGGATGCCCGCTCATGGACATATAGATCAAAGGGGAGTGTTTGGTCCGGTAGCACCAGGGCAGTGGCTTGTGCCAGGGCTCTCCGAATCGCTTCCCATGCATTTTGGTGCTCCCCAGTCCATTCCCAGGCCATGTCTTGGGAGGTGAGTTGGTAGAGGGGTTTTGCCAATACAGAGAAATTGGGGACCCACAGCCTCCCGAATCCTGAAATCCCTAGGAAGGACCGGAGTTCCTTTACATTTTTGGGTGGGTTGAGGTCGTTCAGAGCTTTGATACGGGAGGGGTGGATGAGGCGGGTCCCCTCCTTAAGGGTGTATCCCAGATAGGTGACCTCCTGTGTCACCCACTGGACCTTTTTCTGGGATACCTTGTACCCGCATGAGGCTAAATGGTTTAGGAGGGCCACAGATTGGGTTTCGAGTGAATCTCGATCCGAATGGACGGCCAAAAGGTCGTCGACATACTGGAGGATCGTGGCCCCTGGGGCGGAGAAAGACCGAAGGTCATTGGCTAATGCCTGGGCGAACACCCGGGGACTGTTACAGTATCCTTGGGCTAGCCTCGTCCAGGCCAGCTGGGATTTGACCCGAGTGACCGGGTCTTCCCATTCAAAAGCAAAGATAGGCTGGGACTCAGGGGCCAGGGGAATACAAAAGAATGCGTCCTTCAGGTCTATCACCGTGTACCAAACCTGGGCGCGGGTAAGAGTAGTTAGAAGGGTGTGGGGGTTAGCAACCATGGGGTGGAGTAACTGGGTCCTAGAGTTAACCGCTCTCAGATCCTGAACAAACCTCCAAGTCTGGTCCGACTTGGGAACCGGGAATATGGGGGTGCACCATGGAGAGGCAACCGGAACTAGGAGACCTTCCGCTAGGAAGTTGTTAATAGTATCTAAAAGGCCAAATTGAGCCTCCACCTTTACGGGATACTGCTTGATGGAGACAGGGAGGGCATCAGGCTTTAGGGGAACCCGATGGGGGGTGGCGAATCTGGCACACCCCGGCTTCCCGGTGTACCAAACTTCGGGATTAACTGCTGACCAGGCCGATGGCGGACTCGGAGGGGGGGGGAGAGCTCAGATAACAGAGGTGGGAAAGGGGGGAGGGGAAGGTGACCCGTATGCCACTCGGGTCGCAATGAATGGTAGCCCGAAGTTTGCAGAGTAAATCCCTTCCCAGGAGGTTGAGCGGGCATCGGGGAAGGATAAGGAAGGAGTGGTTAGTCTGGGGGAGGATGGGAAGGGGGTGAGTGATGGGGGCCTGCGTGATTGACCCCCCAACTCCCACTATAGGGGTGGTAAGGGATTGGATTAAGGGATAGTCCCCAGGGTCAGTGAGGACAGAAAAGGTTGCCCCCGTATCTACAAGAAATTTGGTTTTCCGACCCCCCACTTCAATCTCCACCAGAGGCTCGGGGGTCCGAAATAGGGGGTCTTTGCCTCTGGAGTCGCGTCAATCCTGGCCCCCTTCAGTGACTGCCATCACGGCCCGGGGTGCAGGGGAGGGGACAGCCCTGACCTCGCACGGGTACCGGTTTCCCTGCGCGAGGGGAAGGGAGCCTTCCTCCCTAGCTGGCCGGGGGGCGTACGGCAGTCCTCGGGGTCCAGGCTGATGCGGAGGTGGGGGGTCCCTGCGGTCCCAGGACGGTGTTGGGCGGAAAGGGGGTTCCTGCTCTCGGGGGTACCTTCCGTGCCCTCCCCTTCCCGGGCAATCCCGGGCCCAATGAATTCGGGAGCCGCAATTGAAGCACCCCCTGGAATTCCCCTCCACCCTGGGTCTAGCTTCCTGGGGAGGGAATTCGCTAACGGGCCCCCTTGGGGTCGGTTGCTGCCAATAAGGCTGCATGGCGGCTGCCAGTAGGCTAGCCTTTTTCTTCAGTTTTTGGTCAGCCTTGGCCTCTTCCACCTCGGGTCTCTGGTAGAAGACTTGGAAGGCAGTTTGCACCAAGGTCTCCATTGGTTGAGCAGCTGGGGTAGGCAGTTTCTGGAGCTTCCTCCGGATGTCAGGGGCTGCCTGTGCAATGAAAGTGGTCCGGATGGCGGCCAAGTTTCCTGGGTCCTCCGGATCCACATCGGTGTGCCGCCTGTAGGCGTCCTTTAAGCGGGTTAGGAATTCCGCTGGGGACTCCTCGGGGGCTTGAATAGTGTTATATACTTTCTGATAGTTAACTACTCGGGGCACCCCCTTCTTAAGCCCTTCCTTTATGGCTCGGCGGGCACCCTCCATCATGGCCCGGCCAAATTCCGTGTTCGGGTCATTCGAGGCGGCCGGGGGGGTTTAGGCACAAGATCTCCTCCGCTGTGGGGGGGAGTTGGGGCTGGGGGTCGTTCTCCCCCCCTCGGGGCAGGGATTGTATATATTCCCTTCTCCATTCATTGAAGGCAATGTAAGCCTTCTCTATGACCTGCCTCCTTTCTTCCTCGTTAAGGAGCGCAGAAAGGAGGGCAAAGAGGTCGGGTATATCGGGGCGGTGGGTGGACATAATTCGGGAGACCAGATCCACATACTGCTGGGGGCTCTCCCGATATGGGGGCAAGCCCTGCTTCCAATTGTAAAGATCTGTGGTGGCAAAGGGGGTGTGGACAAACACTAACCCGCTTGGCCCCGGGACCTGCCTGAGAGGGAATTGCCCTACAGGCTGGGAATGGGTCTTGAGGTCGTCCGAGGTGTAGCGCTCTGGGGCCCTTCGAGAGCGTTCAGACCTTCGGATAGTCTCGGGTGAGGAGCCGGCCGTTGGGCTGGCCCCCGAGCTTGGTTTCGGGGAGAGGGGCGGGGGCGAGGGTGTTTGTGGGACTGCTGGCGGCGATGGCGCCCTTGGTGAGGTCCCCTCTTCTTGGGGCGGTATGATACCCGGCCCGGGCTGAGGGGCTGGGACCGGAAGTCCGGGATTTTGGCCAGATCCTCCCCCCCCCCGGGGTGGGGGCGCCCCGGGTGGTGGAGGTACATATGGGGGTGGGAAGTCCTCTTCCTCGTTAGATCTTGGTAAAGAGGGGTTTCCCCCGAAGAGGACCTTTTGGGCAGGTGGGTGTTGACCTGAAGGTGTTAGGGCGAGATGTTTCCCCAACCTGCGGACATGTTGCGGTTCGAGGCCGCCTTGTTGGCAAATGCCAGCCTCCCCGCTTAGGTTGTAAAAGATATATAGGTAGGGCAGCTCCGCTAAGCGGTGGTTCTGCCAGAGATACCTTTCTAAGGGGTGAAGGGTTTCCCCTATGGTCCCCTCCCGTGGCCATCGGGGGAGATCCTGACCCAGGTGGTATAAGGGCCACGTGTCCCTACATAACTTCACTAGCTTCCTCCTTTTGCATTTAGTGCCCGGATCCACCAGAGCAGTAAAATGGTCCAGAGCACAGCTAAGGGGAGTCTTTTGGACACCGGTGGAGGACAGTTCGTTTCCCATCGCGGCAAGCACTAGCACTGGGACTTCCCTACTTCCACTAAAAAATTTGGATTTTCTAATTATCTATCAATTTTCCTTCGAATTCCCTTACCCTACTCCTTATAATTCCAGGCCTGGGGAGTTTTTCGCCACACGCACTGCGACCCTAGTGGTCCAGCTTGTGCCAGGAAGACGTCTCTTCCCCCCCCTTCTTGGCTCTGGCTTCTCCCCGCTCTCAATCACGCGAGTCCCACTGCCCCCTGGGACTCTCGACCCCACGGTCCAGGCCTCACCTCTACCTGGGGAGCACACTCAGGAGCTTGGAGTTACCGTAGGACAAGGTTTTTGTGGATCCCTACGCGAAGGGAGGGAGTTTTTTAATCCTCCGGCGGCGTGGGTGGCTCGCTACACCCCTACCCCCCACTTGAGCCCCGTTCCGGGAACCCTACAGAGACCCCCTTGTCCTACCCCCAAACACGCACTCTCTCGCTCGGACGGGGTAGAGCCGTCCCTCACTCACGCACACTCAGGTTCCGGGGCGTTTCGCAATTCTTACCACTCTTCTGGTCCCAGCTTCTTCGTCCGAACTCTCAGCTCGCCGCGATGGTCTTCCTCTTTGAACCCTAACAGCTGGATGTCTCTTACTCCGTTCGTTGGGACTACAGGGGTCTGCCAGAGGGGGTCTAGCTACCTCCTCCCAGCAATCAGGCCGGTGGCGCCAGGGAGAGAGCTGGGCCGCCTCTGGTTTCGTCCTGAGCCCCGCAGAAGGGAAGCTCCCAAAACGGGGCCAAAAGAACTTTTTGGAGCGGCCCCAGAGGTTTCAGGGAGAAGCAATCCCTTCTGGCCCACCCAGGGACGCCAAATGTTGGGACCACAGCAGGCTAGTCCTGCTGTGAACTGTCGGATTCTACAAGTACCAATGAATAAAATCCAACACGAGAGATCCAGGCAATTACCAGTTTATTAGGCCTAATAAGATGGTAAGGCGAACACGAATCACCCAAGGCAGTAGTGAGACGGTTCGCAGCATGAGACAAAATGGACCCCAACTTTATTTCCTCCCTTCCCGCCCCCACAGGGTGGCACCTCCTCCAGGGTTGGGTTAGGGGTGGTGTTGTGGGGGTCACCAATGAGGTGAGTCCATGAGTCTCTTGGGGGAAGGTCCTGGGCGTTCCACAGTCCATGGCCCGGACCCCTGTTTAGGGGAATTAGGCAAGGATTAATCCCTTAATGTGCGGCCAGGAGGCTTGACAATGAGAGGGGGGGAAGTTAATATTGTCCAAATGCCTGGGTAACCAGAAAACAATTAACAGGTAGATTGGGGAGATAACAATCACAATGGGAGGTGAGGGAATCACAATAAAGGTGGAAAGCTTATCCGGAAAGTCCTTTGCTGCCAGACTGTGCCTCAAATGGATGTGGAGATGAAACAATGATGTGCCTCAGGCTGTGATACCATCTTTTGGCCCATCTGCTGGGTGTACGTGCTGGCTCCGCTTAGAGGGAATGGAGTCTTGCTGGGTGATTCTTCTTCGGCCATGCTGGTGCCCCTTTCTTGCCCCAAAGGTGGCTCAGGCCCAGGAAAGCAGAGGAGTACAGGACACAGTCCCAAACATCTGATTTTCAGTGAGGCAGAGCACAGAGGAATGGGAAAGAGCCAGGAGGAGATGGGGTAAAGGAGAGAACGAGAGAGAGAGAGAGAGAAAAAGGGAAAAAGAGAGGGAGAGAGAGAGAGAGAGAGAGAGAAGGGGGAGGGCTTGGTTTCCTGAGGCGATGGAGCTGGTATTTACTATGGAAGGTTCTGAATTCTGGGAATAGAGGCTTGGGACCATTCTCCGGGCTGGTGGGGGGGCTAGATATGCCCAGGCTGCAAGTTTTGAGGTTTTGGGAATGGGCAAGGCAATGGAAGGGTTAAATAGCGAGGTGGGATGTGGAAAAAAAGGGGGGGTAGAGGGGCTTGGTGATAGGATTGGGGGTCCTCAGGGAAGGAAAAGCGAAGGGCAGATTGAGAGGGATGGGTAGGAGTTAGGTCCATATGCTTTGAACAAGGGTAAGGAAAGGGTTAATGTACTTTGAACAGAGAGTCAAAAAACTTTGGAGACGGGATGGGGAAGGGTTAATCCACTCCGGAGGGACCATTCGGCTGGAGCTTTCAGTGGCTAGCCGATCGGTCAACCGGTTCCCCCCCAAAAAGCAGGCGAAAAGCTTCTCCCGTATAGGAATACATGGGAACGGGGAGTCCCCATTGAGATACATTGTAACACCAAACGGATACAAAGCGGAAAGATCCATTTAGCTGCTCATCAGTGGGTTAAGGACCCTCAGCAGCGCCACCGTCTGGCCAGGATTAATTTGACGGTGATGGATGGGGCAAGGGCGTTCGGTGGTGGGGGCGCTGATTGGCTGGGGCGCGCAAGAGCTTATCTTGCTCTCCCGCTGTGCTACTGAGTCCCAGTGGTAATTTTCCAATTAAAGATGGATACATTTGGAGTGGGTGATAAATTTAAAGCTTCCGCTTGCCACTTTTCGGCCCGCAAGGCTTCTCTTAGCTGTGGAAAAGGGCAGCTTATGTTTTTTTCCGATATTTTGGGAACGGTAGGGAGTTTTTGAATGCGGAAAGGGGCGTCGTACTTGTGGTGATGTGGCGGCCAGTCTGGCAGTTCCGGCGGGTCTCAGAACCGAACCGGTATTTTATAATTTTTATTTTTTTCTCGTGACTCCACAGCGGGAGGAGATAAGGTGATGCAAAACAAAAAGTGGCTGCTCATGGAAGTGCGGTAGTGGCTTAGAGGAGTACTTCAAGGGCCAGATGCAGGGGTGTGCTATCAGGAGACAGATATCTATTCTCATGCGCTCCCAAACGCATCTGGTGGGGGCACTGTGAGATACAGGAAGCTGGACTAGATGGGCATTGGCCTGATCCAGCATGGCTCTTCTTATGTTCTTATGTTCTTATGTTTTTATGAGCAACATTCTCCAGAACCCCATTGATCAGTGGCTAATGTGGAACGAGCAGCATGAGATGGACTTCATCCCTGATCTTCCCTCCCAGTGCTTGGCATCTGATATGAAGGTTTCACCCTTCCTAAATGATAGGGCCGGCCCCGCTTGCATGCACTACTCACTCCCAAAGCTTTGCCATCTTCCTGCAGGATATGACCCACTGACAGGGCCTGAGTTGACATTCAAACAGGTTTAAGGATGGTCTCCTTCATGCTCTGGGTTGCCATTTTAATACCTTGAAGTCTTTCCTCCTCGATTGTCCAGCAGTAGGATGCCAAGTTTCTGAAATGCTTTCCTTGTTTACTTTAGAAGTGTCAGCCCTGATGACATTTGGGGAGCAGAGAGCATTCTTCTTCTTACCTTAACACACTCCACAGTCCCATCATTTGCAAAGATAGGGTGAAATGATTTCCTTGAGGCACTAACAGATTGGATTTCCCCCCTCTTTTTCTCTGTGGAGACTAAAGCAGCTGCTGATAACTGAAGCCCTGATGGGACAGCTATGCTCAATCAAATTGGCATTGTGCATTTCCATCTTTCTCAACGCATTTCCCTCTCCCCTAAAATAGTTGTGTTGAATATGCAATTCAACCTGTTTGTGTGTTTTCTTCCCTGCGCACCCAGGAGTTTAGGATTCAGAGTGTGCTAGGGAAAAGGGCTAGTGGGAGGGTATTTTACAACGACCAGTACACTGGCCTTCTGGACATAAGCCACGCAGGCAGCAAAGGCAGCGTGACTGAGTGGTGAGAGGAACCCCCTCTGAGTAACCCGTGGGTAAGCAAAGTTCCCACGGATAACAATACTTGAAAAGGTTGTGCACAAATGCTGCCAGTTGCATTTGACATTATTTTAAAACCAGCCTAACAGAAGGTTGTGGTTGCCCAGGCCAACAAACTGCACATAAATAACTTGCCATTTGAAATCTAGCAATTGCTCCCTAGTTTTCATGCCGTGTATTGGCTAGAGTAGAGAGGCATGATAGCACAAGTTTCACTGATGCTCAGGGGCATATCTTGGGGGGGCGCAGAAGGGTACATCTGCCCCGGGCACAGCAATCTGGGGGCACCTGGAGGGGGAGGGGGAGGAGGAAGCCCTGCGCCCACCCGCCAGCAGCTCGCAGTCTTGGCAACGGGACCCACTCCATCACAGCCGCCGCCTCTGCTATCGCATGCCAGGCGAGCAGTGAAACAAGCAGGCAGGCAGGCAGGCAGGCGTGCGAGTGTGGTGGCTGGGACGCCCTCCTCCTCCAACTCTTCCTCGCCTTGCTCTGGGCCACTGTGGGAGAGGTAAGGTATGTGTGTGCTACCGCGCATGTGCATACACATACAAATGCCCACCCGTGTGCCCACCCACCCCACGCCTGGATTGCCCCCCCTCTTGCTGGGTGGATACAATGGGGTTGGGGAGGGCCAGAGGGGCACCTTGTCCCCAGGTGCCCCCAAACCTTGCTACGCCACTGCTGGTGTATCAGTCAGAGCCAGAGTCAGGCCTATATTGACAACAACAACAACAACAACAACAACAACAACAACAACAACAACAACAACAACAACAACAAGTAAAATGGTAATCCAGGACTGCTGGGCTACTACACCATGTCACAATTTCTCTGTGTTTGGAAGGCTAGTGTATCAGGGAAGAATTTTTTTAAAAAAAAATCCTTTTATTTTTGTAGATTTAACAAACATCAAACTAAATCGAACTAACAAAGGAAAAACTAAAAACAAAACCAGAGCAAAAGTGGTGAATACGGCCATACTGGGACTCAACTTACAATATCATTTTGCTACATGGTGCTTCAATGATGCATATAAATCAGTGCAAGCCTCTCTAGATGTCCCGGTATATGTCCTCAGGGAAGTGGCATCTAATATGATACTTGTTCAAATGATGCTTGTGCTTACAGGGATCACTGATGGGCTTCACTTCAATCTTGGGGAGGGAAGGACACAAACTTAAGAGTTCTTTTCCAGGATGTGGTGGTTTTCTATTCACAGGGAGCATGGCATAAATGGATTTTCCATTTCGCCCACGGCAAAATCTTCAGTCCTGTTCTTTCCACTGCTCTAAATGTAGTCAAGGTCAGTCAGCACAGACAGCCGCCAAGCTAACAGAGAGTTGTCTTCCACGGCTGGTATGTGCCAGGCACATGCTGGCAAGCTACGACAGTGATAGACAGGTGGGCATCGTAGGGCATGGCCAGAAGGGGCACATGATGCATCACTTAAGCAAATCCAAGTTGGGTCAGTGATGGGATCAGAGACCACCTGAGGAGCTCTGAGCACTCAACCTTGTGATATTTTGGAATAAAATGTATCCACAATTTACATCCCCAGGTCTAGTACTACCTACATATCACGGCATAGTAGCAGAGGCGGAGGAGTAAAGATGAAAGCATTACGGCATCCAGTATTGATTACTGCAATGCGCTCTACGTGGGGCAGCCTTTGAAGACGGTCCGGCGATTGCAACTGGTTCAGAATCATGCGGCAGGGCTGGTAAGTGGTGGGGCCACCAGGGATCATATCACGCCAATTCTGTGTAACTTGCATGGGTTACCAGTTGTTGCCCGAGCCCAATTCAAAGTGCTTGTCTTGACATATAAAGCCCTAAATGGCTTAGGATGTAGATACCTGAAGGACCGCCGCCTTCCATATGAACCTACCTGGCAATTAAGATCGAGCCAGGGAGCCCTCTTGAAAGAGCCATCCCTCAAGGAAGTGAGAGGGATGGCTTGTAGACACAGGGCCTTATCGGCAGCTGCCCCCACACTATGGAATGCCCTCCTGAGTGAGATCTGCCTGGCGCTAACATTGATGACATTTCATCGCCAGGTAAAAACCTTCCTGTTCCAGAAGTTTTTAAATTGATACAATATAGAATGTGGTTCCTCTGATGGCAATTTTTGTGTAATGATTTTAGTGTAAGGTTTTTTATTGTTGTTTTAATTATTTATTGATATTTTATGTTTTAACTCGTTTAATTCTTTTGATTGTAAGCCGCCCAGGGACCTTTGGGTAGTGGGCAGCATATACGTTGTAAAAATAAAATAAATAAATACATATTTTTGGGAGGGTTTTCTTGTTTCTTCTCATTGTGCCCTGAGTTGCCCAGAAGTAAATATACATTTAGTTAACAGGAGGTAAACAATACCAGTATCTCCCTCTACCATGTCATTGAAATATTTCTTTCATTCCAGAAAGATGAGCAATGCTTGAAGAGTGATGAATCTTAAACGTTGGAGTTTGTTCTGACTTTAATTTAACTTATTTTGGAGAGATGGTGTTTGATGGAGGAAAGGAAGTCTAAAGGCCGAGTCACTTACCAATGTTGGATGGTTTAAGCAGCTGCAATGCAAATGTAGTGTTGGGAGGGGAAAACAGTCTGGATGAAGGCAAAGAGCCACAGAAAATGCTTGTGCAACTGCATGAAATTCCATGGTCACACATTTTTGTTGTTCAGTTGTTCAGTTGTGTCCAACTCTTTGTGACCCCATGGACCAGAGCTCGCCGGGCCTTCCTATCTTCCACTGCCTCCCAGAATTTGGTCAAATCCATATTGGTTGCATCGATGACACCGTCCAACCATCTCATTCTCTGTCGTCCTCTTTTCCTTTTGCCTTCGATTTTTCCCAGCATCAGGGACTTTTCCAAGGAGTCCTCTCTCCTCATGAGGTGGCCAAAGTACTGGAGCCTCAGCTTCAAAATCTGTCCTTCCAGTGAATATTCGGGGTTGATTTCTTTCAGGTTTGATCTCCTTGCAGTCCAGGGGACTCTCAAGACTCTCCTCCAGCACCACAGCTCAAAAGCATCGATTCTGCGGCGATCAGCCTTCTTTATAGTACAGCCATTTAAAACCCACTCTTATAGCCATGAAAGAGTTGTCCTGCAGCGTCGGTTACCTTTTCCTCAGGTTCTTCAGTAAACTCCCAGCTTACCCCCGAACCTTATAAGTTCTGAAGAAAATCTCTTTCCAAGAACGGGCTGTGGCCAATCCAGTTTGCTTTCTGCAATGTGCAAAAAGTAAATCCAAGACTTGGGGGTCTTTCTTATCAGCTCTCACTTCCATACATCACTACTAGGAAAACCATAGCTTTGACTATCCTGACCTTAGTTGGCAAAGTGATGTCTCTGCTCTTTAGGATGCTATCTAGGTTTGCCATTGCTTTCCTCCCAAGAAGCAGGTGTCTTTTAATTTCATTGCTGCAGTCGCCATCTGCAGTGATCAAGGAGCCCAAGAAAATAAACTCTGTCATTGCCTCCATTTCTTCCCCTTCTATTTGCCACGAGGGGATGGGACTGGTAGCCATGATCTTAGTTGTTTTGATGTTTCACATGTTATCCATCATTAAAATAAATATTTTCACACGCAGCTTCTTAGGCACGATGTGGCTCATCTCCTCTTTAGAGATCAGCAATGTTTGTCTGCAAGAGATGGAGACTTCATATAATCTTATCCTCAGATTCACCAGACTCCGAAGCTTTATGCCCAGCCAGTGATGACTAGGTAATAATGATCGCATGCTATCAAGTCAGTGCTGATTTTTGACAATCCGTTCTTGGATTTCCTGGGGAAAAAGACTCAGAGGTGGTTTACCATTCTCTTCTTCTTGGTGGGAGTGGTGAACTGGGACCCATTGCGCGGCTTGCCCAAGGCCACAATGGCTGGCTCAACTTGCAGAAGGCATAGTGGCTCATCACACTCCCAACATCTGTCTTTACTGCTAGCTGCCTATACGCCTGGGGGGAGTGGTGGCTCAGCAGGCTAGAGTGCTGAAACTGTCAGCTGCAAAGTCAGCAGCTCGGCGGCTCAAAGCCCGGGCACCACGCAGTGGAGCAAGCTCCTCCTGTTAACCCCAGCTCCTGCCAACCTAGCAGTTCGAAAGCATGTAAATGCAAGTAGATAAATAGGTACTGCTATAAAAAGTGGAAGGTAAACATTGTTCCATGCACAGAGGTGCGTTCAGCCATGCCAGCTCATTGCACAACTCTGGCTCTTTGGCATAAAAACAGAGAGGAGCACCGCCCCTAGAGTGGGACACAACTAGCATGCATCTATGGGGGGGGACCTTTACCTTTACCTTACCTATACAACTAAGCTATCCTGTGGCATAGTTTTAATTCATCAGAAAAAGAGAACAGTTCTGTGACATTGCAAGCCCTACCCAGTTTTATTTGGGATACAAAGGAGCACAGCTTTCTCCAGTCTAAATGAATTGATTGACTGGAAGAAATATCTTATGAGGAATGGCTTAGGAAACTGGGAATGTTTAGCCTTTCAAAAAGAAGGCTGAGAGGGATAGCTATGTTTAAATATTTGAAAGCATGTGATATTGAAGAGGGAACAGGTTTGTTTTCCATGGCTTCAGAGACTAGGACTCGGGGCAATGGTTTCAAACTACAGGAAAAGAGATTCCATTTGAATATTAGGAAGAACTTCCTAACAGATAGAGCTGTTCGTCAGAGGAATATGCTGCCACGGAGGGTGGTGGAGTCTCCTTCTTTGGAGGGTTTTTAAGCAGAGGCTGGATGGCCATCTGTCGGGGGTACTTTGATGGGGGTTCCTGCATTGCAAGGGGTTGGACTACATGGCCCTTGAGGTCTCTTCCAACTCTATGATTCTATGATTCTATATTATTATGATTCTATCTTTTTTCTATGGTTTCTATGGTTGCTGAATTACAGTTCCCATCATCCATCACCATTGGCTATGCAAGCTAGGGAGCAGGGGGAGTACAGTTCAGCAACACCTGCATGGCCATGCCACCCTTCCCCGCCCCCTCCAATCGGCTTTAGGTTGAAGTCGATACTTGCTGAGACCAATTTGCCAGGGAAAAAAGAAAGAAAAGGAAAAGACCTTTTCAAGACGATCCCTTTAAAGCCCCTACTCCTCTCTGGAGACGCAGGCTAATTTAACTGTAATCAGTCCCAACCCAACTAACACAATTATGGGGAACATGAGCAGCTCTTTCTTTTAAAGTTGTTAAATGCCTCCTTGGAAAGCTAGTTAGCACTACAATGAATGCTCTAATTAAAATCTTGGCAAGGCGCAGCGCCGTCATGCAGAGTGATAAAAGATGCTTTCATCTTGAAGGGAAAATCCGCCCGGACAAAAAGGGACTCCATTGCAGGCAAAGGGTGCATAATAATGAGGTGCACCCTTTGACTTTGGCACTCCTCAGAAAAGTTACTTTCGGGGGGGGCAACAAGTTACACAGTGGCCAAGCTGGCTTGGTCAGCAGCCCAGTGAGCTGGAGAATTTGGAATGGGGCCAGGTTCTGTGCAGCAGCAAATAAAATCCAATGGATGATTATCAGCACCACTAACTAATACTAAGAGCCTTTTCACTCGACCCCTAAGATCCGCTGGCCACTTAAATTCGTACCAGAGATCTTGGGGGTTTGTCGCTGTTTCTGTGTTCCCACCCCCTCCACACTCCTGGCTGCTGGCTGTGTGAGGGGAGGGAGAGAAAAAGAAAGAAAAGAATGCCGGGTTGCCTCTGTTCTGCCGGTCTCGCTCTGTTCCCGGCAGCATTCAGATCTCTTAAAGGGGCAGGGGCAAAAAAAAAAAAAAAAACAGAAGCCAGGAGAGCCCGGCACTCTCTACGTTAGATCCGCATCAGGGATTTTTCACCCCCGGAGAGCAGGTACCTGAAAAGTGCGCTGGGACGTGTTTAGGTGGGCGTGGCCGCACTTAATTTTCTGTAAACTCCAGAGCTGGTGGGGAAACAATTTTAAGCTCTGGATCTGGGAGCCATTTGCCGCAGAGTTTAGGGGTCGTGTGAAAAGGCTCTAAGATTATACCTTGGGTCTGCTGTGGTCTAATGCCCTTTATCCATCATTATGTATGGTATATTCCTTTCATAGGTTTGTATGGATGTACAATATATGCTCTTTGATGATTCCATGGAATAACTTCTGTACTTCCTGCTCTCATATCCCCTACTCTGACTTATTAGAATGTTAAATTGCCTTTAGTGGGATGCACCAATGGGATTTGGCCTTGTGTTTGACTGTGATTGGCCTTTTGGCTGTTTGTATTATATTTTATTTACAGTGTTCCCCCGACTTAAGAGCAGCTCGACTTAAGAGGCATTCGACTTAAGAGTGGAAAACTGTTGGCGTTTTAACTGCCCCCTTACAAATTTTAGGTATGGTCTGCTCGACTTACAAATATATTTTTTTTAAATTTATTTTTTCAATGTTTTATATTGGTACCCCGACTTAAGAGTAGTTCGACTTAAGAGCATGCATTCAGAATGGATTAAATTCATAAGTTGAGGTACCACTGTATTTGTATTTTGTTTTCCTCTGCTGGTCTATGACCGTAATAAAGATTTGATTTGATTTGATTTGATTCGATTTGAATGCTTATCTGAATTTAAAGTAACATTGCCTTGCTGCTCTTTGCACAGCAGGGACAGTTCGCTTTATCTAAAAGATTGGGTGCAAAAAAAAAGATGAAACCCTGGGAACACTCCTCTCCAAATCAGGTCAGACCTCTAATTCATCCTTTCAAGGGAGCCTGATGTGCGTGTAGTCTTCATGAGAACAGATCACTTCAGACCGCTGCTTAGGGAGACTGCTTTTCAGATGATGGTTTTCAGGATTCCAGATGATTGCCCCCCTAGGCATCATCCTCAGCAGGCAAGCAAGTTTGAGGGAGTTGTGTGTGGGGGGGTGTTGTGTCGTTACAGTCATGACCAACTCTTCATGACTCCATATCCATGGAGTTTTCTTGGCAGGAATACTGGTATTCCCTGGTGGCCCTGGTGGCAGGAATACCTGGTATTCCCTGGTGGCCTCCCATCCAAGTACTAACCAGGGCTGACCCTGCTTAGCTTCCGAAATCAGGCGAGATCGGACGTGCTTAGGGCATCTAGGCAGCTATTTGAGGGAGTTAGACAGGTATAAACAAACGAGCAGGTCCAGGATCAAATCAAGTCTGGAGGCCAACATGTTGACACTGAGACTGTCGTCATTCAGGCACATCATCAGAGAGAGCGACTAAAATGATTACTGGCCTGGGGCACCTCCCTTATGAGGAAAGGCTAAAACATTTGGGGCTCTTTAGTCTGGAAAAAAGGCACCTGAGGGGGGATATGATTGAGACGTACAAAATAATGCAGGGCATGAGTAAAGTGGATAGAGGGACGCTCTTCTCGCTCTCACAAAATACCAGAACTAGAGGACATCCACTCAAACTGTGGGTTGGGAGAGTGAGAACAGACAAAAGAAAATAATTTTTTACCCAGTGTGTTGTTAGTCTGTGGAACTCCCTGCCACAAGATGTAGAGATGGCATCTGGCCTGGATGCCTTCAAAAGGGGATTGGACAGATTCGTGGAGGAGAAGTCCATCACAGGTTACACAAACCTAAATTCCATATTTGGGGTGAAATCCTTCCTCAGCTGTAAGCATGGCTGGACACTTAATGACAAAAATCAGAAGAAAATTAACTGTCCCAAACCAACCGCACAATCCAAAGAAGAGACAGTTAAGGGTGTCATTTTGTACTGAATCGAGAGGTGCTTTTGGGGGGAAAAACAGGGAGAGCACTTGGTTAGTTACAGTTTTATATTCCTACGGCTTCCTCTAAATGCTGCCACGTTCTCCATTCAGGCGTGCAATCAAAAAAATAGAGAGCTGCATCCATGGTCAAATTTATTGCCCTCTTCTCACTAAATATTTGCTTGACCTCTGTGTGCTAGACAAACAAATTGTTCAAGGAAGCCATTTGATTTGACTGCAGACTGTAAACAGCTTCAGTGGACTTGGTTTGGCAGAACGAGATGGAAGACTGTAATTTCCCAACACCTCTGGCACCTTTGCCATGGAGATGGCTTCTCCCAGACCCACCGGTTGATTCCACCCCAAGAGCTTTGGGGGTTTCTCACTGCCTGCCTGCCAGCATAAACAATTAGGTGAACTGCTGATTAAATCATTGGTTTAGGGGTCTTTCTGCAGAGCGAGAAGTTGGCAGTTCCTTTATTTAATAATTAGATTTCCTTATCTCTTATTCTGCAGGGATGGGTTGCTAAATTCCACATTCCCTCCCCTCACAGGATGAAACACCTACAGAAGGAATTTTGAAGATTCCTCCACTCCTGCTAATAATGAGTCAACTAATTTTTGCTCTCTCAATATTTCTGCAATTTGCACAAAACGTTACTGATCTCCTTTTCCTTGGAGAAGTAAACCGCGCAAGTGCACCCCCCTACAAAGCAAGCCGAAGCGGACTGATTGGTTGTTAAGAAAGATGCAAATAACTCATCCAAGGCTTCAGATCCTTCCATCAAGCAGCAGGTTGCCCAGATATGGACAATTAATGGGATTTGGGAAAATTACCTAAGAGGAAAACTTTTGCAAATCTTTGCAATTTTTCCAACAAATGTTTTTCTCACCCATTCTAGAAATACATCAAGCATATCAGAAAATTCCTTGCCATTGTTACTGGCAAGGAATGTTCTCATTCTTGTCTGTAAAGATGAGACAAGAAATGTTTGAATTTCTTACTGTTGTATTCTTTTTTAAAAAAAATCAATATAAAATAAGGTGATTGTGTATGCTACCCATTTGCTTTCCATTACTTTTTTCGAACAAGAGAACCCCTTGAGTTTTGCAGAAGAATAACATGAAATAAAACAGTTTAAAGATACTTCTTTAAAGGCCCTTTAAAAGTAAGTGTTGAAAGTAATTTAAAAAAAATCCTCTGCTCATTCCACCATTGATGTCAGTCAGTCCCAAAAAAGACATAGTGGAACTGGAAAAGGTGCAGAAGAGAGCGACTAAAATGATTACTGGCCTGGGGCACCTCCCTTATGAGGAAAGGCTAAAACATTTGGGGCTCTTTAGTCAGTAAAAAAGGAGACTGAGGGGGGGATATAATTGAGACGTACAAAATAATTCAGTGCATGAGTAAAGTGGATAGAGGGAAGCTCTTCTCCCTCTCACAAAATACCAGAACTAGGGGACATCCACTCAAACTGAGGGCTGGAAGAGTAAGACCAGACAAAAGAAAATATTTTTTTCACCCAGCATGTTGTTAGTCTGTCGAACTCCCTGCCACAAGATGTGGTGATGACATCTAGCCTGGATGCCTTCAAAAGGGGATTGGACAGATTCCTGGAGGAAAAGTCCATCACAGGTTACAAACCATGAGGGAGATGTGTAATCTCCAGGCTTAAAACCAGGGTACTTCAAGGGCCAGATGCAGGGGAGTGGTAGCAGGAGACAGATATCTAGTCTCGTGCGCTCCCATAGGCATTTGGTGGGGCCACTGTGAGATACAGAAAGCTGGACTAGATGGGCCTTTGGCCTGATCCAGCAGGGCTCTTCTGATGTTCTTATGCTCTTTTGACACTTGTGGAATTGAACATGTTTTCTCCCTTTCTTTCAAGAAAGTTAACTCATTACAGGTAACTAAATGTTGTTCAACTTGTTATTCCCAGGCTCTCCTTCAGGAGAAATGTATGGGGTCCAGCTAAGGCAGTGTCGGCGAATCTATGGCACCCGTGCCATAGGTGGCACTCGGAGCCCTTTCTGTGGGCACCCAACATCGCCCCTTCACCGCCACCTGTGTTCAGGTTAAGTTGCAGAAAAGTTAGTGGGTTTTGAATCGTTCTTTGGGCACTCAACCTCTAAAAGGTTTGCCATCACTGAGCTAAGTCTCTGAATTCCCTGGGAGAAGGGAATAAAAAACAGAGCATTGGTATCTGCCCATGGTATGAAATGCTTTTGCTTACTTCCCTTTCTTCTTCGCCAGTCAACAGATCACATTACACTAGGACGGCCATATCTGAGAAAACAGCATTTGCAACTTTGTTTATCCAAGGCCAGAAAATATTAAAAATCAAATCAATATTCTTATTGTTGAAGAATACAACACATGTTATCTGGCTCTCTCGTGACTCAACTTCCAGACTGGTAAAAATACACATTTCAGATTTAAAAATAAAAACACATGCTAAGTATAGCATTCACTATTATTCACAGTTTTACCAGTGCAGGGGGCTTTGAAGCAATACCCTGTGGATATGGGGGTCTTACTGTATACCCTACAACAACTGAGAGCAAAAAAGCACCCCACCCAGTAACCTTGAAGCCACAGCACCCTTACCTCCCAAGTGTTACTGATATTATATGTAACTCACCATTAGAAAAGGGAATTTGGTAACAGCTAAAAACAAAAGTCCAATTGTCACAGGAGAAGCTTTTCAGATCTCGTGTAATTTAAAACTAGAAACCTGGAAAACACACCTGGAGAACAGGTTTGTTTTCCATGGCTTCAGAGACTAGGACTCAGGGCAATGGTTTCAAACTACAGGAAAAGAGACTCCATTTGAACATTCAAAAGAACTTCATGATGGTTAGAGCTGTTCAGCAGTGGAATATTCTCCTACGGAGGGTGGTGCAGTCTCCTTCTTTGGAGGCTTTTGAGCAGAGGCTTAGATGGCCATTTGTTGGGAGTACTGTGATGGGGGTTCCTCCATGGCAGGGGGTTGGACTGGATGGCCCTTGAGGTCTCTTCCAACTCTTCTATGATTCTATGATTCTTTTGTGATTGGTCATCAATAGGTACGCAGTAGCAGAAGGAGTATTCACAAGTACGATTCCTCAGTCACAAATGTCTACCACTTTCAGTTTTTATCGATAAACAATATCCAACATAAAATTTGGCACTGAGATTCCTGAAGTTTTTCTTGATGTCTATTTTGGCAGAGAGTTGGGGAAGTCTTTCAGATGATCAGTTGACTACAGCTTCCATTATCCCTGTCCATGGGCAATGCTGGCCTGGGCTGATGGGAGTTATTGTCCAAGATACAGGAAGCTAGTTGAACGGTCCAACCTGCTTGTGACTTATGGCAACCAAAAGGTTTCTATCGTTAACAGTCCTGCTCAGGTCCTGCAAACTAAAGGCTGTGGCTTCTTTTATTGCGCCAATCTATCTTGTGCTTAGTTCTCCTCCTCTCCTTCTAAGCAACCGTGAATTTTCGTTGTTCCTGTAAGGGGGCAATGACAATAAAGCTTCCCATTCATATTCCTATGCTAGGGCAGTGGTGGAAAATAATGGTGGCCACACAAAATATTGACACTTTGTGTCCAATTTGGACATTGTCACTTAGGGGTGTACAGTACTCACTTTTGTTGCCAGTGGTTTAGACATTAATGGCTGTGTGTTGCGTTATTTTGAGGGGACGGCACGTTTACACTGTTATACAACCTTTTTACTCATTGCTTTACATTCTAGCCAAGTTTCATTTCTTCAGTGTTGTCACATGAAAAGATATAGTAAGATACATAGGAAATGTGAGGGAGTGTAATCACTTCTGTGATATACAGTAAATACATTTTCGTCATTCCTACATCCACTGTCTTCTCTCTGAATAGCCTTTTCACCGTTTACACTCATCAAACATTGTAAAATTCCCCTCTTCTATCTCCTCCTCCTTCTTGTGAATTTGGACCCAATGTCAGAACTCAGATTGGGGCTTTTTTGTAATTTGATTTTCTGACAGCCACATCACCTCTGAATTTTGCTTCGTAAAAAAACTCCCACTCTGTCCCCATTAACTTGTGGATAAGCGTCACCAATAACAGAACATACTTTGAGAAGAGAGGTCCAGCGGAACAAGTACGTATTCACCACTTTATTAATCATAGGTAGAACAACAAAGCTGTTAACTTTCAAATTTCTATTCATTCGCAGCATGGCATCACACATGCAATTTTTAGACATTCGCTTCTTGTATTAAAAAGCCTCTGTGAAATTATTAAAGTTGAGTCATTCAATCAATTTGGGACCCGCTGCTAGGGAATAGAATTGCAGGTGATGGTGACAGTTCTCTGGCTGCAATCTGACAAGAGGGCCAGAATCACCATGAGGCAACGGAAGGCCTTGCCTTAGCCAGAGTTTTTGGAGGCAGAATGGGCTCCGTGCTACAACAGTTTCCATTGTTTTAAGATACGTCTAGAATTTCTAGATCGTGATGCTTTTTGCTTCAAAGATGTAGAAAGACACGGATCCGCTCAGGGTTCTGTGTGGAAGATTACAGTAGCTCTCCAAAGTGCTTGAATACAACTTGGGGAGCTCCTTCAAAGTTTGGACTAAAACCCACAGCAGATTCACCATCCCACTGGCATGGCAGCCACCTATTTTAATGGCAGCAGAAGCACATTCTCCCAAGTAGAGCCCCTGAACTCCTTATTTTCACCCAAATACTTAAATAAAATCATAGAACCACAGAGTTGGAAGGGGGCTACAAGGCCATTGAGTCCAACCCCCTCCTAAGAGCAGGAATCCAAATCAAAGTACAGCTGGCAGATAGTTGTCTAATTTTCCCTTGAATGCCTTCAGCGTTGGAGCACTCACCACCTCTTAAGAGAGTTGGTTCCATTGCCGTGCTGCTCTAACAGTTAAGAAGTCCCCCCCCCAATATTCAGCCTAAACCAGGATTCCTTTTACTTAAGCCCATTATTATGTGTCCTCCATTCTGCAATGACTGAGAGCAGAATGCAAGACACATGATGACAGGTTTAAGAGAAACAGGTTAACAGCAAGCTGGTTATCATTACTCAGTAGTTACCAGGTGGGCCCTCCGTATGTTTACTCAGGGTCTCTGGATTTTTCTTGTAATGATAATGGTGCTCCCCTTTGCTTTCTGCTTAAGGCAGAGGCAAGATGGCGGCCTTCTCCACTTCATGAACAGGGACCAGATATTGAGTTACCCAAATCATGCCCATCTTAGACCACAACTAAAAGGGGTATGTTCATCTGTGGGGGTGGAAGAGAGAAGGATGCTGAAGAAGAGGGCAAGAAGGAATAACTGGGCATCTTCCAACATGGCCCTCCAAGATCTCACACTGGAAGTTGGTGCGTTAGTCTGTCAAATGATAGAGCCATCCCTACCACCAGCCTTGACAAGTATAGGAAGAAAACAGAGTGCACTCAGGGAAGGGTTGATTCTTGACGCAAAGCTGACACTATAATTCCCAAAGAGAATAAAGCAATGTAATTAATGGTACTTAATAGGTGTAGTTGTAATAACCCCCATTCATTCAGCAGGCTTTGTTCTCTGTGTCTAGCTTTTGTTCTCAGCTGTCCTGACTCAACAAAACACTGAGGCAAGGATTTTGAAACCCTGTAAAAATTCATGACCTCCAGGCAAGAGTGAAACAAGAAGCACTGTGGTTTTTTTGGTTCCTCACCCCATCTAGGCCTTTGTAATTTGTGCAAAACGTGCCTATGGAACATCAGTCCCTTTCCACTTGGGAAGGAAAGCATACATGGGCCTCGAGTGTAGAACAACTGGCTGAGGATGAATTCAGAAGCAAAGACTCTCTCCAATACTTTTTAATCTTTAATGTAAGCAACTCTCCTGCTGTTTTCAATTCTTGGAACTTCATGCAATAAAGTGCCAGCCACCATCATTTTGTGCAATTTCCCTCATTTGTGCCGAAGCATTGTCTGCACAGATGTGTTCAATTCATGCAACACCCATTGTGATTCCTCTCTTCTTATCAGCACTTGACTATCTCCAATATGTCTGTGAAGATTGTCAGTCATTCAGGTGAGTTTATCTGGAAGTTGAGTCATGGCAACTGGACTTCTTTTTTCTTGAGAGACAGAAATGTGTCGCTGTTCATCCAAACAGCTTTATCAGTCTGAAGAAAGCTAGTTGCGAGTCCTCCATCTTATAGTCCACTTTGACCTCTTGTTACCCTGGTCTGAAACAGGCTCATAAGGTGAACAATGGCCTGAATAGGCTCGTTAGGTAGACAATAGTATCCATAACCTTAAGGTGAACAATGTCCTACTTTATAGGTTTCAGCACCTTAGGCATCTAGGACCCGCTGGTGCCAACTGGGCCAAGTTTAAAGGGGTCCAGCCATTGACAGCTCGGCAGGAGCCCTCAAAAAATGGTCGGGAGGGTAGCGCGATCACTGGAACTGCCCTTCCCACCATTTTCTGAGGGTTCCTGCCAAGCTGTCAATAGTTGGACCCCTTTAAATCTTGCCCAGTCGGATGGAATGAAACAATTCATTTCAATGCAAAAACAACTGTTTTGTTTGGTCTGTAATGAAATGCTGCTTCCTCGTTTTGTTTAATTTCGTTTCGTTTTGTCACTTAATGAAATGATGAAACAGCATTTTGTTTTTCATTTCCTAGACAACTCCCTTAAGAACCAATGTGGGTTGACTCTTCCTCAGTGACATTACAGCTGACAACATATAAACATATATAGATAGATATAGATATAGATATAGATATAGATATAGATATATAGATATATAGATATATAGATATATAGATATATAAAACTACTAGGCAGCAATCTATGAATGATTGAATCCCAGGTTATGAGCACTGTTTTGGCTGCAAAACAGCCGTTTAGCCACTGCACCACAAGGCTTCTCAAGAAGGTGAAGCAGATGTGGTCCCCCCTGGGATGTTTGCTTGGGCTCCTCCTGCACACCTCCAGCCTGTAGCTGGTCCTCTGTCTTTGGTTTCCTGAAACAGCCTCACCTTACTTTCTGTTCTGCTAATGAGTTGAGGTAGAAGCTACACCAAGCTGTAAAAAAATGAGCTGAAAGAGCAGGACAAATGTAACTCTCCTGTCTCTTTGTTCTTGGCGGCGCTCTCTTATACCGCGCACTTCATCCCACTGCAAAGAGAACCGTTGTGCCGTGGACCAATTCAATAACCATGACTCAGTCGGCAGCCTGCACTGTGCTGGCGTCTGTTTCGTCTCCCTTATTAAAAATCTATGCACACTCTTGGATGAGTGGGAAAGGCATTGGCTGGGAGCCACCCAAACCCCTGGCAAAGTGGAAAGAGAGGATGCTAGGGGCAAGGGAAGCACAACCACCTCGCTCCAGCTGAGATAGATCAATCCGGGCTGGCTTTTTAAAAACCCAACACAACCCTCTTCTTTGTCACCCCTTTGACTTCTTGGACACAAAATGGAGAAGCAATTCAGTGCCCTGGTGGGTAAAGTGATGGAAGGATGCCACCCAAGAGCGTCATTGCATAAAGAGTTGCATTTTGAGTCATCCAACCTCACTCACTCAGTGGTAATCATATACATTCTTCTCTCCTGCGAAAAATTCAACCAGCCCTGCCAACTATGATTGAATTCTGTTATCTCTAACTTCTCAGGTTCCCCTGAGAGCCTAACCCAACTACTCTTAGCTGATAAACAACACAATCTGACTGAGCATGTAGCTAAATACCTAGCTGTTGTGATGTGTAAGGATGATTCCTTAAGAAGAACCTTGGTGTAACCTGATTGTGCTCATTTTATATTATCAGGAATCCATATGTTTAGTTTAATGTCAATAAAGGTTTTGATGGATTGATTGGTAAAGAAGGAATGCCACATGGTTCCAGTGCATACAGAAGTCATGCCCCTGCTTTCTGCTCTTTTGTTACACAAAAGCAACAGTGAACACAGTGGGGAAGTGTTTTGAACTACATACCCACAGCTTGTAACCTTCAGGTTTTTAAAGCTGGACTTTAAAGGAGGAAATTCAATTTATTTTCTTTGTTTTTAATATAACTAAAATGAGAACTTACCCCATTGGGGATATTTGCACCTGTAATCGTAACTAAGTAATTTCCAAAGAATAACTTTCGAGTCTGGTATATGTCCAATTGTAACACAAGAGCCGTTGGGCTGACAAACATGAGGATCTGGCCGCAGTGCACTCATACAAAACGGAGGATGCTGTTTCTGCACAGCAAAAGCAGAAGAACGATCACAGAGGTGAAGGCTCCCATCAGTGAGAACTGGTGGCTTTCATGTCAGTGAGTCAGTGTATCCACTCCAGGTTTAAATCCAGTGTTTCCCGGAGCTATCCAAGGTGCTAAATCTTTGTCCAATCAGAATCTGCAGCTTAGACCACTCCTTGAAAAGCCAACATGGGCTCACTCTTCCTCAAGGGCACCACAGCCAACAACCTTCATCAGGTCAGGGGGTTACGAAATGCATGGTTCTTTCACATACATGTTACCTGAGAAGCACGCTGGGCATTCCCCATAGAAAGCATTCTACAGAAGGGGAAAAAACTGACCCATTGAGTCCCATCTGGGAACAGTCTGATTGAGAGAGAGAGAAAAGATTGGGATGACAGAGAATGAAAACATTGAACAGCCAAGTACCAAAACGGTGCAGAAATGCCCAGCCAAAAGCATCAACGCAGAGCATTCTTTTGCCCCGTCTCTTTCTCCTCCCTATTTTGATTTCACAACCACCCTGCTAAGTAGGTCAAGGTGAGAGAGGACAACAGTCCAAGGTCAACCCCATCATCTGTAGAAGTTTCAGAGAGGGTAGCTGTGTTAGTCTTTACAAGAATTTCAGGCAAAAATCAAAGAAAAACAAAATAAAACAAAACAAAAGACACAAACATGTGGCACCTTAAAAGACTAACTTTCATATTTTAATGTAACATTTCGTGCACATGTGCCCATCATCTGAATGTCTCAATGAAACCTGAACCTGGATTTCTCAACTTCTACCCAACACTCAAATTGCTATGATCAAGGAACCATAATGTTGGGATGAATACTTGTGAACAAAGTTACTCCATAAGTTGCATGGGACCATAGTCAAAAGAACTTTTATCTGAGATTCCCTTCTTTGCTCCTCTGAAGAGATTGTGTCCGTGTGGATAGTTCTCCTACTCCCCACTTTATTATCCCGGTAATCAAGGTGAACAACAATGACTCTCTCATAAGCATCCCGTGAGATGCATGACTTGATTAGGACTAGAAATATGTTCTCTGAAATTCAAGTAAAACAATCAAAGCACTGCCCCTTACAAAGTAGACACTGGTATTTATTTATTTATTTATTTATTTATTTATTTATTTATTTATTTATTTATACTGCCCATCTGGCAGTGAAGCCACTCTGAGCGGTTGAAAGCAATGAAAAGTATCATAGCTTGAACCAGGGACACTTGAACTTCTGTATAGCTCAGTACTTTATGGATCTGGTTGTGGAGTCAGAGATTGGGAGTTGCCTCCTTGAGGGGTCTCAACTCGATTATCAATAGGCTCCCTTGCAGCTCTGCAGTTCGAAGAAGAAGAAGAAGAAGAAGAAGAAGAAGAAGAAGAAGAAGAAGAAGAAGAAGAAGAAGAAGAAGAAGAAGAAGAAGAAGAAGAAGAAGAAGAAGAAGAAGGTTGTCGATGTGGAACAATCTCATCTTTCATGAACAATGCCTATCATTGTTGTAATGGTGCTTATTCATTACCTGGAACATTTGGCCCAAATTAGTCATTCTTAGAATGGGCATGAGTCATTATTATTTTTATATTTGAACCAACCTCAGCCTTCTGTTGCAGCTTGGAAAAGGGAGAAAGAAATGACAAGTTGTGCCTGGTGTTAGCTTTAGGGAATGTAACCCCCCCCCACACACACACACAGCCATAGGTTTGAAGGAGTCAGTTACCTGTGGGCCACCACCACCCTTTTATCTTCTGGATCAAAGCAGGTGGGCCCTTTGGGCTCCTTGCCAGCCCGTGAAGTACACTTCCATTCTTCAGTCTGACTCACCAACCTGATGGTGTAGCCATACCGAACCCTCTCCCATGTTGTGGGTGCTCATGAGACCCATGGTGATGTAACCAGTCCCTAGAATCCCAAAGTGAACAGATTGACTGATGCTGGTATTCTAAATGGTGAGGTCTGCAAGTTAATTATAAAAGCCCCGTGGCGACACAAATGTCTGTGATGAGAGTTACAAGCACGTAGAGCTCTCCAAGTAAGCTGACTCACTTGATGGGCTTCCCAGGAACGGCAAATCATCCTTGCGGGAATTATAAATATCTAGGTTAAGGCAGCTGGGCTAAGAGTGAGGGATGTAATTAATATTTGTCAACCTTCTCATCTATGTCCAAAAAAAGGGGGGAGACATTTCAGACACCTGCCTAAAAACAACAACACAAAAACAAAATGACCACCATTTTTTTTTCAAAATTAGCTGAATCTCTCTCTCTCTCTCTCTCTCTCTCTCTCTCTCTCTCTCTCTCTCTCTCTCTCTTTTTTTTTTCTGTGTGTGTGTGTGTATGTGCACATATTGTTGTTGCTGTGTCATTTCAGTCGTGATCGACTCTTCACAATCCCATGTCCATGGAATTTTTCTTGGCAGGAATACTGGAGAGGTTTGCCAGCTCCTTGGTGGTCATCCATCCAAGTACTAGCCAGGCCTGGCCCTGCTTAGCTTCCAAAAACAGGTGAGATCGGATGTGCTTAGGGCAGTAGTGGCCAAACTTCAGTCTTCTAGATGTTTGCAACCACAAATCCCAGAATTCCAAACCTGTATTGCCAATGAAAAAGTACTGTGTGAGTTGTGGTCCAAAACTTCTGGAGGGCTGAAGTTTGGCCACCACTGGCTTAGGGCATCTAGGTGCTGTGTGTGAGCATGTGCATGCGCGCACGCACACACACACACACACACACACGCGCGCACACACACACACACACACACACACACACACACACACACACACACACACACACACACACACACACACACACACACAGAAGTTTGATACTGAAATAAATAAATAAATAAAATGCAAAACTCTGTCAGAGCCACCAGGGTGGTGTAGTATATAGAGTGCCAGGCAATAGTTTAGGAGACCTGAGTTCAAATCTGCACTGAGCCGTGAGAATTCTACCAAGGGGGTGCAGAATTTCTAATAGGCCAAACCCTTTATTAAGGTCACCTTTGGTGAGAAGTCACTTGATGGCATGTAACAACAAAGAGTTTTTTCCCAGTCCCGTAACAAAATCCTCCTTACCTCCTTTAGCTTTGGTATATTTCTGCAACAATGAACTTATTGCAAGTTTTAAGAAAAATGAAAGAGAGAGTGTGTCACAATGACAACCCGGTGTCTCTCCCTGTTCTCTTTCCTTTTGTTCTTAGAGGGTTGTTGTGTTCCCTCTTTTTATTCCCTCGCCGACTGAACACAAGAAAGCTTAAGGGGAAAATAAGTAGCTGCATCAAGACCTTAATTAGCTTGCTGGGGAAAAGTGAAGGACTGGGGAAAAGTCAAACCATCTTTATTTCTCCCCCTTCCTTTTTAATTTCCACTTTTAAAAAAAACACCAAGGATTAACATGAAACAAAGCAAAGGGACAAGATGCCGAGGGGAAGAACTGCTGAGAACTCCCTACAGGAAGAACAAAAACAATGATGCATAAGTTTAAGGGTAGGACCAGAAAGTTGACTTTGGCGCTTGGAGTGCAAAGAATGTACCTAGGCAGTTTTTTTTGAGGTTGAGAAATAATTGCCTGGGAGGATCCTTCAAGGAAAATAGCACAAGGGTACTCAGCTAAAATCACTCTGTATGGCAGAAAACCCAGGCGAGCCTCAAGAACCAATCAGCAACGGCAGTTTATGCCATGGGGAAATTCTTCATATCCCTTGGGGGCCCAGCTTGTTGTAGAGTAGAAATTAAGTAGGAAGGAAGGAAGGAAGGAAGGAAGGAAGGAAGGAAGGAAGGAAGGAAGGAAGGAAGGAAGGATCTATTAGAGTCAGAACCTGTGTTCTGTTTCATATTATGTGATCCTTGAGACCTGTTTTCAAAGGTCCTGAAATGTACACTTGGAATATATGAACTCTTGCACTGTTTTGGCAGAGTTTGTGAGGGAAATTAGGTGTCGCTTAAAAATACAAATTCCTCTGATTGCACAGCGGATAAAAAAATGTTTCAGGCAGGAGTCTACAGAGCAGACTGAACGACAGTCTCCCTTAGTAGCCCACCCCTTGTGTGTTTGTTTACTTCAACTGGGACTTATTTGTTTCAATAGACAGTATTCACCCAGAGACCCCCGTAAATCAGAAAGGATAAAACAATTCTTCTGTAAAAGCAAAACACCATGTTTGGTGGAAATATTAACTTGTTACATTATTGAGCAGAACACAATTTCCTTCCTTAGTGATTGTCAGATTGGTTACATTCCTGACTGTGTATGTGTGTGTGTGTGTGTGTGTGTGTGTGTGTGTGTGTGTGTGTGTGTGTGTGTGTGTGTGTGTGTGTGTGTGTGTGTGTGTGTGTGTCCGTCCATTACTCACACTAAGAGAACACTAACCAAACCCTGAATGGGGGGGGGGGGGAAGGGTTAGGATTAGGGTGAGGGTTGCGTGTTGTGTTGTTACAGTCATGACCAACTCTTTGTGACCCCATGTCCATGGAGTTTTCTTGGCATGAATACTGGAGTGGTTTGCCAGTTCCTCCTCCAGGCGCCTACAGCACCTGGTATTCCCTGGTGGGTCTCCCATCCAAGTACTAGCCAGGGCCGACCCTGCTTAGCTTCTGAGATCAGATGTGCTTAGGGAATCTAGGCAGCTACTAGGGTTAGGGTTAGGGTTAGGGAAAAATAATTTGAGATAGAGTGGGAACTATTGGCTGCTAATGAGTTGACTGACAATCACCTCAGGACAGAAAAGTCCCTCCCAATCAAAGGCTCTCAATGAGAGCATATGTAGGTTGCAATATACTGCTTTCAACATGAAACATATTTTCCATCCCGGGAGTTCCTCAACTTTGTACCTTGTGGCTCCCTTGAGTGACTGTCCATCTCCATCTACCATTAGGACAGTTGTGCAGGCTTCTTGTGGTCTCGAGGGTCGACTATTGCAATGCCCTCTACGAGGGGTTGCCCTTGTCCCTGGTCCGGAGGTTGCAGCGGGTGCAAAATGCGGCGGCCAGGCTGGTGGTGGGTGCCCGTAGATACGAGCACATCACCCCAGTCCTGGCTTGCCTGCATTGGCTCCCCGTTGTCCTCCGGATCAGGTTCAAGGTCTTGGTTTTGATTTTCAAGGCCCTCCACGGCTTGGGACCAGAGTACTTGGCGGAGCGTATCTCCCAAAGGACAACTGGGTCCAGACCCACTAGGCTGGCGCAGGCGCGCTCACTGAGGTTGCCCACTCCCAGAGAGGCACGTAAATCTTGTACCCGAGATCGCGCTTTCTCTGTGGTGGGCCCCGCTCTCTGGAACCATCTCCCCAGTGAGCTGCACCTGTTGGAGTCCCTGCCCGCCTTTACGAAGGCATTGAAGACCTACCTCTTCAGAGAGGCTTTTGGCGACTCCCTCTGTTAGTCTGGTTCCCCTCCCCCCCTGGGTTTTGCCGCCATCTTGATTCTTTGCCTCCTCTTTTTTTTCGTTGTCTATATTTGTTTTTATTGCTGTAAGCTGCCCAGAGTTCTCTTTGGGGAAGAGTGCAATAAATAAATAAATAAATAAATAAATAAATTATTCTTTGCTGCAGGTTTCAGACCGGTTCGACTAGCAGGAGGAAGCAGTGGCAGCAATAAAGAGCCTGAGCAGGGGTGAGAGGGTGGCAGAAGTAGTAGAACAGAGAAAAGAGGGTCCATCTTAAAAATCGTGGCAGGGGGTTCTGCAGCACCCCTGGTTGGTTTTGGCGGTACCCTATG
This sequence comes from Phrynocephalus guinanensis, assembly GCA_037367245.1. Taxonomy (NCBI): domain Eukaryota; kingdom Metazoa; phylum Chordata; class Lepidosauria; order Squamata; family Agamidae; genus Phrynocephalus; species Phrynocephalus guinanensis. The sequence continues at coordinate 11,634,563 of CM074751.1, read as the reverse complement.
TACCCTGGAGCACCGTCTGGAAACTGCTGCCCTGTCATGATACATTTGAAAAATGCATTCACCAGAATTGTAATGTTGCAACTGAAGATGAATTTGAATGCATTTGGCATCCCAAAATGATATATAGTAGGTTTGGATTACATTATTCACTAAAAAAAAAAGTAAGCCTAATATAACATAGGAAGTGTCAAGCTAGCACACTTTTGAGGAATGCACAAGGCAAAATGTCGCAAAGCATTTTTTTTCATCCATGCAAGCATTGATTAAAAGTGCTGTTTGGTTTGGACTTAACAATAATAATGATCACACAGAACCAAGAGGGAGTGGATTTGCAGGATGGAAATGGAGAAGGTCCATTGACCTGAATGGATGTGCGCACTGTGCTCACCCATGAATGATCCAGGCTTGTCTTCAGAAGATGGCCCCTTAAACACACAAAAATAGCTTTTCTGATGCTCACAATGGAGAACAGCAAATAGAAAAACTGTGTGTTGTGTGTGGGGGGGACAATTTAAGGATACTGATTTCTGGTAAGGAAAAGGATAAACCACCCTCCCCCACCTTCTCATCCTCGCCTTTCTGCTCCATCTGAAAACACCACCAGTTGCCCCTCACTATCCTCTTGAAAGCCATATTCAGGCACTCAGGAAAGGCTTGAGCTGAGTGTGATCAGAAAGCAAGGTTTTGCCCCCCCCCCCCGCCTGTCATTGTCTCCACGTCCTTCGAGTGGACAGACTCCTATAGATGGGCCCTCTATTCTGCTCTGGCCAGACCCCACCTGGATTCCTGTGTCCAGTTCTGTGCGCCTCAGTTTAAAAAGGATGTTGACAACCTCGAGCGGGTGCAGAGGAGGGCGACCAGGATGGTTGAAGGTCTGGAGGAAATGTCTTATGAGGAACGGCTTAGGGAACTGGGAATGTTTAGCCTTTCAAAAAGAAGACTGAGAGGGGATATGATAGCTATGTTTGAATATTTGAAAGGATGTCATATTGAAGAGGGAACAGGTTTGTTTTCCATGGCTTCAGAGACTAGGACGCGGGGCAATGGTTTCAAACTACAGGAAAAGAAATTCCATTTGAACATTAGGAAGAACTTCATGACAGTTAGAAATGTTCGGCAGTGGAATATGTTGCCACAAAGGGTGGTGGAGTCTCCTTCTTTGGAGGTTTTTAAGCAGAGGCTGGATGGCCATCTGTCGGAAATATTGTGATGGGATTCCTGCATGGCAGGGGGTTGGACTAGATGGCCCTTGAGGTCTCTTCCAACTCTATGATTCTATGATTCTATGATTCTTGACGTGAACAAGAACCCTGATTTTTTTCAAGGGCCCCCAATGGTGCAAAGAGGTTTTACAGGTATCAGAGGTTTTCCTCCCACCACGTGGGGAGAGGGACAGGAACAGGGTGGCACTAGAGCTCCCTGCTTAGGCTCTTGTGAAATTAACCTTCTGGGTCTGAACAAGGTGATTGTTTGGCCCATTGTTAGTGGAGTGTGAGCTTTCTCTCTCTTTGGTCTGGGTGTAACTCCTCCTTCCTCCTCCCCATCATTCCCTGAGTTGTTCCTTTTCATGAAACCCCAGTTCACCAGCAGTTCCATGTGTTGTTTAGATGGAGGTCGAAGCCCCGGGATTGTGCAAAACCTACATGCCTGCGGAAACACACACACACACACACACACACACACACACACACACACACACACACACACACACACACACAATGACCGCAGATGAGGACGCGGGACGGACACCCATGGGAATGGCCAGCTGTCAACTTAGATCTCAGCTCCATGCTTGCATCCTGTCCCTCTGGGTCACTCCAGAAGCTCTTAGAGCCTGTTTTTCAATTTACGGAGGTGGCAGGTTACGAAAGGTACCTGTGTTCAAATAGGGTCTTGTAATGGGAAAAGAAGGTAGCTGCGTACAGTATCATAATGCAATGTCTCTCGCCTCCGTGTTCAAGAAAGGCTGGTTTGAAAAGATATTCATTTCGTTCCAGAAGACACTCCTGGATATTTTTGGCTTCTTGTCGTGTTACTCTCTCTCTCTCTCTCTCTCTCTCTCTCTCTCTCTCTCTCTCTCTCTCTCTCTCTCTCTCTCTAACCAACCCTTTTCAACTGAAAGAGAAAAAACAATGACTCTCTTTGGCCATTTTTTGTCGTCGCTCTCCCTATCAGACTTTCTGCCTTCCAGCAAAAATAGGTTTTTTCCCCAACATGGAATCCCAACAACAACAATGATACATTGCCATCAATTCCAGCACCGCTGATGCACACCTCACCCTCCTCTGACACTTTATTTCTGGGACTTATATACCGCCCATCTTCCTGGTGGGGAACTCCAGGCGGTTTACAACAATTAAAAAAACAACAAATTGCATATACTAATAGGATTAAACAGATAAAACAGCAATTGCAGGAAATGGCGATGGCGGGGAGGAAGAGAAAAAAAATTTCACCCAAATGCCTCAGGGAACAGCAAGGTTTTCAGAGCCTTCCGGAAGGCAGGCAGGGACTCTGCTAGGCGCACTTCTGCTGGTAGGTGGTTCCACAGCGTTGGGCCAGCCACAGATAAGGCTCGGGAACAGGTGGAAGTCCTCCAAGCCTCCCTGGGCGTGGCGACGCGCAGCATGTGCGCCCGCGACAACCTAGTTGGATGGGCCGAAGTTGACCGCTGGTCGATCCGCTCTGTCAGGTAGCCAGGTCCTAGGCCATGGAGGGTTTTGTAAACCAAAACCATGACCTTGAATCCGATTCGGGCTGCAACGGGTAGCCTCTGCCAGCGGCCTGATGTAAATGTTGAACAGCATGGGAGAGAGAGACGACCCCTGTGGAACCCCACAAGGGAGTATCCAAGGGGCCGACAACTTGCCCCCATGCTGAACCTGCTGGGGACGGTCCCCGAGGAAGGACCGGAACCAACTGTGAAAAGTGCCCCCGATCCCAGCCTCGGAGAGCCGATCCAGCAGGATACCGTGGTCGACGGTATCAAAGGCCGCTGACAGGTCCAGGAGGGCCAACAAGGAGGAACACCCCCTGTTGGGCCCCCCGGAGGAGGTCATCTTGCAGAGCGACCAAGACTGTCTCGGTCCCCCGACCGGGCCTGAACCCAGACTGGAATGGACCCAGGATATGCTCACCCTCCAGATGTGTTTGAAGCCGGATCGCGGCCACCCTCTCGATCACCTTGCCCATAAAGGGAACATTAGCAATCGGGCGATAGTTGGATAAATCGCCCGATCCTAGATTGGGCTTCTTCAGAATGGGCTTTAACACAGTCTCCTTAAGTCGAGAGGGAAAAATCCCTTCCCTAAAGGAGGCTGTGGCGATGATAGATGCCCATTCTGATATGCTCCCTCCAACGGCTTTCATAAACCAAGATGGGCAAGGGTCGAAGGGGGTGGACGCGGGCCGGCAGTGGGCGATAGCCCTGGAGGTCTCAAGTGAGGTGACAGGCCCAAACTCAACCATGCGAGGAGACCGAGGGGGCGCAGCCGTCGGGGGTGCCGAGAGTGGGTTAGAGCAACAGGGTTCAAAACCGGTACGGATGGCCTCAATTTTTGATCGAAAAAAGGCTGCGAATTGCTCACTACTGAAATCAGTAGGAGGAGGCCTAGACTGTAATATTATGGAAAGAAGACATTCATTACCCATTTTTATTGGTGAATTTAAACAGTTATGGAATTCATAATGAAATTATAGTGGCTTTAATGGGGAAATCATTCATCTACCCTTTGAAAAATGGGTTTATGGAGGATAGAAAAGTTCCCCATTTCAATTAAATTGACATATTCTTTATGTGTGTTACATGGCCAGAGAGAAGGGAACACTTCACACAACTTAGGTCATTATCTTGCCACCGTTTTCAATGATCTAATTTCACAATAACATTAGACCTTGTGCTGTGTTCTTTCTTTAAGCAGAGCTGAAGAAATTACAATAAAGTGGGTTTTTTTTAAGCATCCAATGTTTATTGAAAAGTTGTTGAGATTTTCTTAATGGAAGAATTCTCCTCCCCTATTATTCTCAGCTCGTGTGCACTGTTTTCCCCCTTTACATGCTTTTATTAAATAATTTACTCATGTATCTCTTGACTGCTGGAAAGAAGAACAAGTGGGTCAGAGATCAAATCAAGCCTGAACTATCTCTACAGCCAAAAATGAAGAAACCAAGGCTGTCCTAGTTTGAGCACATCACGAGAAAGCATGTTTATCTCGGGGGGGGGAGATAAGAGTGCTGTGATAAGTGGAAGGTATTAGGAAAACAGGAAGAGCAAATACAACATGGATTGACTCACTAAAGGAAGCCACAGGCATGAATGAATTTGCAAGACCTGAACAAGATCTGAGGACAGGACCTTGAGTGGCTCATTCCTAGGACCATCATACACCAGGGATGACTTGATAGCCATTAACATCAACAGAGATACGAAAATGTGTATATATGCTCTAGTCTCAGACTCTGGAACTCCCTCCCGTTGGAGGCCAGGACTGCCCTATCCCTGCTGTCTTTCCAGAAACAGGCAAAGACCTTTCTCTTCAGGCCAGCTTTCCCTAAATGAGGGACTACCGTACATGGCTACACAGAGCTGTGTTTATAAACCACTTATAACTTTGTGCCTTTATCTCTTCTTGTGGAATTACACTTGGATGCAGCAATCCAAAAAACCAGGAACGGATTTTTGGCATCCAGAGGACGGGACACAACGGAAGCAGCGTCATCAGGGGGTCGTCAAAAGGATATTTCTAAAGGCAAAGAACCAATGTGTACTACATCACCACCAAATGGATGCAGACAGAGGGACGGGATTTACTCGTCAGATTTTTGGATAAAGGGGAGCCACCTGGTGGCAAAAAAGGACCAGGAAATGGGGGGTAAATGTTCTTTCAATTTCAGAAGCTAAATAAGGGGGAGAAGGATCCTGCAAGCAATGCATGGACTGGCACTTTCAATATTTCGAAAGGCAACTGTCATAAACCAAAAAAGAAAGAAAAAGGAATCGTCGGAAAAAGTGAAACCAGTCTCTCGTTGCGGGAGGAGACTAACCGCATGGCCACTCCTTTCGGAACGAGAAGCGGGGTGAAAGATTCCCGAGGCCACGAAGGGGAATCTCTCATCCTGCTTGAAGCACAGCTCGGGGGGCATGGTTGGGACGAAATCCCACCGTCCCACACTGGACGTGCGGTTACATTTCTTCGTACCGGTCCCAAGCAGGGACATGAAGTATCAGCCTATGTTATCAATTGTTAGTTCCCATCCCACATAACTTTTAGATTGTCTACAGTACATGATTACTTGGCATGTATAATCTTTTTTTAACTGCTCACGTTCTCTTTTAGCGTTAATGTTGTCTTCTAATGCTGTAAGAGACCCCTCAATTCCCTGTTCTTGAACTTGAATATGTCTTAATTGTACTGGACTGTATATTGACCCTCCATACAGTAAGCCGCCTTCGGTCCTTTTCCAAGGAGAAAGGTGGGGTAAAACTATTCATAAATAAATAAATAGTTCAATGTAAAAGCTCTACACACCTCTAACTTACTAGTAATAACCAAACTATGTAATTTCTGCTTTACTGCATCCTAGGTTCTCAAAAAATGTAAATGGCAGTGGTCAACAGTCCCACCACCACAACTGTGGTGCACGTGATTCTGCCTTCCGACACCGGCCCCCAGAGTCTGCTGTCTCAGGAACTGATGATACAGCTGGGCTTTGACGCTTAGAAGATTGAAGAGGTGAACACCATGAGACATGGTCTTGCTTGAACTGGGAAGGTTTTTTGGGGAAAGACACATGGACTGCGGTCATACCTGGGTTTCCTTCGTATTTAAATTTCCTGCGTATTTTTTTCGGGAGCGGTCACGTGGTTTTTTAATGAACAGTTGGTATCCTCTCCTCTGTGTCGTACCTTCCTATTCTGGTTCTGCCCTAACCTGTTTACTACGCTTCTGTGAAGATTCTCAGTCATCCAGGTGCGTTTATCTGGGAGTTGAGTCATGGCTACTGGACTTCTTTTTTGAGAGATAGATATCTCTCAAAAAAAAAAAAAGAAGTCCAGTAGCCATGACTCAACTCCCAGATGTTTACTACGCATTTTGTCCTACTTTCCAGCTCCAGTTTCCAAGGCTCCGTCTTTTAAGCCAGGGAGAAAGGGGAGAAACTGAATTTACTGTGTATTTTCAGTGTCCTGTCGTTGCAACAGAAGCAAACAAGTAAGCATTTTCGAGCGAAGTTTCTAAATCCAGCCCCTGGCAGTGGTTTAGGAAACTCCACTGAAACTGCAGTTCGGGGGGCGTGGTCGGCCGGGAGCAGAATTTGCTTCTCTTCCTGGTTAGCATGCGATCTTTTACTGCGTAGTTTGCCAATGGGAAACTATGCAGAAAACACAGGTATGACGGTGGTCATGGTTTTGGATATTCAAAGCAGAGTCCGTGGGCTCAAGCAGTTCACCCTGCTTTTGATCCATTTAAAAACAAGAGTTCTCCTAATACGTGGGAATCAAAAAGCACCCAACTTAAGAGTCTCTCTGGATATTCTTCCTCAATTAAAATAAACTGTAGCCAAAGACTTCTGCGAAACATATGCATCCCAAGAGCTGCCTCATCTGTCTTTGGAATGGAATATATACTGTATATCATGGGTAGCTTTTTTCTTTTTCTTTTCCCTTCTTCTTTTAAAAAAGAAAAGAAAAGAAACAGGATGTGTCTGTTCTCAAACACTATGTTTAATCTCAGGAAATTGCGGGGGGGGGGGGCAGCAAGGAAGACATCTGGTAAAACAAACAAGCAAAGGAAAAATCCAATTAAGGCCGCCAAGTGGAAAATGGAGTTCTTCGTGCATAATTAACAAGCTGGTATTCATTTCCTTTAAGGAAAATAGGATTAGAGGAAAACGAACAAGCAAGAAGTGCCGTGTCCGTTGGCCCTTAATGCTTTGTTTTTAACCTCATCCGGAACTCTCTGGATTTTCAGTAGTCGATGTCCTAAACAGGTTGGGCTCCCAGAATGATAATACCCCCTTAGGAACTATAAATGGGAGGCCTCACCACTAACTTTCCTCAGACTGACGAAGCTGCTTGGATGAGTAGTGAAACGTTTCAGTCTCTCAAGAAAAGAAGTCCATTTGCCATGACTCAACTTCCAGATAGCCTCACCTGGATGACTGAGAATCTTCACAGACATATCTGCTTGTCGAAGATGCTGAATGTGAAGGATTCCTCCTAAAATTAAGAAGAATCAGTGGTGGTGTCTTCATTGTTCCTTGGTATGCTCACAAGTGCTTCTTTCTGTGGGACATGTAGGCTAGTGGTGTCCAACGTTTTTTCACTTGCGTACCACTGGGGTGTCCATTTCCATAACCTGTACCCGTCACATGAGCAAAATACAGTGGTACCTTGTATAAAGGAATTAATTTGTTCCAAATGAAATTATGTGAAGCAAATTTTCCTTTATAAAATTTTTTCCATAGGAATGCATTGAAAATAGAGTAAGACTATTTTTAATGTTGTACGGATTCACCCCATAGGCGATTCTGTTAAGCAAATTGTCCCTATCTCCGGAATTTTTTATGTTGTACAGATTTTATGTTATACAAACTGTTTGTTATATGAGGGTCCAATGTGTAGCAAGCCGTTTAAAAACGCCCTCAAAGATTAAGAGGAAGGCTGCCTGACAAGAGAGATCTTCTTCATTTGCTTGTGGAAGGACGATAGTGATGGAGCCAGTGAAGGGCACTGAAGGAGCAGGTGATCAGCTCTAAGTAAGGGGATCCAACTTCATAGGAGTGGTCCTAGAAGAAGCCATCAGAGGTGGGGCTGCCCTGGAAGGCTATCCAACGCTTGAGTAAGAACAAAGCATTAAGTGGGCATAGTTATTATGTTGTACTTTAAATATCAGCGGTCTCGTAGAGAAACCTGTTTCAAACCAGTTAGTCAATGCTGTCTGAATCAATGGTGGGGGGGCAGCTGTCGATGGCATCGTAAAGAAATAAAACAGAATAAAATATGGAAAGATACTCTCCAAGGGATGGAAAACATTAATTTGTTGTCGCCTGTGGTTTTCCTCACCTGCGCATCTTGGATTTAGCGTGCTTTGATTTCCGGTTAGTCATTTGAACGTAAACATGGACTGGATTTCAAAATCCAATTGCTGAAGCTGTGCATCTCCGAGGAAATAATTGTATTTTCCTGAGAGAAAAAATGATTTAATTTTAGGAGACACCATTCCCCTTCACATTCAGTTTGATTCCAGAAACACTGGTTAGGGATGGCTCCTTGCAAATGGGGACGGATAAAGCATATATTACAAGAGATGAAAGTTTGGTTTGGGAGCTCCTTTTTTCTTCCATTTTATTCTAAAAAAAATCAAATTTGTGAGATGAGATTGTCGTATGGAGCAGCCTGGGGCCTCTGCCAGGTTTTGAGAGAGCCATCGTCTGTTTAGGAGAATTGGACTCCTTTTGATGGAGAGATGAAGGAGCTCTTCGGGGGAATGAATGAAGAATTTATTAGAGGGAAAAATAGATCTGTGGAACCATCGTGCTGCAATGGCAAGCAGGGTGGTGGTGGGGGGACATTAATTATCTGATGTTTTTACTTCTCTGGGAGAACCAAATTAAAGAATTGACAGAGGCAAGGAAAGGAAAGAGAGGCTTGGGTAAGCTAATTGGGGTGGGACATGAGGTATCTCTGCATAATGAGATGGTGACCCACCTCATGATCATCTGGCCGGGAGGAATAAGCCTGCCTTTGAAGAAGGCTGTGGTCCTTTAGGAACCGGAGAAAGAAGTTCTGCTAAGAATGTTCAGGGAAGGGAGAATTTATAACACAGCGTATTTGTAGAGAACAGAGGTTGGAAATGTTGACTTCTAAATCACTTGGGTAGTTACGTGGGGATTTAAATTCACGGCATACGCACTGCATCTGTTGACTGATTGGGCAATTTTGTGTGTGTGTGGGGGGGTCCTATTAGTCCTTCCATGTAGCAATTCAAGCAGGGTGCACACAACAGAAAAAGAGTGGAGCATAATCTAGATCAAAAATTTAGAACTGCTAAAACCATGGGTGGAAGAGTTTAAAGCAATGTGTACGAGACACCCTGAGGCTGAGAGATCTCAGTTGCGGCATCAGTGTTAGTTTTCAATTTCCTGGCTTATATGAAGCTGAATGAAACATATGACCGCCTCATTTCAGGTTTAAAGCTAGCTGGCTTCGGGCTCCCTGATCAAATATTTATTTATTAGAAAGCATTTGTTCCTCTAAATGTAGGCAATTCTGCGGAGTTGTTATCATTCATCCCTGTTTTTCACACAATGTTGTCTCTGGCCTGGTTGGGAACATGAGGTTTCCACCTATTTCTCACAATACTCAATGGCTTTTGCTCGCTTGTTCATTCTTCTTACAAGCCAAAATTTATTTTGTCTCAGAAAGAAAGACAGGCAGGCAGGCAGGCAGGCATATGATAGATAGATAGATAGATAGATAGATAGATAGATAGATAGATAGATAGATAGATAGATAGATAGATAGATAGATAGATAGATAGATAGATAGATAGATAGATATAGATAGAAAGGAAAGAAGGAAGGAGTCCAAGGTTGATAGATAGATAGATAGATAGATAGATAGATAGATAGATAGATAGATAGATAGATAGATAGATAGATGGCTAATGGCTTATCTTAGAGAAGAAGCCGGTGAGTCCAATGTCATGGAGAGAGTAGAGTTGCTCCAGGATAGAGATGGGCACGAAACAAACAATTTTTCATTTCCATTTTTGTTTTTTTGTTTCGTTACGTAACGAAATGACAAACAAATTTTGTCTCTGAAATGAAACGAAACGAACAGAAACACCGGAAATTTTGTTGTGTGTTTCGTTTCCGTTACTGCAATATGAGTGAATTGCTTAAAATCCTTTTAAAAATCACAAAAAATGAAGTAAATGGTAACGAAATGGTAATGAAACGAACGAAAACGAAACAATTTTTTTTCAAAAATTTGCAAAAAACGGAAATGAACCGAAACAGACCCTCTAAATGACAAACGACAAACGAAATGCAATTTTTTTGATTTGTGCCCATCTCTACTCCAGGATTTTTGTATAAACTTTACAGAATCTGTTTGAACTTCATAGGGTTCTCGGTTTAATTTGTGTGCCCCCCCCCCCCGGTCAGAGCTCTCTTGTGCGACTCAGAAGAGATGACTTTTAATGGAGAAATCTTCTAGCAGCCTGGCTTTTAATTCATGCCTGGCTTTCCATTGGAGGGTGTTCTTTTCCATAAGGATGTAGGGGTGGAAGGGAAAAGAGAGAATTCCACACTCAATAAATATTGTATTTTTAGCCACTTGTGTATCTGAGAAGGTCGCAATTAACGTTTCCTAAGAAGGCATTTCATTTAAAAAGTTGATTAGATGGTTGTTTGCATTTTTTTTAAAAAAAAAACACAAGACAGTCATAATTAGAAATGCATCCAGGGAGGTTTCTTTGGGAACAGCGTCAGCATTTCCCCAAATGATGGGATCTTAATTAAGGGATGGTAATCAAACGAAGATGCATCCCTTTCCATCATAGAAGCCTCCAGAAGAAACTTGAGAAAGATTTGCTGATCACAATGGGGGAATCGAATGTCTTTGCTGAAGTTAGTTATCTTGTGAGCAACGGCACCCTTTTGATGCCTAGTTTACACTTTGCGTTTCTCGCTCCTGGGCCAACACTCCCAAGGAAGACAAATCTTCAAGACGTACCGATGTATTTATGCAAAAAGTATTCTCAAATTACAATCTACCTCCACAGAGACACTTGGGAAAGTGGTTTATAAACACATGAAAACATCTCAGCTAAGATCAAACTTTCATCCTTCCTACTTTTTTTAAAAAAAGCCTCTTCGCAAAAAAAGAACTGGTCAATATTTTGTCACTGCTGAACACACATCCCATCTCACTGGGTTATACTGGGGTTTATCCCTATTCGTTTCTGCTATGATAACTCAGCAGTTTATTGATCTGGTTGCAGAGTCTCAGGTTGGGAGTGTGGTGCCCCTCTGGCAGTGGTGTCAAACCTTTGGCACTCCAAAGGTTTTGGACCACAACGCTCAGAATTCTAAGCCTAGGTTGCCAATGACAAAGGACTGTGGGAGTTGTGGTCCAAAACATCTGGAGTGCCAAAGGTTCACCACCATTATGATCCCATCTAGCTCTGCAGTTCAATGATGATGATGAGGAGGAGGAGGGAGAGGACAGTTCCTAATGTTTAAAAATACCTATAAACCTGAACCTGTCCATCCCTCCTTGATCTGGTGTGGGTACCATTTCTGTTTGATGGACAACCTTTGAAAGAAGGCTAAACATTCATGCAGCTAACAATAGACGGCTCTCAGCTGCCCCCAAAACCTGAATGATTCAGCCCATCTTTGGAGCGAAATGGGGTACCATGAACCAGTAGAAGACTTTGTTGTTCAAACAAGGCTTGGAAAAACTCTGGGAACCCTCTGGTTGTTGAAGGGTCTCACCACTGGCTGCCGATGAAGGCTGATGGGAGTTAGAGACTTGTACATGGTTCCCAGCTTTGGGTCCCCAGATGTTCTCCAACCACAATTCCCAGAAATCCTGTCCAGGACAGCTAGTGGTGAAGCCTTCTGAGAGTTTTAGTCTAAGAACATCTGGGGTATTAAGGCTGGGAACAGCAGGTCTAATGATAGCAAAAGAGCACACAATTGGCCTAGTTTTCGAGACCAGGCATGTCCAAACTTTGGCCCCCCAGATGTTTTGGATGACAACTCCCACAGTCCTTTGCCATTGGAAATACAGGCTTGGAATTCTGGGAGCTGTGATCCAAAACATCAGGAGGGCTGAAGTTTGGACATGCCTGCTCTAGACAGAGCTTAGCAAAGTTTGGTTGGGTTGCTCTTGGCTCCCGTTAGCCATCTTGGTGGGTGTGAGTATGGGAGGTGCCCATCTCTCTCTCTCTCTCTCTCTCTCTCTCTCTCTCTCTCTCTCTCTCTCTCTCTCTCTCTCTCTCTCTCTCTCTCTCTCTCTCTCTCTCTAAGAAAGGAACTTTTCTAACTGCTGCCTCTGCAGGATGTGAACTAGACTTAACATTTATCCAGGCAGACCTCAAGAGCAGAGCTGGTGCTTTCAGCGCAGTGTCGCCTTAATAGACAAGCTCCAGGCTTCGACTTCCGTTGAGTTGCCCATGTCAGGCCCATGATAGGGCCAATCCATCATTTGATTCCATGAGAACCAGACATGTCTTGTTGCTCAGATTGGTTCCCTCCAATCTGACAGTGCTCCATGCAGTTCTGCAAATGGGACCTTAGAGACCCAAAGCTTCAACAATCTGCCTCCCATCCCACAATATGGTAGCAATTAGAGATGGGCACGAAACAAGCAATTTTTCGTTTTTGTTTTCATTTTTTGTTTCATTACGTAACGAAATGAAAAATGAATTTTGTCTCCAAAATGAAACGAAATGAAACAAAACAGAAATTTTCTTGTGTGTTTCATTTTCGTTGCGGCAAATACATTGAACTGTAATGAATGCTAATGAAACAGCAATTTTTCGTTTTCATTTTTGTTTTTTTGTTTCATTATGTAATGAAACGAAAACAATTTTTTTGCAAAAAAACACAAAAAACGATAATGAACCGAAACGGACCCCCTAAACGACAAACGACAAACGAAACACCATTTTTTTGAGTCGTGCCCATCTCTAGTAGCAATTATAAGAAATACGGAAGCAATAACATGAGCACGGATATTTTCCCCATGTCAATAAGATGGCTGGCATTCCGAGATAGCTTGCCCTCTGTTTTGTTACCAAGAAGGAAACTGGAAACTGTTTGCTGATAATACAGTATGCTGCCCCCAAACGTTGCTGTGAACTAGAAACTAGGGGGGAAACAAACAAACCTGGTAGCTAGTTCAAATCAAATTTTATTATGGTCCTATGACCCAGACAGAGAGCGAGGAACAAACAATAAACAGTAAGGAAGAGAAATGCAAGGAATATTTAGGCTTCTGGAAATAGCTCTGCCCTCCTGCGAGTTGCCGCTAGGAAGACCTTTGCCACTTGTGTTGTCATGTGAGTATTCTGATCAGACAAGCATGCCAAACTAGTCAACTAGTTGGATGAACTTGAAACTTGTTCATTGGTGTGTGTGTGAATCAGATCACTCTTCATTTGCTCATAGAGGGTACAGCGTTAGAGAGTATGTGAAAGATGTGGGGGGGGGGCAGATTGGCATGGGCAGAGTCTATCACGCAGCCTCTGAGTGACAGCTCTTAGGGCAATGGTTCCCAACCTGGGGGTCGGGACCCCTTTGGGGGTCAAACGACCACTTCACAGGGGTCGCCATGAGCCAGTGAAGAAAAGGGCACAAACCCCTTGGGTCTGGAGGAGGGAGGGTGGAGGAAGGGGGAAAAGAGTGATTTACAGCTTGATAGGTTGGAGGGGATGTCAGTCAATGGCATCGGAGGCTGTGATTGGTTGAGGGTGAATGTAGAGGGAAGTTCTCTGTGGCCCCTGTGGCAGTGGCCTGCCAAAGGGGGGCTTGTGGCCTCTTCCAAGCAGGACAAGGGGTCACCACAACATGAGGAACTGAATTAAAGGGAAGGTTGGGAACCACTGTCTTAGGGCCTGTTTCTCCCCGAGCATTGGAAAATGCTCAAAGGGCAAGCCTATAGACCTAGTATTGCATTAAGATATTGGCTAGGAATGGGCACCAGACAAAAAATGAAATGCTGATTTGTCGGTTCGTTATGTAACAAAATGAAATGAAATGAAACAAACCAGGGAAGCAGCATTTCATTAATAATGAAAAGAACTGGTGGGTTTTTAGTTTAACACACACTGATTCGTTTCTCTGTAAAAACAGCTCTCCTGGGTCCTAGGGGCACCAAATTTGGTATGAACATTTCTTGGACTCTCCCATTTAAGCCCACCAAATTTGGAGAGATTTGGCGTTCAGGGGGCCAAGTTATTCGACTTCAAAGGGGGGTGCCCACAGAAAAAACATTTAGAATTGCAATGTTATGTGCTTGGAAATACTGGTCCTAGGCAGGTAGCAGCGTGGAAATTACAGTGGTGCTTCCTCAAGCTCTCGCCTTAAAGCACCCCCAATTTGGAGAGGTTTTGGGATATGGGGAATGGAGATCCTAAGGGGCTGTAGAGGAGAAAACAATTGAAAGAGTGTGAGGCAATGCGATGAGGGGAAGTTATCAATTAACCCTATAATGCTAAAGCATGTCGATAACACTGACTCCTTATATTAATCACCCCCCACCTCCTTTGGAGCTTAATATCTCTGCCCCCAGAAACCCTAACTTTCCAAATTTCAAGATATCCCCTAAAATTGCTTGGGGAAGAGAAGCCTGCTATTCGCATGCCTGAGAACAGTAATTGATTTATGCACAGGTGTCAGAAATGCTTAATTCAGAAATGCCAAATACAGACAATGATTTTGATGTAATGGGCATGAAAAAAATGCACATGAAATTACTAGTACCTGATTGGTTAATGAGGGTACATATATGTATGGGCAAGGATTTTTTCTCTCTCTCTTGTCACCTGTGTTTGAAGTGTTAGGCACAGACAGAGAGAGAAATATTCATTTTTGTTTCCTAATGCCATATATAGTTTGGACTGCTGGGACATTTTGTCTGAGAGACTGCTGTAAATATATGGAAATAGAGTCAAACAACTCTGAGTTTGTGTGTATGATTCCTTACTGAGGACTAGTGTTCTGGCAGCCAGCAACCAAGCGCTGTGATTCCCTGGATTTTCTACTTAAGCTCCACTGCGCATATGCTGAACCATTGACAATTTGTGTTGGGTCTGGGAAAGCCACTGGCTAGGAGGAAAGTAAGTGAACATGAAATACGCATTGCCAAGGTGTTCGGCTGAAAAGTGTGGTCTCGGCCAGTGTTTTAGAGTCTGGAGTCTGGACCCATGCAATGGTTTCCAATCAGCCAATGCCTACTGCCAGGCACAAGGCAGCATAGCCTTGTAGTGAATTCCCATTATCAATACATTTGTTTATTTATATTAGCAAATGATTCACATTTTTGACCTGTAACTGGAATCATAGGTTGTACGGGCATAAGCACGAGTTCTTCTTACTTAGAAGCCAGGGGCATATTCTGCAAGACCACATGCTACTATAAATAAAGCATCTGAGAACAATAATCAAGGGCAGCTGCTTTTATATTTCCAGTAGCCGTACTACGAAAAGAGCGAACCGATCCATTGTTACATTACAAACATAAGAGTGCTTTTGCAAATAAGAGATCATTGACAGGGAGCAGCTAGGCAGGTAAAGCAGAGAAGAGAGAAAACACGAATGTGGTGCTTTTCTTAGAAGCAGGGCTGGGAAAATCTTCCTTCCAGGCCCTGTTTGAAACATGAAAACCAGCGCACAATCTATTCTTGTCCAGTCGCACTTTTCCTCTGCCTTACATACTTCCCAAGGTGGCTGTGACGTTAAGGACGGACAAGAACAATATCTGCAGTCATCTGGATAGTATACTGTAGGCTGGACCTTTTACAGACTCTCATGCTGCCTGTGGTTTGAGGAACTGTGAGGGTCCTTTCTGGCCCCAGGTGACTGTCGGTCTATTCAGCACTAACCACTTGTTCCCTTCCAATTCTGAATTCAGAGGGAGACCCACCTCTCTGCTGGGTGTTCCTTTTCCCTCTCTCTGGAAGCAGAGTTGTTGGCTTGTTTGCTGTTGATCTATTAACACTTGTAAGTAATGAAACATTTTCTTCTTTCTCCTATGAATGTCCCGCAGCGCGTTACTAAAACTTTAAGTGTGGTTTATTCAGGGAACGTTTAGCTATTCTGCTCTATGAAGCTCTGTGCTTTCTCCTGCATACTGTAGCTAAAAGGAATTTAACCAGGAATTCAAAGCTCTGCAATAATATATAAATGTATCAATAAGCAGGTTGCAATAATGGAAAGAAAGAGCAAATGGATGTCTTGATGGCAGGTGCCGGACTCCGTTGAACAGCACCAGACATTCCCAAGTTAGGGTGGTAAACAGCTAGATGATGTAACCAGGAAAGAAAAATTAGAAGCAGTTACTGCTGATCATGTGAAGTCACTGTGAAAAATAAAATTTTAAAATTCTTGGACCGGTTCCGAAAGTCAACAATACGGCCCAATTGGTCCCCATACTGAGAAAAGCAAGCTGCTTTTCACCCCGTTTAAAAATACCCAGCCGTTCCCGAGATATGGGCAGAAAGCGAGCCCCCCCTTCCCTTCCGAGTACAATGTTTTTCAATGGGAACCAGCCCGCTCCTTGGCTTCTCCCCCCCTCCCTTCCTGCTACAATGTTTCTCTATGGAGCCAGCCTTTTCTATAAGCTGAGGTTTTGAGCCTATCTTTCAGAATCCTTTAACCTTTTTCTGTCTTTTACTATTAACCCATTCCTGAACCCATTAACCCTTTCCTTTTCTGTCCATTCTTTCCTGGACTTTCCATGATATATTAACCTCTTCCTGTCCATTCGCTCTTTGCCTACCCGCTTCCAGACCCTGAGCCTTTCCCCCTGTTCTTGCCGCTTTTCCTTTTCACCCAAAACCTTGCCCCCCCGTGTTAACCCTTTCCTCTCCCTTCCCCCTCTCCCGCTCACCAAGCAGAACCCCAAAAGGACTGCAGCCAGGGACTCAGCCTGGGCAAAATAAGTCTTAGACTAACTTCTATATTCTCTACTCAGGCTGAAGGAGGGAGTGACTACTCATCTCACCCTTTGGGCCAAGAAACACCCTTAAAACATTGGTCCTCTTGCCTACCTCTGGCACCAACCAAAAATACAAAAGGCTTTTTCCTTCCTTCCACCTCTCTATTCTCTTCTCCTGTTTAACCTCCCCTCATCCCACTACCCTGAGGTACCCTCTCCCCTGACCCCCATCTCTCATCAACTGGGGCTGAAGGAAGGCAAGGCACCAAGAAGAAAACGGCAACTTCACAGGCTGGCAAGGGGTGTCCAGAAACTTCCATCCTCATCAGGGCCTCCACACGTACCCGGCAACTACTCTCCAGAGAATCAACATTTCTGTCTACCACTCCAGATTGTCATCAAAGCCTGAGGACACTCTCCATTGTTTCATTTACACCTGGGAGGGACTTGTATGCTCATGTTTACAGTTTCTGTAACCACCAAAACACTCATATGCAATTCCATAAGAGTTTACATCCTTGTGCCTTTACACCCCTTGTATCTTTCAATGTAACCCTACAATGGCTTGTATCTCTGTGCACTCAAATAATTGTGTTTCCCCAAATGCTTGTGTGTGATCCCATCAGCCCTTCCTGCCCCCCCCACTGGTTTTGATAATTGCTCCCTCTCACCCACTATTGACTTACTGATCTCTTCTGTTTACCGACATCTGGGAAACAAAACCATACTCCCCTGCCTATTGTGTCACCTTGCCCAAACCCATTAACATTTGCCTAAGCCCCTGGCAGCTGCCAGGGACCACCCAGAACTGCCCCCAACCAACCCCCAACCCCTTCTGATTGGGTCATTTGAACTGCCCCTGACCAATCTCTGGGATTGGCGCCGCCCAGGGAAAGGAAGGAGGAAAAAGTCAATAAAAGTTGGAACTCGTTGCATGTGCAGGGTCGACATCTTAGCCCGGTTGGAAGGCAGATGTCCACCTGCTGCTTTTATTGGTACCAAATAAAATCAGTATTCCTCGGATTTCTCGCGTTGGATCTTTATTGGCTTCTTGTGGGATTCAGCGGACTTCAGTGGGGCTAGCCCATCTGAAAATAATTTTTAAAACCCTATTTTGGGACTTAACAATCATTTGGGATGAGATACAAGGGGAAAGGAGGAAAGGCAAGAATTTTGGGGTGGAAGAATTTTGAAGATGGTCTAGCACTCATCCAATGGCTGGGATACTGCTGGCATTCATCTATCGCTTGGGTCCATCACAGCACCATAGAGCAAGTAGGAAGCAGCCAAGATACAGCTTCAGGGAAGCTAAGCTGAGAACCGTCAACAAAGCAGAACAGAAGTAGCCCAGTCGATAATTGATGAGGTGCCATGGCATGTTTAGGCCTCAGGGCTTGTCATGCACCTGACTGGGAATCTGAGGTGCCCTCCAGCACCTCCGACTATGAGCTGCAATTAGCTGTGTCAGGCTACACAAACCCTAGATGAACGCCATCTAAAACCTTTGGGGCTCTTTAGTCTGGAAAAAAGGTGCCTGAGGGGGACTATGATTGAGATGTACAAATTAATGCAGGGCATGAGTAAAGTGGATAGGGGGACACTCTTCTCCCTCTCACAAAATACCAGAACTAGGGAGACATACACTCAAACTGAGGGCTGGGAGAGTGAGAACAGTCAAAAGAAAATGTTTTTTTACCCAGTGTGTTGTTAGTCTGTGGAATTCCCTGCCACAAGATGTGGTGGTGGCATCTGGCCTGGATGCCTTCAAAAGGGGATTGGACAGATTCCTGGAGGAAAAGTCCATCCCAGGTTACAAACCATGATGGAGATGTGTCATCTCCAGGCTTAAAACCAGGGTACTTCAAGGACCAGGTGCAGGGGAGTAGTTGCAGGAGACAGATATCTAGTTTTGTGCACTCCCAGACACATCTGGGGGGCCACTGTGAGGTACAGGAAGCTGGACTAGATGGGCCTTTGGCCTCATCCAGCGTGGCTCTTCTTATGTTCTTATGTCCTTATGTTCTTAATCCAGCCATTGGGTTACATCCAAGTCACACCCAAGATTTTTCAGGGGGGGGAGTCCTTGCTTTTCCTTCCCTTCCCCCCTCCTTTTGTACTTCATCCAAAATGATATACTGTAAACCACCTCGATTGTTTCTTTCCTGGATGCATTTCAGCTCTCCGCATGTTGTGAGTTTGCTTGGTCTCTCCTCCTTTATCTTGGCAATGCTTTTATCCCTATCCCATGACATAGTACTGAGCTAAGAATACGCAGCGATGCATATTACATTTTTCATCTGAAGGAAACTGCTCCAGGCCATCTCCACTCTCGTTGTCATTGTGTGCTTATGATCCTTTGGTTCATCCATCCAATGGTGCTTATGGGCTCCCATGCCACAGGGTTTTATTTTGGGTCTTTAGCGGCATTTCTTGAGTTGCTTGCATTTTTTTAACTGATTACTGTGAACTTGGTTTTCTTAAATTTATGTTGGGGGATAACAGCTGGATTATTTCAAATCAGCTTATGCATGTCTCTGTATCTCTCTCTCTGTGTGTTTTTTTAAAGAGCAGATTTCTGACCTTTAAGCTGCCAAAGTCTGCTTTGCTTTAAGATCATAGAGCAGTTCTCTTCTTACAGCTCACTTCTTAATTATTATTTTTTTCAGGAGGGTAAGGTTTTGGTTTCTGGAAAGGTGTCAGCACCAGTTCTTATTGTTTCTATATGTCTCTGGATAGCAACCATGGAGTACATTGCTGGTATCATTATCATGATTATAGCTCTTATACTGAAATCAATCAGGTTTAAAAATGCTTACGTTTTGGCAGGGATTTCCCCTAATATGTTCTTCTAAATTATTTTGGATTATCACAAGCATGTGATAATTTTTTCCTACCACTGACCAGCTCATCCTGGGGCTGGCCGGTGCTTTAAAAAAAAACTTCCTTGTAGTGGGAACAGAGAACCCACATCTTCAATCACGTGACCAAGAAAGAAGAAAAGCCGGCATTTCACAATATCCAGATCTTCCCCAGGTGAGATAGCGGCAAAAGCAATACCCCCACACACACACAAAAACCACAACCCAAACATTCAAAACAGGAAGGCACAACAATCCCTGTGAAAATCACTCAGGGAGCCAGTCATTAGTGTCTGAAGAGAAACACTTTCATTTGCATGCAGAAGGACAGCAAAGATGGAGCCAACTTGGCCTCTTGTGGCAGGGAGTTCCAGAGTCCGTGAGCAGCAACAGAGCAGGCCTTCTACTGTGTCCCCACAAAAGGGAGCTGGATTGGGCAGAGGGGAAGACAAATCAGTATATTACAAATTTCTCTCCAGTTATTATACCTGGCAAATTTTTAAGTGCAAAGGATGTCATATTGAAGAGGGAACAGGTTTGTTTTCCATGGCTTCAGAGACTAGGACTCGGGGCAATGGTTTCAAACTACAGGAAAAGAGATTCCACTGGAACATTAGGAAGAACTTCATGACAGTTAGAGCTATTCGGCAGTGGAATATGCTGCCACGGAGGATGGTTGAGTCTCCTTCTTTGGAGGTTTTTAAGCAGAGGCTGGATGGCCATCTGTCGGAAATATTGCGATGGGGGTTCCTGCATGGCAGGGGGTTGGACTAGATGGCCCTTGAGGTCTCTTCCAACTCTATGATTCTATGATTCTATGATCTAGTTATGAAAGGTTTTTATAACCCCCCACTACAATACCTTGAGCCTACCAGAATACTTTTAAGATTCACGATTTTTTAATTTTTAAAATAAATAAATAAATAAATTCCCATCTCTGAAAACAATGCATGTTTTTTTAAAATATGTCATTCAGTGTTAGGATTATCTCCCTTTTATATTAAAATGCTTGACCTGCTTTCCATGTAGACGCAGGCAGATCGGGTGCTCCTGAAACTTTATCTGATCCTCTTTAAAACTATTCAGTCTGAAAGCTGCCATCATTGCACCGCATGACAGGGATGTGAGCAATACAATAGGAGAATTAGATTATAATTCATCATTAGTTTCTCTGGTATATTCATCATTAAAGATCGCTAAGCTTATTTCACACTGTTAACACATTTCAAGACTTCTGGGAAGCAGGAGGAGAAAGAGTATTTCTTTTTTTTTAAACCACACACATTGTACTGTCGTTAAACTGATAAAAGCAGGGGTCCTCAAACTATGGCCCGTGGGCCAGATGTGGCCCTCCAGAGTCCTGAACCTGGCCTGCCGGCCATTGCAAAACCCCACCCCACCCTCCCACTTGAACTGAAAACTCACTGTGCAGCAGCAGTGGCTGCTGCCGCCTCAGCCACCAATTACAAGGGCCAAGCCTGCTGTTGCCCATAGTGTCTTGCAGGGTGAGCAGGCCGGGCCATCCCCTACGCCCTTGGAACTGCGGGAGAAGTAGGGCAGCTGTGCAGACTGGCAGGCGAGGAGAGTGGTGTTGGGCTGGGGACGGAGTGAAGTGGTTTGGGCCTCCCCTCTCCCCAACCTCAGAGCCATGCCAAGGAGCTGCAGGGTCTGGCCCCAAACAGTATCTGAGGGACAGTGGACCAGCCCCCTGTTTAAAAAGTATGAGGACCCCTGAGAAAGCAGCACTATGTTTCTAAGTCTCCTCTGCAAGATATTGCACAGTAGCAAAGGTTATGGTGGAATTTCCTTTGACATAGTCTGTCCTGCTATTTAGAAACTGGAAATCTCTTGCTTTAAGGCCGTTTTATATGTATAAAGAATATGTAACTTTGTGTAACAAAGTGAAGTAACTGTTTTCTAATTTCAGATACTGTACATGTTGTACATGTGCACATGCCTGTCTTGAAATATGTGACACTGTGTGGAAATAATGTGACATATATTATCTTACTCTCCTGGGTTTCCAGTTTGTTCATCTACGGGTTTCTAGGGACTGTGCCACTTGCCCAAGGCCACCCAGGCTGGCTCAACCCATCGGAGGCCCAGGGAGAAACTGAACTCACAACCACTGGCTCTGAACCAAGATGCTTAGACCAACTCCCGAACCTATATGCCTCTTACCTTGGACAAAACTATATACAGAGGGGGTAGAAAACATCTTTTACAAGTAGAGATGGGCACAACTCAAAAAAATGGTGTTTCGTTTGTCGCTTGTCGTTTAGGGGATCCATTTCGGTTCATTTTCGTTTTTCATGAATTTTTTGCAAAAAAATTCATTTTCGTTTCGTTACATAATGAAATGAAAAAACGAAAACGAAAAAGAAAAATTGCTGTTTCGTTAGCATTCATTACAGTTCAATGTATTTGCCGCAACAAAAACGAAACGCATGACAAAATTTCTGTTGTTTCGGTTCGTTTTGTTTCATTTTGGAGACAAAATTAGTTTTTCGTTTCGTTACGTAACGAAACAAAAAAACGAAAACGAAAACGAAAAATTGCTCGTTTCGTGCCCATCTCTATTTACAAGACAACTGCCAACGTCACTACTAGCCTTTGACGCTCTCTTAGTTTGTCAGCATGCCTAGCTTGGGGGAGAGGGTGGGAGGGAAATTAAGATGTACAAAGTCGAGAACTGCTTAAAAAATGTTGGTGGGAAGAAAACATGGTGGAGGTTTTCTGATTACTCAGGCGTGTCTTGTTGAATCATCCTGTCTTCGGGGTTGTTGGACACACAATATGCCAGATACCGCTCAAAGCAGTATGAAAAGACACCAAGTCAAGAAATCTGCAACGGATGGCAGAATGCCTACAGCATTCACTCCCCCGCCTTCTCTCATTTTTTCTTTTCCAGCTTAATGGGCGAGACAGATCATTCACAAAAATACCTAAGAAACAAGAAATCCACCACAATCTGCTGGAAAGCACCACATTCCTGGCAAGGCCAGTCCAATGACTGTGTAGCTTCCCAAGCGAAGCAGCAAATGTGTCACTTCTGACCCTGTGGCACCGACACTAAATGGAAGAGCACAATTGTGAGCGTCACACAAATTATTTTGCCCGTTGAGGCAGAGAATCTTCATAGAATCATAGAATAGAATCATAGAGTTGGAAGAGACCTCAAGGGCCATCCAGTCCAACCCCCTGCCATGCAGGAATACCCATCACAGGACTCCCGACAGATGGCCATCCAGCCTCTGCTTAAAGACCTCCAAAGAAGGAGACTCCACCACCCTCCTTTGTGGCAGCATCTTCCACTGCCGGACAGCTCTAACTGTCATGAATTCTCTCTGATGTTTAAAATGAATCTCTTGTGCCTCTCCTTCCCCATTCAGTACAATAACTAATTCAGAGAGGGACATCAGCCTCCGCCTCTCTAAAGCAGTGGTTCCTGACCCTGGGTCCCCAGATATTCTTGGACTACAACTCCCAGAAATCCCTTCCAGCACAGCTAATGATGAGGGCTTCTGGGAGTTTTAGTTCAAGCACATCATAGAATCATAGAATCATGAAGTTGGAAGGGGACTACAAGGCTATCAAGTCCAATCCCCTGATCCATGCAGAGGAGCTAAGGTTGGGATACTATGTTTAAATATCTGAAAGAATGTCCTATTGAAGAGGGAGCTGGCTTGTTTTCCATGGCTTCAGAGATTAGGACTTGGGGCCATGGTTTCAAATGACAAGAAAAGAGATTCCATTTGAACATTAGGAAGACCTTCATAACAGTCAGAGCTGTTCAACAGTGGAATATGCTGCCACAAAGGAGGGTGGTGGAGTCTCCTTCTTTGGGTTTTTTTTTAAGCAAATGACCATCTGTTGGGAGTCCTGTGATGGGGATTCCTGCATGGCAGGGGGTTGGACTGGATGGCCCTTGAGGTTTCTTCCAACTATATGATTCTATAATCTAGAGATCCTTATAAATGGAGAACAGGCACCAATGCTGAGGTTTAAGACACTAGAGAGAGAACAGATGAAACGGTGATAAGAGAAAGCAAATGTTTGCATATATGAGAGGAAATTACAGTTGTGAAAAAGGCATCCTTGTTTTTTATAAATGAGAAAAGCAGAGTGCTAGACGTTATGATTTAAATACCCCCATTCCCGCCTCTTCTTGTTCTGTATAACAGAACACCTGATGAAGTGTGTGACTGCTAAAAAGATGTTCTTTCTTTCAATATCAGAGAGGGTAGCCATGTTAGTCTTTTCAAGAATTGGACGTGTCCACGAAACGTTACATTAAAATATGAAAGTTAGTCTCTAAGATGCCACACATTTTGTGTCTTTTCTTTTCCTTTCTTTTGTTTCCTTTGATTTTTGCCTGCAATTTCTTTCCATATGTAAGTTAGAGGAAACTTCATTGGAAGAGCAGACCTGAGGGAGCTCATAAAAACATAATCTAAAAACATAGGGAGAATCATGCTAGTTTGGACCAAAGGCTTATTCAGTCCATCGCTCTGTTCACATAGCACTCAATCAGTTGCTTCTTGGAAGCTGACATTCTTATTTTCTTTTGCTTTTTTATGATTGTGCTGTGCTATTTATATGCTGATTCGTTTTTTTATTCTCCATCACTCTTCAGAAAAAATATTCTTATTTCAATTGTTTCTTTCGCTGGCTAGAGAGCTCAGTGGTGTAGGCTTCTGGCTATAGAGTCAGAGTTTCGGAGTTTGATTCCACCACGATGCCTCCTGGTAGTGGTGTCAGCCTGGATGGCCTTGGGCATGTTGAAGAAGGGGAGAGCCAAACCCCTTAAGTATGTTCCACCTGGAAAACCCCAGAAAGGATTGTCATCAGTGAGAACTGATTTGATGGAACGTTTCTTCAATTCATTTAAAATATCTGTATCCCACCTTTCTCCTTAAAAAGAACCCACACTGTTGTTGTTTCTTGGTATTCATCAACTGTCGTGCCGTGGCTATGAAATGGAGATGAGAGAGGCTACTTTTGTTGGAGCAGGATCTGCAGAATATTCATATAGGCGCAAGATATTTGGTTAATTGGTTTTGTTTTTCTAACAATAGCACCAGAATGTCTGCTGGGATGGCACCAGTTAGGATGGTAGGTAGAGATGGGCACGACTCAAAAAAATGGTGTTTCGTTTGTCGTTTGGTCGTTTAGGGGTCCATTTTGGTTCGTTTTCATTTTCGTGACTTTTTTGCAAAAAAATTCGTTTTCGTTTTGTTAGGTAACAAAACGAAAAAATGAAAACGAAAATGAAAAATTGCTGTTTCGTTAGCATTCTTTTTAGTTCAATGCATCTGCTGCAACGAAAATGAAAAACACGGCAAATTTGGTCGTTTCGTTTTCGTTTTCCTTTTGTTTTTTAAAAAAATTTCGTTTCATTTTCGTTGCGTAACGAAATGAAAAAACAAAAACAAAAACAAAAAATCGCTCATTTCGTGCCCATCTCTAATGGTAGGTGCTTTTGCCCTCATCACAAAAGCTCTATCAGATGTTTGTTATTATAACTTAGACCTGATCCCTGCCTCCCCCAGGCAGAGGAACTGGTTGGGCCTCTGTGAACATTGAAAAGCATCTGGGGTCTTGTTGTCACCCTAGCTATGATGGTCCATACAGGCTGCCTCTCAGGAAGCTACAGTGAAATCATAGAATTTGTAAAATCCAGAAAGCTAGGGCTAGAGTCACCGGTAGACGTGTGCAGTCATAATGTGCTGATTGTGCCAGAAATAACCAGTCAGCCTCTGTAAGAGTAATTAGCTTTTGCTTTTCATCAGCTTCTATGTGCCAACGCGCATTTCTTTAGATCAGGCCTGCCCAAAGTCCGGCCCGGGGCCAAATCCGGCCCGTTAGGCCATTCTGAGTGGCCTGCGGCTGGCTGGCCCACCCCTCCCTCCCCCTCCTTCACCCCATGTTTTTTTTAAAAAAAATCTTCTGCCAACACTGACACCGCTGGGAAGCTTGGGCAGCTGGGTGGTCTGCCGCCACCGGCACTGCAGGAGAAAGTGTGGGGGTGGGCAGGCCAGCAGGCCTCTACCACCACCAAGGAGCTTTGGGGTGGGCTGGCGGGCGAGCTGTCGCCACCGCTGGGGAGCTTGGGGGGGTGCAAGGTCGCACAGATTGCCTCTTCCAAGGGGCGACCTGTAGCCACGGCTCCCTGTGCTTCCTTTGGTCCCCACCTCCCTTCCTTCCTGGTTCCCCACTTTCCTTCCTTCCTCTCTTGGTTTCCACCTCCCTCCCTCCTTCCCTTGGTTCCTGCCTTCCTTCCTGCGGGTGGGGTTGCAAGGGGTCAGTGGGTGGGGCTAATGGGTCAGTGGGTCGGGCATGCAGTGGGGTAGCAGGGTCGGGGAGCCCCCCGTTTGGACATGCCTGTATGTCAACCAGCATATTTTAGCTTAAAACCCTTACTACCAATAAACCCACCTCAGGAGGGCCATTGCAGCCTGTTAGAAGAGGTTTCACAGAGGGTAGCCGTGTTAGTCTTTTCAAGAATTTCAGGCAAAAATCAAATCAAACCAAACCAAAACAAAACAAAAGACACAAAACAAGTGGCATCTTAAAGACTAACTTTCATATTTTAATGTAACGTTTCGTGGACTACACCAGTGTTCCCCAACCCCCGGGCCGTGGACCGGTGCCGGTCCGTGGATGAATCGGCACCGGGCCGCCGCCGCGCCACCCCCCCCACAATCGCCCCCCTGCCGCCGCGACCCCCCCGCAAGCAACCCCACCCCGCCGCCGCCGCCGCGACCCCCCGCCCCCGCCCCCGCAATCGCCCCCATCCCGCCGCCGCCGCCACGACCCCCCCGCAATCGTCCCCGCCGCCGCCGCCGCCGCAATCGCCCCCGTCCCGCCGCCGCAATCGCCCCTGTCCCGCCGCCGCCGCCATGACCCCCCCGCAATCGCCCCCGTCCCGCCGCCGCGACCCCCCCCGCCACCGCAATCCCCCCCGCAATCGCCCCCGCCCCCGCCGCCGCGACCCCACCGCAATCGTCCCTGCCCCCGCCGCCGCCGCCGCAATCGCCCCCATCCCGCCGCCGCCGCCACGACCCCCCACAATCGTCCCCGCCGCCGCCGCCGCCGCCATCGCCCCGTCCTGCCGCCGCCGCCGCCATCGCCCCGTCCTGCCGCCGCCGCCATGACCCCCCGCAATCGCCCCCGTCCCGCCGCCGCCGCTGTGACCCCCCCGCCGCCGCAATCCCCCCCCGCAATCGCCCCCGCCGCCGCCGCCACAGTCGCCCCCGTCCTGCCGCCGCCGCCACAACTCCCCCGCAATCGCACCCGTCCCGCCGCCGCAACCCCCCGCCCCCGCCCTCGCCCCCGCAATCGCCCCCATCCCGCCGCCGCCGCCACGACCCCCCCCACAATCGCCCCCCGCAATCGCCCCGTCCCACCATCGCCGCTGCCGCTGCGACCCCCCGCAATCGCCCCCGCCCCACCAGAAAGAAAGAAAGAAAGAA
This sequence comes from Phrynocephalus guinanensis, assembly GCA_037367245.1. Classification (NCBI taxonomy): domain Eukaryota; kingdom Metazoa; phylum Chordata; class Lepidosauria; order Squamata; family Agamidae; genus Phrynocephalus; species Phrynocephalus guinanensis. Next base: position 11,607,558 of record CM074751.1, on the reverse strand, counting down.
AGAAAGAAAGAAAGAAAGAAAGAAAGAAAGAAAGAAAGAAAGAAAGAAAGAAAAAGAAAGAAAGAAAGAAAGAAAGAAAGGAGGGAGGTAGGGAGGTAGGGAGGGGGGGAAGAAAAGGGAAAGAAAGAAAGAAAGAAAGAAAGAAAGAAAGAAAGAAAGAAAGAAAGAAAGAAAGAAAGAAAGAAAGAAAGAAAGAAAATATGAGGAAAGGAGGTAGAGTGGGAGGGAAGGAAGGAAGGAAAGAGAGGGAGGGAGAGGGAGAGAAATAAAGAAAAAGAAAGAAGGGAGGGGGGAGAGAAAGAAAGAAAGAAGGGAGAGAAAGAGGAAGGAAGGAAGGAAGGAAGGAAGGAAGGAAGGAAGGAAGGAAGGAAGGAAGGAAGGAAGGAAGGAAGGAAGGAAGGAAGGAGAGTGGGAGGAAAGAAAGAAAGAGGGAGGAAGGGAGAGAGAGAAAATAAGAAAAGAAAGAAGGGAGAGGGGGAGGGAGGGAGAAAGAAAAGGGAAAGAAAGAAAGAAAGAAAGAAAGAAGGGAGGGAGGGAGGGAGGGAGGGAGAAAGAAAAGGGACAGAAAGAAAGAAAGTAAGGAGGGAGGGAGGGAGGCCTCATGTCAAGGAAGGGCGAAGGGTCCCAAGACCTCACGGCGGCTGGGTAGCCCCCGGGGGAAAAAATGTGAGGAAGTAAAAACAGTGTTTCCTTGCAGCAATGCCAAGGACTCATCGTACAACACTGGCTCTTCGGCTTGAGTACAGAGATGAGCACCGCCCCCTAGAGTGGGAAACGACTAGCATGCATGTGCGTCTGTGGCCGGGGGGGGGGGCATTTACATTTTTTATCTTATTAAATCAAAACAAGCGGGCCAGGGAAAAATTATCAAGGATTTACCGGTCCACGGTGATAAAAAGGTTGGGGAGCACTGGACTACACGTCCAATTCAGACATATAGCAGCAGAATGAGGTTTGCAATATAATATTGGATGGGAGATACATTTCATACCAGATATTCATTGGCTGTAGTATATAGAGTTGCGGGGTGGAGAGGGGAGGGGGAGAGGGGAGAGGGGAGAACTTCTGAGTCAGCCTGGAAAGCCACAGAAAGGTGGAGATGTGGCCACAGCCAAGCCACCCTGGGTGACACTGCATCTCAAAAAGACAGTGGAACTGGAAAAGGTGCAACGGAGAGTGACTAAAATGATTACTGGGCTGGGGGAATCTACCTTATGAGGAAAGGCTAAAACATTTGGGGCTGTTTAGTCTGGGGGGGAAAGGCACCTGAGGGGGATATGATTGAGACGTACAAAATTATTCAGGGCATGAGTAAAATGGATAGAGGGACACTCTTCTCTCTCACACAAAATACCAGAACTAGGGGACATACACTCAAATTGAGGCTTGGGAGAGTGAGAACAGATAAAAGAAAATAATTTTTCTGTGGAAGTCCCTGCCACAGGATGTGGTGATGGCATCTGGCCTGGATGCCTTCAAAAGGGGATTGGACAGATTCCTGGAGGAAAAGTCCATCACAGGTTACAAACCATGATGGGGATGTGTAATCTCCAGACTTTAAACCGGGGTACCTCAAGGGCCGGATGCAGGGGAGTGGTATCAGGAGACAGAGATCTAGTCTCATCCGCTCCCAGACTCATTTGGTGGGGCCACTGTGAGATACAGTAAGCTGGACTAGATGGGCCCTTGGCCTGATCCAGCATGGCTCTTCTTATGTTCTTATGTTCTTTATGACTCCATGTGGGCCATGTTCAGCCTTCAGGCCCTGAACCCTCCCCTCTGGTCTGTGAGAATATCGAGAAGGAACGGGCCTTGGTAGCTCTCTACCAATCACCCTGCACAACCCCAGCTCAGCCCATCAGGTTTTCCAAAAAAAGCACATGGCAGCAGATGTTCGGAACAAAATCAACAGACATCTGTTCACATTATGAGTGTTAAATCCCCCTTTCTGTGGCCTGGTCTAAATCAATGTTTTCTCCTCGGTTTCATGGAATTCAAGTCTAATGTGATTTCAACAGAGCAGACAGTTTAGAATCCAATACCCACAACATTACGTTTCATCTGTTTGTGCCGCGGATCTGTCTCTGTGGATCGGCTAAAGAGTTTTTTCTAAGCCCATCTTTGCAGTTCTGGGAATAAGAAGGAGGTCTGTGCAGGAAGGAGACTTACTCGGGGAGGGAGTAATTCCCTGGGATGTCTCACTCAAACAATTGCAATACGGGAAACATAGGATATGCTGGAGCAGTGGTGGTGAACCTTCGGCACTTCAGATGTTTTGGACCACAACGCCTGACTCCTGACCCACAATTGCCAGTGACAAAGGCCAACGTTAGGAGGTTCCGAGGCTTATCTTTGCCAGGGCTTCCAGCTGGGATGGAGCGACCCTGGCCAGCACTTGGGTAAGCCCAAAGTCTACTGGAGCCAGTAATCCCTCACACGTCTTTTAGAAGCTCCGGCTGATCCTCACATGTTGGGATAATTCTATGAACAGAACCCAACTGGGCTGGAACGATCTGGAACACTGATGGCAGGAACATTCTCTCCACAGCACTTGAGCAAAGATGCCTTGCAGGGCTCAGAGTTTCATAGCAGCACTCAAAAGTGGCCTCTAATACCCTGCCCTCTGTAAGAGCCCCCGTAACATCTTGCCCTCTGCCTTGTAGTAGAGCCAGCCTGGTAAGTGGTACCCATTGATGGTCTTCGCTGATTTCCTAGTTCCCCTTTTTATTCCCAGCTGAGTTGGCAGTCCTCACAATATCTGACCTAGCACATTCCAGGGCATCCGGAATTTGAGTCATGGCAACCGGAGTTCTTTTCTTGGGAGATCAAAACGTTTCGCTACTTATCCAAGTAGCTTCATCAGGCTGAGGAAAGTTATATAGCATATGCTGTCCAATGCACTGACAAGTGAGCAGCGCTTTACATTGGAGAAACCAAACAGCCACTCAACAGGAGGGTGGCCCAGCACAGAAGGGGCAACAGTTCAGGACCAGAATCAGCAGTGTACCTTCAAAGGACAAAGGGCACTCACTCATTCAAAGATGAGGATGTACACATATTACACCAAAAAGATGGGTGGTTCAAGAGAGGGGTCAGGGAAGCCATTCATGTGTGTATTGAAACTCCCTCTCTCAACAGAGGCTGGGGACTTAGGCACAATCTGTCTAGTGCTTCTCATGCTGCCCTTACGTCAATCTCAAGACAAATCAGAAGAAGCACATCACACCTTAATGGGTGTTGAGAAGGGTTGCATTGGTGGGACTTTCACATACTCCACGGCATTGTACATTTAATGAGCCTATTCAGGCCATTGTCCACCTAATTAGCACAGACCTGGGTGGTGTGAGACCAAGGTGAATGATAAATTGTGAGCCTTGCACCAACTTTTCTCAGACTGTTGAAGCTTCTTGGATGAGTAGTGAAACGTTTCGATTTCACAAGACAAGAAGTCCAGTTGCCATGGCTCAGATAACTTCATCTGGATGACTGATAATCTTCACGGACATAGTCCAAGATATGTTTTGTACATCTCAGGAGGTGTAAACTGCTCCAACGCTGGAGGCATTCAAGAGAAAATTGGGCCACCATCAAGTCTGCTGTGATCTGGATTCCAGAATTGATTGGGGGAGTGGACTCAATGGTATTTTAGGCCCCTGCCAACTCCATGATTCTGTGATTCTATATTTGATGCACGGCTGTCCAGCTTCTTTCAATTATTCGAGATTCTGGGAGGAGCAAAGACTTCCCCTTTCACACCCTGGTCACACCAGGTATATCTGCCACTCCTCACTAAACAACCAACCTGTTTAATGACCGCTTAGACTTACAACCACTATCAGTGGCCAGTGTCGCCACCTAATGGCTGACTCAAGAAGAACCTGCTGTTCCAGACCCCAGTACCTGGGGGTGGGGAAACATCCAGCCTGCTTCTGTTGCCTGCACCTACCTTGGCAGTAGCTCAGCAGGGAAGAAGTAGGGATATTGCGTCCCTCCCCACCACCACTTTTCTCCTCCTCCACTGCTCCCAAGGGGTGGGTGTTGCTGTAAGAGATGTGCGCAAAATGAATAAATGTTACTTCATTACATAATGAAACGGTAGGATGTGTTTCATTATCAAAGGAAATGAAATGTCATTTTTTTCTTCTAGGAATGAAATGATTCACCTTAGAGGAACCAAAATACCTGAAAAGGTTTAAATTCCCGCTCAGCCATAGAAGCTGATGGAGGAGGCGAAGTTGTAAAACGACTCCTTAAACGTCTCGCTTCCCTTGAAAGGCCTGTTAGAGTTGCTACATGCCAATTTGACAGCACATAACTAACAAGATGAGAGGACGCACGAGCTTCTCAATCTTCTCTTATTTCCACCCCGGAGCCTGTTCTATCTCAAATGCAGATTGGATTACGAGGTTTTATTCTCACAGGGTCATACACGTGCCTTTTCTCTAAATTGATGTCTCTTCGGTGCATGGTCGACTCGTCTCCCATTTCTCTGAAGCTTTCCATCTGTGCATCGCCGAGCTGCTCGTTTAATCACGGGAGCCTTTCCGACCCCGCCTGTTTTGCAGGGTGGGATGGGGGGGGTTGGCTTGACTGGAAGCTCATAAATGTATGGATTTCCATTTGCAGACTGCATTTGTCTCCGGGAAGTGGAAGCGGGACAGATGGCACTGCCGAATCCGCAGATCGGCCATCCAAAAATGAGTTCCCACCTCCCCGAGTTCTGTCTACCGCTTGCATCCGGCGGGCTTGACCCACCAGTGAAGGATGATGGGAGTAGAGATGGGCACGACTTGAAAAAAAATTTTTTCGAGTTGTCGTTAGTCGGGCCGGTCCCGTTTCGGCTCGTTTCCGGTTTTCGCGAAAATTCACAAAAATTAGTCGGTTGGTTTTTTGTTTTTTCGTTGTCGTTAGTACTGGTTTTGGGGGGGGGAGCGGGCTCCTGGAGGCACCTCTCTGGGGTGGGTGCCTCCTCTGGCCCGCTATAAAGGGAAAGTGGGCTCCTGGAGGCACCCGTGGGTGCCTCCTATCGAAGCAGGCTCCAAGAGACCCCTCTACATGGGGGTCTCCCCTCCTCACCTGCTGCTGCTGCAAAATGCTATGCAATAGCCATATGGATATTGCATAACAGAATGTGCAGACAGTGAGACCAGTGAGAGTGATAGCGTCATGCCCGCCCTTCACAAGGCTCTGGCACCACCATGTCTCACACAGAAGGGAATTGTATTTGCTGCGTGTAGTGCAATGCAAGCAAGTAGATCTGGCTTTAAGGTGGCTTAGTGCAATGGCTAGGGTTAGGCTAGTGACGGGTAAGGTTACAGTGGGCTAGTGGGTTGCACCTCTGGGTGCCTCTCTGACCCACTAAGAAGACAGTCTGTGACGTATGGGTACGGAGTCAAGGGTTAGGGTTAGGGCTAGGGCAGGTTTTAGGGGGCTTTTTGGCACATCCCAGAAGTCTCCATGGCCAAGTGGCCATGCGACTGGTGGGATGGCTCCAAAAATTTGCATGGTTGTCCACTCCCACATGGCTGGCCACTCGGCCAGCCCATCATTGCGCAGGTGTAAAAAAATAAAATAAAATAAAATCAATGGAGGACAGAGGAGGAGAGGAGAGACATTTTGTTGCAAGAAAAAACCCACTGCTACTGTGAAAAATCTGGCAGTTTATAAATTTTCGCGTGTTTCTGTTGTGCTTGTGTGTTTTTGGACCACGATTTCAAAAACAATATTGCGTTTGCCGCCCCATTTTGGATCCCCCGCCCGCACCGCATGGCATGGCGAAATGGCAACTCGAGTCCGGCTGCCCAGGACGGGGGGGAGGCGGGACCCCCCCTCCAGAAACCACCCCTCCGGTAGGTGCCCTACGCCCTTAGTCAAGCAGGCATTTTTCCGCCTGCTTTTTTGGCCCGGGAACCGTGCCGTGCCGCTTGCTTGTGCTTTAATTGCGGGCGGCCGGCGACGAGACTGGGCTTTTTGCTGGCTGCGAGCCTGCGGCGAGTCCCACCAGAGCAGCCCAGGACGGGGGATGAGGGGGGAGGCCGGGGACCTCCAGAAACAACCCCTCTGGTAGGTGCCCTGAGGCACGGCAGGCATTTTTCCGCCTGCTTTTTGGCCGGGAACCAGGTTTTTTTAACTTTTAAAAACTTTTTTTCTGTGCCGCGTGGCATCGCGCAATCCCGCAATGCAAGGAACGAGCACGACAAATCAGACCAAAATTGTTCGTTCGTCGGTTCGAGCTCGAAGTCTGGCGGAGTAATTCCCGTTACCGTTTCCGTAGAGTAACGGAACCGAGTAACGGAAACGGAAACGGGAATACCGCTAAGTCGTGCCCATCTCTAGATGGGAGATGTTGAAAGCATCGGGCGAGCCTCAAGTCAACAAAGGACACCCTCCCTTCCCTCCCACGGCCGCGGCCGTATCAACCTCAGGGAATTCCCGGACGTTCCATCGCGTGCCATTGACGCCTGTAATCCTGGAGCCCTTTATCCGCCTTTGAACCTGTTAAATCGGCAGGGAGGAGAGGGGACCTCTTTTCCCCTGCCAAGACAGTCGGATCACAGGCGATTGCCAACTCCTGGAGTGCAATCACATGTCCAGTTCTGGGCCTTGCTTCTCCCTCAATACAAACAAAGCACACACGAGCAGGGCTTAGCCGTCAAGATCAACTGATTGGTTTTGCCCCCATATATCTCCTATAGCTTGCATATAGCCTGCATATAGGAGACACAGGATAAAAAAGCTCCTCTCCCAGGTAGTAAAATCGTGACTGCATTACCAAGCCACACTTCCCAGCTCAGATATAAATAAATTTGACACAACCATGAGCTCTTCTGCCCCTACAGTTCAAGCACGCTCCGCTTCCTCATATTTACAGATGGCTGTGCGAGATCTTCCTTCTTTTCCATTTTAAAAGTTGTGGGGTTTTGCATTTCTGGTTACAATTCACTTTGCTAGGCTAGAGAAGCACAGAGATTCAGAATAGCTTCAAGTTCCCCAAGTAGTCCACCCCTTTCTCACTAACCTACCATCTCAATAACTCACTCTGACACATTTGGAGGAGAGAGAGAAAAATAAAAATGTTTCATTTACTTAAACTTGTGGGCAGCCCGACAGCAAACAGACCAACAGACTGCTCCCAAGAAACTAAAGAGAGAGAAAGGGAACACTCAGCAGAAAGGCGGGGCTCTCTATGAATTCTGAGGGATGATTGGTTAGTGCGGGATAGATTGGCAGTCACCCCAGCTGAGCAAAGTCCTTCCCAGCCACACTTATTGGAAGCAGCAGGAAAAGTTATAAAAACTTCAACATTACATTCACCTCTGTGGATTACTTACGTTGATTGGCTCAACCACCCAAAGAGTAAAAAGTGTTTACCTCCGAGTCGTCAGTAAACTCAGAGCCAGCCCACCAGTATTCTCATGAGGTCATGAGGTCTAGCAGCATGTATAGACATTCTTGGCCATTCTTATTGGGAGATACTAGGAGCTGTATTTTTTAGAGAATCTTTTCCCCAAACCTAAAGGACACACAGCCACTCTAACCGTTGGTGTTTACATTACCTTTAAAACAAGAAGCACACAGAGCACCCATCTTATTTCCAAGCTGAAATACACTCTTGGCTGTGCAGTATCTCCAGACAAATGTTTAAAAATGAACTGAATTTGGAATATAATAGGACCCTGATATCCGCTGTGGATCGGCTCCAGGCTTTCCCATGGATAACAGAAACTGTGAATAAGAGAGAATGCCAAACCCCATCCCCCCAAAAAACTGCTATTTTGTGACAGTAGCTTGCTTTGCAGCTTCTGTTTGTGACAGTAGCTTGCTTTGCGGCTGCTGAATTATTTAATTTTTTTCCTCTGTCACCCATGGATAACTGAATCAGTGGTTAATGAATCAGTGGATACAGGGGTCCTATTGTACTTGTGTGTTTCTGGGGCCATAAGAGGGTGGAGCAAAGGGCCCAAGGAGGTGAGGTGCAGTACCTTACCCCTATGCAAGGCCAGGCACATATAAGGAAACGGACAGCACCTCCTACAGTGACCAAACATGTTTTGGTGGGAACTGATACAACCCAGAAAATCAGGGGTAGTGAGCCACTCACAGCCCTGATACAGCTTGAAAGGCAACTGCTTTGTCCCTGAACAGCTTGTTTTAAATATCAAGTGCACACTGTTTTACAGCTGCAAGTTCTGGCACACCCCAACATTGGGTGCAGAAAAGACCAACGTATATCCCCGCCTTCACGTATCATTCAGCAGCCATGCTTAAAAACCACTTTGAAACTGCCTCCCTCCTGTAAGCCAACTGCTGAGATCACTGAAGAGACCTTAGAACAAAGGGAGCCCATTCTTTTGCTGAGTCTGCAAAACCCGCAAGCTGGCTTTTAGGGCAGGGCCCCCATGGCGTACAGCATCAAAGCCCCGGGAAGCGTCCTCATAACGCCACCATCCAACTTGGGATCTCAGCCATACATCACAGGAGGAGGGGAGCGCACGAGTTAATGAACGCATGCAAATGGGCCTCGTTTTGCATGAAGCCACTTGCCAACATTGCCTACCATGTCCCGAAATACCTGACACTTGGCAGAGCTTGTAACGCAGGGGGGGCAGAGAACAAGGGGGTTCCAGACCTGTTGGGATTAGATATTTCCAGAACGCATTTCATCTCCAGAGGCTGGCTGCCTGGTTGCCCCCCAAATGCTGGTGTGGCATTTTTCATCATCCTGTCCTCCACATGACAATGTTGAAAATGGGGACAGCCTTTGCAACACCTTTCCTTTGGAAACAGGAAATCTAACCCTATGGTATCATCATTTTCATCATCCTAGGACTGCAGCACTGGAAGTCCAGGAGGCGCAGGAGAGAATCGCAGGAGTGGGCTGTGTTTGGCTAGACAGACTGAGACCTAAGCCACGGAGCTGTCCAGAACGTTTTATTATTTATTGTACTATAGCTGTGATGGTGAACCTTTTAGAGGCCGAGTGCCCAAACTGTGATTCAGAACCCACTAATTTTTCGCAAAGTGCCAATACGGCAATTTAACCTGAATACAGGTGGCTGTGAAGGGGCGATGTCGGGTGCCCACAGAAAGGGCTCCGAGTGCCACCTTTGGCACCCATACCATAGGTTCACCAACACTGTGCTACAGGATATCCATCTCCTTGGGGGGGGGGTTACAAGCACACACCCACAGATGCTGAAAAAAATGCTGCATAGAGCAAATGCAAAGTTAGTAGCAAACTCTGTGTATAGTAGCATGATCTCTAGCATGTTTTCCAGGCAGCAGTAGTAGTTGATGATATCTTTTCTCTGGGAGTGCCCGGGGCCTGTGAGGTTGCTCAAGGCCACATAAGCTTGCTGTTCTCCTAGAAGGCCCTGTAGGGAACCAAATTCCCAACCTCTGGCTCTGTAGCCCAGCTACATCTGACTCACTGAACTATTCAACCAACTAATGTCTCTTTCAAAGTCACTTTATAAAAGCAATAGGCAAATGTCTTGGGACGGAAGCCACATCAGCACACCCCAAACCTACCTTTTATAAACTGATGGGGTGTGAACTCTCTGCAGCAAACCAGGAAAGGGATCTTGTTGTCCTGGTGGACAGCTCAATGAAGGTGTCAACCAAGCGCAACGCAGCAGTGAAAAAAGCAAACTCAATTCTAGGGATCATTAGGAAGGGTATAGAAAATAAGTCAGCAAGTGTCATTTTGCCTCTTTATAAATCTATGGTGAGGCCCCACCTGGAGTACTCTGTACAGTTCTGGTCACCATACCTCCACAAGGATATTATGGAAATGGAAAAAGTGCAGAGGAGGGCAACCAGAATGATTAGGGGCCTCTTCACTCTTGAATGACAGCACCTAAGAGGTGACCTGATTGGATTTTACAAAATCATACATGGTATTAGAGATGGGCACAAATAAAAAAAATGGCATTTCGTTTGTCGGTTGTCATTTAGGGGGTCTGTTTCGGTTCGTTTCCGTTTTTCGTGAATTTTTGCATTTGCAAAGAATTCGTTTTTGTTTTCGTTTGTTTTGTTACCATTTCGTTACCATTTATTTCCATTTTTTGTTATTTTTTTCCTTTTAAAGCAGTTCAATGTCTTGCCGTAACGAAAACGAAACGGACGACAAAATTTCTGGTGTTTCTGTTCGTTTGTTTCATTTTAGAGATAAAATTCGTTTCTCGTTTCGTTGCATAACAAAATGGAAACGGAAAATTGTTCGTTTCGTGCCCATCTCTACATGGTATGGACAAAGTAGATAAGGAAAAACTGTTTTCCCTATCATGTAACACTAGAACTAGGGGGCACTCCATGAAACTTTTGGGTGCTGGATTTCAAACAAATAAGATAAAGTATCAATGGCTATCATTATGGATGCCTAAGGACAACCTCCGGGTTGGACAGATAGGCAGGATATCTCTCAATGCCCTTTGCAGGGAATCAGAAGCAGGTGAAGACATCTACTTGGGAATACTCTGAAGCAAATGGTGAGCCACTGTGTGAGACAGAATGCTGGACTGGATGGGCTGTGGCCTGTTCCAGCAAGGCTGTTCTTATGTTGTTATGTTCTTATCTATCTATCTATCTATCTATCTATCAACCTACCTACCTACCTACCTACCTTACCTTTCTCCTTGGAAAAGGAATCAAGGCGGCTTACAGTATGGAGGGACAATATACAGTCCAGTACAATTAAGACATATTCAAGTTTAAGAACAGTGAATTGAAGAATGTCTTGCAGCATTAAAAGACAACATTAAAGCTAAAAGAGAATGCAAGCAGTTAAGAAAATATAAATGCCATGTAATCGTGTACGGCAGACCATCTAAAAGTTATGGGACGGGAACTAAAAATTGATAACATGGTGTCAATGTAATCACACCAGGAGAGATATAAACATAAATTTATAAGTGGTTATTTGCATTGAATGCTTTTCCCCCTCTTTTACGAGTAGACAGAACTCCTAGTTCCCTGAGCTCCTTGCCCTCTGAAGATGCCAGCCACAGATTCTGGTGAAACGTCAGGATGAAAAACTTCCAGAACACGGCCAAACAGTCTGAAAAACTCACAACTATGAGGTCCTCCTTTGGTTGGGAAGGAAATTCTTCGTCAAGTCACATCTCGTCCATGTTCAGGTTTGCCACATAAATCTCAAAGGACGCGTTTTCTCCAGCACCTGAGCAGGTACTAAAACTAGTCAAAGAGCCTGCAGAAGCTGCCTCTTCTCTTAAAGTGGCCACTATTTATTTGCAGGATTACAACCAGCCCTGCAGGTGATCTGGATCCGGGATGAGGACCTGACCTGCCTGGTTCTGCAGGTGTTCTTGAGTGGCAGCTCCCATCAGCCATAACCAGCTTAGCCAAGCCTGGGAGCCGTAGTCCAGAAGCATCTCAAGGCAAGCTTGTCACCCATGTGGGAAAACAGTGAAAGAGGATGTCTGTGAAAATTCTCAGTCATCCGGGTGAGTTCATCTGGAAGTTGAGACATGGCAACTTGACTTTTTTTCCTGAGAGATCTAAACATTTTGCTACTCATCCAAGCAGCTTCATCAGTCAGGATTCATCAATTAATGCAGAACAGCCTGGAACGGAGTTTGGTATTTCTTGAATTGACTCAAGAGAGTTTGGGATTAAAGACGGGGATGGATTTTTTTTTTTAAAAAAATGGTGATTCATCATTATTTGTGATCTGTCAGGGCTGATAAACTGATGAATTGACAAATGGATGGCTATCCAGTGACAAATTGACGAAACAATGAATTATTTATCTCCACTATAAGAAGCTCCTCAGGCATCTAGAGGCTCCAAATATGTGTGCATGTTTCCTCTGCCTCTCCTACACAAGCCCTGTGTATTTCCTAAAGATTGGGGTTCAGATATCTAAACTATGTACCCCGAAATAGGCCACCTCCAGGAAAGTGCCATCCGGGCACCTAGAGACACCAGCCCCAGCTCTCCTCTACAGTCCCTCTAAGGGCCTTTTCACATGACCCCCTAAGATCCGCTGGCCCCTTAAATTCGGACCAAAGATCTTAGGGGTTCGTTGCTCTTCCTTCCTCCCCACCAGAGAAAGAGGGGGGAAATGCAGCTCACCTGGAGGAGCTTCCCGGAGCTCCTTTTCTCTTCCGTTTCTCTTCTGCTTGCTTTTTTTCCTCCCACCTCTTCTCTTAAAGGGGCAGGAGGCAAAAAAAACACAAGCAGAAGCCAGGAGAGCCCCGCACTGACCAGATTAAATCCAGACCTGGGGATTTTCACCCACCTCAAGCAGGTACAAGAAAGTGCAGCTGGGTCGTGCTTAGGTGGGCGGGGTCGCACTTAATTGTCTGCAAAGTCCGGAGCTGGTGGGAAAACACTTGTAAGGTCCGGACCTTGCAGCCATTTCCTGCGGAGCTTAGGGGTCATGTATAAAGGCCCTAAGTTTGGAGAAGACTGGGTTTCAAACATCTGCATTCTACACCCTCAAAGTGGAGGCCCTTAGGAAAATGTCCTTTAGAAACTGGATTGGGAAACTGAATCTTCACCAGACATGGAAGGATTTGTAGAGGAGACTTATAGAAATCTTCTCTTCAAGTTTGAAGTCTCTAGGTACCTGGGGAGATCTTTCCTGGGGGCTCTATTTCTGGGTGCATAACCCAGACAGCAAAACTCCAATCTCCACAAAAGTTGGAGAGATTGTAGAGCAGAGTTAGGGGATATTTCCCTTTAAGCTTGGTGTTTCTCGGGGTGCCTTTGGAGGTATATTATAGCCTAACAAATTAATGGATCAAAAAACACTAAAAAAACCCCACCAAATTTGTATTAATTGGGGGAACTCACTTTATGACAAAAATGAATTGATGAATTTTGACGAATTAGCCAAATTCATCAGAAAGCATGATTCATTTTTTTTCCAATTCCTCCCCCTCTCTATTTGGGATTCTTTAGAATCTTTGATCCTCCCTTTGATGTCCAAAGACACCAGAATGCATCTCAGAAGACATTAGATGCCCTACATGAGAGGTTTATTAACTATGCAATAGTTCAGTGATTCTCAGAAGTGCTATCTGTGCTGACCAGGATTTCTGGGAGTTGTAGTCCAATAACAGATCTGATCTTAACCAGTAGGGAGGACCTTGTAAATGGGGTCAAAGTGGTGGGATCTTTAAGTAGAAGTGACCATGCTCTCTTTTGGTATTTGTTATACAGTGGGAAAGGGAAGCTAAGTATAACCAGACCAGCATCCTGGAATTTATGAAAGCCAAGTTTTGTGCAGAGGGTTGGACTGGGTGGCCCTTGAGGTCTCTTCCAACTCTCTGATTCTATGATTCTATGAACACCTGGGGATAAAAGACTGGGAACCACTGCTGAATAACACATCCTGAAATAACTTAAAATCAACATGTGTTGTCTTCAAGGGAAGAAATCTCAGCTTATAACACAGATATGTCCAAGAACATCTGGTGATCCAAGGTTAGGAACCACTGGTGTAGTGAACAGAGTGATGGACAAGGAGTCGGAAGTTCTAATCCCTGCTCAGCCGTGGAAATTCACTGGTGGGGGACTGATAAAAGCAACCCTTGAATATCTCCCTTACCTCAAAAGCCCAACTACGGACTATAAATGAGTTCTGATATGATGACACACAACAGTCACAGAGGACAAATATGGCTCTGATAAGATCTCTATCTATTTCTCCTGAGGTTCCCCATATGGCCAAGTATATTTTCTCATGATATCATCATTTGGCGATTTATCCAGTTTTCACGTGGATTTTCCCCCCTATTCCAAATGATGGAAATGCCTCTCTTGCAGCTCATTTAACCAGTGGTAAAAGCTTGAAATTATGTTGTTAAGTTTTGCCCCACCCCTTCTTTCTGGCTCCACCCACTATCGAGATACAGCCCCTTGAGACCTCCTCTAACATGGAATTTGGCCCTTGAACAAAAAGGGCTTCTCAGCTTGGTGTTTTGCAAGAGAAAACCTAACAGGTATCTCTATCAAAAATTAATCCTGCTATAGCATTTTACTTCTATTTTATTTATAATTACTGGATTATTATGACCAAATGTCAGCATTATTAGATATACAAGACTAAAATACAACAACAAATCGTATAACATTTACAATCAATATAAAACAGACTGAAATTCAAATTACAGTCCAATATGAATTCTGAATCTACTGACTGCAGTGATTTAATCATCTGTTTTCTTATTGACCAAGCAGCTACTGCATGGAATTTTGCAGCCTTTACCTGTAATTTATCTTGAGGAAGCAGGAAGGAGGAAAGAGATGTAGAATGTATCGGGTCTCCCCGGATAACATTTTAAGATTGGGGTTGCATATGTGTTCATATGTACAGTTCTGCTGTTTGTCTTCCATGGGTTCCACCATACCTGACTGACGGGGGAGGGGGGGGTTGGACACATTGGTTTAAAGAAGTACCTGAGTATCTTTTCACTAAAAAAGCTGGAGGCAGAGCACTGATAGAGACTAGGGTAAAAATTCTGCAGTGTTTCATGAGTTCCAGATTACAGAAGTAATCTGCAGGAATCAAGGTTTTACTAAGGTTCCCACAGCTGAATAGTATAGGAAACCCATGCTGTGTCAAACTAGAGGGCCTGACACTGCACCTCATCAGAAGATAAAATTTCTACTTCTGTTCTAATTAATGTAATGATTTCCAAATGTCCATTGACACACATCAGATTTAATATGCCCCTTTTTATGTCTTTGTGTCTCCCCCCCCCCTCTCTCTCTCTCTCTCTCTCTCTCTCCTGTAATTTTTTTTTCAGGCGACGTGTTAAATATCCCCATAGATCGCCTTCATTTGATCTCATCTGGCCCTGAAAAAAAGATCTCTCCCAGAAAGAAAAGGAAACTTCAAAAAGAAATATTGAGTAGGAGGTATTCAGCTGTGAAACCTGAGGTGCCTGACAACATTTTCTTGGGAAATCAATGCGGAGAAGGGCCACAGTAGATGAAAAAGGGGTCCATCTTAGCAAAGAGATGGAGGTGCAGCAAGAAAAGAAAACAAAGCACTCCTAGCTGTGCTGTACAGAAAGATTGAGGCATAATAGATTCTGATGAAATATGGGTTCAGTCTAAAGCAGGCATGTTCAAACTTCAGCCCTCCAGATGTTCTGGACCACAACTCCCATAGTCCTTTGCCATTGGCAATCTAAGCTTAGAATTCTGGGAGTTGTGGTGCAAAACACCAGGAGGACCGAAGTCTGGTCATGCCTGTTCTAAAGGACTGGGACTAAGAAAGAGCATGGCGATGAGTAAGAGGTTTTGAATCAGGTAGAGCAGGAGAACTGAAGAGGCCCGAGCTGCTGTCACTACTTGGACTACTTGCCAATTTGGTTTAGGGTTTAGAAGATTTCTGAGATGCGTAGCTGATTCTTCCCTTTATAGGACATCCAACCCAGTCTTGTTTTTTTAATCTAAATTTGAATTCAAAGGGAAACTTGAACTTTGCAGTTCTACAAGCAGCATTTATGTTGGTGCTGTTACTGAGGATTTGGGCGCACAAATAGTAGCATTTTGCTATTATTGGAATCGTGCAGGTTGTCTGTTACATTACAGCTGTGAATAAGAAAAGACTAGTTTTGTGTCTTGTGTTTGCAAGATTCGTCAAGACTTATCCAGGTAAGCAAATAGTGCCATCAAAGTTGAAAGTGTCACAGTCCAGACTACCTGAAGAGACGATCTCTCCTCTTCTTGGCTCTTAGGATCATCCGAGGAGGTACTTCTGTCAGTCCCCTTCCCACTGGAGGAACATTGGATGAGGGCAGAAGAGAGGGCCTTCTCTGTGGTAGCTCCCAAGTTATGGAATGCTATCCCTTGGGAGATCAGGTTGGCCCCCTCCCTTTTATCTTTCCAGCAAGTGCTGAAGACCCACCTTTTCAGGCAGGCTTTAAAAACAATCTTGACAGTCACTGCATGCCATTTTTTAGTTACAATGTTTTTTAATGTTTCACATGTTTTCCATTATTCAGTGTATTTTAATCAGTTTGACATTTTGTTTTATACACTACAACCCCCTTAGCCACAGGATCAGCATCTACTGATTCACTTATCCACAGTCTGTAAATATTAGAAATATTCAAAGAAAAAAAATCCAGGGGGAAAAAAACATTTTCATATGTATTACCAGAACTGGCCACTAGAGAGAGACAGATACCTCTGTAATGTGTTCTCTGGTGCCCTCTCATGGCTGATTCTGTCAATGCATGTGAAAATATTTGGTTTTTTTCTTGTTTAAATGGTAAAGGTCTCCCCCACACACACATGTGTGCTAGTATGTATGACTCTAGGGGCAGTGCTCATCTCTGTATTCAAGCCGAAGAGCCAGTGTTGTGCAAGTCCCTGGCCATGTGGCCAGCATGGCTGCAAGGAAACAATGTTTGCCTTCCTGCTTTTTAAGGCGGTACCTATTTATCTACTTGCATTTTACATGCTTTTGAACTGCTAGGTTGGCAGGAGCTGGGGTTAACAGCAGGAGCTCGCTCTGCTGTGTAGCACCCAGGATTCGAACCACTGAGCCGCCGACTTTGCAGCTGACAATTTTCAGTGCTCTAGCCTGCTGAGCCACCACGCCACCTTTTTCCTCCTTTTACCATGTTCTATATCCATGGTTTTCAGTATCAACTGGGGGGTGGGGGGCTTGGAACTATTCCCCCAAAGGTATGGGGGTCCAACTGTAATGTATGTCTTACTGTGTTTCCAGGTCAGTTTTTAAAATAATCTGTGAGATGCTTTGGGTCCCCTTATCAGGAGAAAAGCAACTTATAAATGAGACAAACAAACAATATTGTACCACTGTTTCATGTGGGTGGGTGTCCTTTTAGCAGCAAAAATGGCAGAGCACCTAGTGGCACTAGATGCACTAGGTTTGCCCTCGTCTATCACCAGCTGCAGGCTGTAGCTTCTGTTAGGTTAAATTGAACATAAGAACATAAGAAGAGCCATGCTGGATTAGGCCAACGGCCCATCTAGTCCAGCTTCCTGTATCTCACAGTGGCCCCACCAGATGTGTCTGGGAGCACATGAGACTAGTTTTCTGTCTCCTGATACCACTCCCCTGCATCTGGCCCTTGAAGTACCCTGGTTTTAAGCCTGGAGATTACACATCTCAATCATGGTTTGCAACCAGGGATGGACTTTTCCTCCAGGAATCTGTCCAATCCCCTTTTGAAGTCATCCAGGCCAGATGCCATCACCACATCCTGTGGCAGGGAGTTCCACAGACTAACAACGCACTGGGTGAAAAAAATATCTTATTTTGTCTGTTCTGACTCTCCCAGCCATCAATTTGAGTGGATGTCCCATAGTTCTGGTATTTTGTGAGAGGGAGAAGAGCTTCCCTCTATCCACAAAGCTCTTTGCTGTTGATTTCTTCAGGGGCTGTTTGTTTGTTTGTTTGTTTGTTTGTTTGTTTGTTTGTTTGTTTGTTTTTCCCCTTTGTGTGTTGTGTCCCAAGGTGGTTATCCTAGTCAGTATCTTGTACATTAAGGTTAGCAGGGGTGTGTTTCCATTAAAATTGCAGGAATAGCATCTAATTGTCGGAGTGCCTCTAGTTGTCCGCCCGTGCAACCTTCTACACTCAAGCTATGATACTGCGGGCCGCCACACCAAGGGAGGTCTAGAACTGGGCAACTTGGAACAGGGTGGCTGCTATGTTACGGGATGCCCGGCCAGCAGAGGTGCCCCAGCAGTGCCCCTTCCCACCTAGCATTGAGAAAACCAGTTTCTTTTAGAAGCCTCCTTTCAGAGAAGCTTTTCAAGATGTCTACCCTGCATGATAGCTAGTTGTGATGTTATTATATTTCAATTGGTTCCCTCACTGCTCCTGCCGGAGGGCAGGTGGGTTCCCTTGGATGAGAGGTTTGCCTGGTGGGGAGATGGATGCATTTATGCTTATGTTTTAAGTCTGTAAGCCACCCAGAGTAGTGGCTTAACATTAGAAGAGTGGAATAAATAAATAAATAAATAAATAAATAAATAAATAAATGTGATGATATTTGCCAATATTAGTTCAAATTGCCATGGAGAAATGTAATGCAAAAAAGCATTTAATGAAAGGATTCTGATGTCTGTCTGTCTGTCTGTCTGTCTGTCTGTCTGTCTGTCTGTCTGTCAAATTGTAACTGCTGCAAGCAGGACTGGAACTCCATAGCAGGACCAGCTGGAAGGGAGCCTTTGTTTGCGAATCACTCAAGATCAACTCTCACCAGCCAAACCTGGAGAATGAACTTTTATCTCCCAGTCAGCCAAGCGTATGCGGTTGTAAGTTCAATCTTTGAACCTGGAGCCCTGGTGGTTCTCAAAAATGCCAAAGCAACAAACAAAACAAACCCATTAATTATTACCAAGTTCTGAATGGCAGATGTTGAGCGGTATTTAAAGATTACCGGGTGGAGGTAGGTCAAGTTATTTTGGGTTCGCTCTCTGCAACCAAAGGCAGCTCTCTTAAAGCTGATTAGGAAACATGAACCAGATTGCCTGCTTTCATCGTGGGGAATTCATCATATCTAATACTCCTTGTTTATGTATGTCAGAGCAAGAGGGAGGGTTGGGGTTCCCTCCACCAGTGTGTGTCTTCTGCTTCCTGCCGGGTTAGCCAGAAAAATATTGCTTTCCCAGAAGGAAACAGAGTTTTGTTCTGCTTTCTTAACTGCATGGCATGGCAAATATATACTGTATTTAATAACTAGCACTCCAGGGGTGATCATTCTAAGCAATTACTGGACAGCAATGAAGACAAATTCATTGCTAATGTGACTACCTAGATTGCAACATCCTTCTTCACAAGCTTTGGAGCTGGCCTCCTTAGTCTTTGAAAGCCTTAGCAATGGCTTCCTTCCTTAGTCAAGACCTAGATTATATGGGGCAGACCTTGGAAGAGTTAATGTTGAAGCCCTACGCCAGTGGTGGCGAACCTTCGGCACTCCAGATGTTTTGGACCACAACTCCCACAGTCCTTTGTCATTGGCAGTCTAGGCTTGGGATCCTGGGAGTCATGCTCCAAAACATCTGGAGTGCTGAACGTTCACCACCACTGCTCTAAACTGACAGCATCTCCAGCCAGTCTGGGAATCCGGGGGGGGGTGTTTACGGCATCTAGGCAGCTTAGAGAGTGCTTCTAGGAGAATTATTTTGCTGGCTAAATTATGGTGGCAGAAAGCAAAAGCAAAGCAAAGTGTTCTGCTTATATACCGCCCCATACCACTTCAAGCAGTCTCTGGGCGGTTTATAGTTTTTAATTACAGTATGCAGGCTACACATTGCCCCCAGCAAGCTGAGTACTCATTTTACCGACCTCAGAAGGATGGAAGGCTGAGTGAACCTTGAGCCTGCTACCTGGGATTGAACCCCAGGTCGTGAGCACAGTTTTACCTGCAGGACAGGCATTCAACCACTGCGCCACGAGGCTCAGAAGAGAACATACGCACACGCCAAAAGAAGAACACAGAGATGAGGTAATATGAGGGAACTGTCCAGGTGTTTTAGATGCCATCTTCTTACATCCCATATGTACAGTACCAGTGATGACACTCAATTAGACCAGGACTAAGAAAGTCCCAAATAATTTCCAACACCCCTAAGAGGGAAGGAGTTGCTAGCACGGCTTTCGACTCAGCTAGTCTTTGGTCATTGTAGCCTGTAGGAATGGCACTCCCCACCTCCCCCTCTTAGACTGTTTCCTGTTTCCAATGGCTCTTTAAAACAATGGGATCTCTGCAATGCATCCCCAAAACCTAGGGGGTGAGACCCATGAAGACGGATGACTCAGTTGAATATCCACCCCAGATTTTTTTTCGCCCTAAGAACATTTGAAAGTATTTAGAGCCAATATAAGCTGGCTGGATAGCTCAGAGGCTAAAGGATCGGTCTGTGGCATAAAAGGTTGGGAGTTCAATCCCCCACAGCGCATCCAGGGAAGAGAACCAGCCTGGGTGGCCTTGGGCAAGCCACACAGCCCCAAGGCACCCACCCACCCACCCAATAAACCACTTATGAGCCTCTTTTACCTGGAAAACCTTGAAAAGGTTGTCCATAAGTCAGAATATACTTGATGATGCATTATTATTATTATTATTATTATTATTATTATTATTATTATTATTATTATTATTATTATTATTATTATTATTATTATTATTATTATTATTATTATTATTATTATACACAGTGTCTTATCCCTAAAGGGAACCTTGCTTTTCTTCTCACACAGTCTCTGTCTTTTATTTAAAAGAGAGATGCGCTTACAAGATGGCCACATTTTGTGGCTTTCGGTAGCCCTACTTCTGTATTCCCAATCCGTAGCAAAAACATGTGTGAACAGATCGGCATCAATACATATAGAAATGGCAGGGCTACGCTAATGAGAGGTGAGGAACATAACCCGAGGCTGATCATACATAATATTAGGAGACAAGTGTTAAATGGTGTGGAGTCAGGTGTGGATCCAGAAGCTTGCATTTAAGCCAAAAGTTTAAAATGCCCTCCTATTAAGGCAATAGATTTCTATTTTTTAAGGCCAGATTTTATGGTTTTCATTCATTTTTCTTTCTTTCTTTCTTTCTTTCTTTCTTTCTTTCTTTCTTTCTTTCTTTCTTTCTTTCCTTGCACCAGCAAGAGAAAGCATTTTAAATAGCTCAGTGTGTTAGGTTTCTGGCTGTGGAGCCAGAGGTTGGGAGTTCAATCCCCCATGGTACCTCCTAAACAACATCTGAGTATTCTCTTCTTGGAAAACCCTGGAAAGTTTTGCCATAAAGTCAGAATTTGTTGTTGTTGTTGTTGTTGTTCTTGTTGTTGTTGTTGTTGAGATTGTAAGTGCCAGTTGATGAGTTGATGAGAAAAAGCAGCATGAAAATGAAACCAGTAACCTCAGGAAATGCTGAGTGCTCCAACACTGGCAGCATTCAAGAGAAAACTGGACGGCCATCTGTCAGATTGGCCTTGATATGTATTCTTGCCTTGAGCAGGGGGTTGGACTCTGTGGTCTTATAGGACCTTCCAACTCAATTATTCCATAGGTCTATGATTTTAAGGGGTTGTCTATTCTGGGGAACTTGAAACAATTCTGCTCTGTGAATCCTTGCACTTCTGCTGTATAGCTGGGGAGGGGGGACCACCACCACCACCATCAAGAGGAAGAATTAGCAAACTCTGAGAGCGGGAAGGACAAACTGCATTCGTCCAGATTTTGTTGCAATATGAGTTCCATCTTCCACCATCCATTATCTTGCTAGATCTGATGGCAGCTGAACAACTGGTGGGCCAAGAAGTTCTCATGTCTGTCTCAAGTGAAAACCAGATCCCCATGTTTCTCTGCTACCCAAGGATAAGCCCAGCTAAGGGTGAGTGGTGGTCACCAGGTGATAAATCTGCCCCAGGAGCAACCTATAAAATAAATGACTGCTGCATGGAATGGCCCTTACCTGAATCAATAGAGGAGTCAGTTGTACGAATGAGACAAAACCTTTTCAGGGTATTTAAGGGAAGTATTCTACTTTTGAATAATGAGAAAGGACATTATTTCCCCCATACTGTGACAGTAACCGCAACTAAGTATTTTGGAGGACTTTGGAGCTGTAACAGCAGCCAATGACTTTTCCAAAACGATTCTCCAGGTTCTGGCTTCAGGACATCTGGAGCACAGACCTAGGGTGGAGGACCTGGAAAAATGTTCTGCTTATATACTGACCCATAGTGCTTAAAGCACTCCCTGGGCGGTTTACAATTTATTGATGCAGGCTACACGTTGCCTCCCCAGAAGGCAGGGCACTCATTTTGCTGACCTCCAAAGGCTGGAAGGCTGAGTAAACCTTGAGCCTACCACCTGGGATTGAACCCCAGGTTGTAAGCGCAGTTATAGCTTCAGGGCAGCTGTTTAACCACTGTGCCACAAGGCTCAGTCCAGGTCACCGAGTCAGCCACCGAGTTTATCTGTGGCTATCTTTGCGCCCAAACTAATCTGAGCATCCCCAAGACCCTTGCAGCAGATCTGCCATGGCAAATTCATGGCAGCTCACCAAATATCTCCAGGAAAGTTTTCTCAATGTGAGAATAGCTGTTGGAAGAGCCCGGATGCAGCTGAGTGGGTGGAGACCTCAACCCGCAGAGTGTAACGCTAGCCTCCAAGAATATGCTTGAGTAGTTTATTTTTTTCCAACCGACCAGCCAGTGGCACTATAACCTATTGCCTCCACTCTCTCCTTTCTAAAGGCCATCATGCTGTTGTTGTTTTACAGAGCTTGTTTGCTTCCACATCTAGAGAAAGGAGTGACTGTGTTTCCAATCATTATTAAGTTGCGCCCAAGAGGATCTGTAATGAAAACAAATGGGTCTGTGCAGCCAGCTCCTGCCATGCGCCTTTGCAAAGACGCCGGCATGACCTTCAGGCAAAGTGGATGGAAGTCAGACCGCACGGCCGCCGAGCCCCGGAGGTTCAGATGATGCAGATTGGTCCTGAAAGGCAGGTCAGACTGACATTGCGGCTGGCATCTGGTGTTGACAGCGAAGAAACATCTTCCCTCGTCGTGTCCGGTTGCAAAACGTGGCCCTGGCCATCAGCAAATGTTTCAAGCTTCCCACTCCAACTGATCATACTTTATGTCCTTGTCCAGATTCTTATAGGTTATTTAATGTGCCATCAAGTCTGGACTGAGCTATGATGACCCAAATAAGCGGGATAGTTCAGTGGTCTAGGAATCTGTCTGCAGAGTTATTAGTCGGGTGTTCGAATCCCCCTTGTACCTCCTGGGAGCCAGCCTGGGTGACCTTGGGCAAGTTGTGCCATCCCAGGGCAGTCCTAGACCAAGCCTACACAATGCGTCAACTGCGGGCAACCAGTAGCCCACAGGGCCATTGGAAGAAGCCTGCCAGGTCTCTGCCAGCCTCCCGAAATGCCAGGGAAATGAATTTTTTTTTGCCCACCCCCCGCCTAGATGTTCAGTCCAGATTTGGGAGTTTCAAGAGTAGATCATGGGGACGTTTGCCAGGTAAAAGTAGACCATGGGCTGTTCAAAGTTGGACAGCCCTGCCCTAGAGGAACGGAATAGGAAACCACTTCTGAGTCTTCTCCACCTGGAAAACCCTCAAAATTGACTTGACAGCACATGATGATTATTTTAGTAGGGTTTTCAGGTTAAGTGAGATACTTAAGGCATGGTTTTACCAATTTCACACACCAAACAAGCTTGTGTGCATTCGTTATTTACACTAAGGGAGCAGTCGGAACAGCGAATGACTGCTAGTTGATAGCAACTTACCATAAGAAATGTCAGTCAACAACTAACCCATCGTGGTAGGCAGAGATGGAAATGGAAATGCTCACCAACACTGGCAAGTCTTTGGGTCTAAGTCTATGCCTTAGATACTGAGTCCTGATAGAATCATAGAATCATAGCATCATAGAGTTGGAAGAGACCTCAAGGGCCATCTAGTGAGGATGAAATGGGATCTTGCAGAGGTGTCAAATTCCTCTGAAAGGCGTATCTCTGGGTACAGGCACCAAAGGTTAGTCAGGACATGCACTTTAGCAAGGGTTGTTTTTTGTATATATCCCTAATGTGGAAGAGCCTGTGTTGAAACCCAGATGGATGAGGAAGTGATGGCATTCCAGGGTTTCAGGTTGGAATCTGTCCCAACCCTAATGACCCAAAGAATATCTGATTCCATGAATCTGCCTCAGGATTTCAGTTCCGACGGTGGCAGCTGTCCATGGTGCTGAGCACCACCACCCAGAAACAGGTTCAACGCCTTGCAGAGCTCCTTTGAAGTTTGGACTGAAACCCAAAGCAGACTTGCCACCCCGACATGATAGGAACGGGTTAACATTCCTCAAAATCAAAAATAGACCCAAATGAGCTCACAGGGCATAAGGTCAAATTGAGCCGGCAGGCTTGGCGTCATAGCTGGGGAACTTGGCAACCGTGGGCGAAGATCTCAGGCAGGAGACAAGATAGCAAAACCACATAGAAATGTTGACATTATCCATGGCACCCGCTGGCCGGCAATAATATATGGCAGTTAGCCAGTTATAAGGAACCAACCCGAAATAGGATGAAGTCATTCTGATGGGCATCCAGATGGACATAGGCCAACATAAACAATCACTTGTATGCGTACTAAAATACGTCACCACATCATGCAAAAGAGTATAAAAGGACCACGGAAGACCATCACTCGGGGGTCCGGGGACAGCGAGGCCTCTGGCCGTGCTGCTCCTAGGATCCCTTAGACTAACCTACTGTAAGAGTCCTGGACAGCAATGCCTCTGGCCATGCTGCTCCTAGGATCTCTTAAACTAACCTATTTACTAGACTGTATTGTTCTGTGTTATAACTCTATCTGCCTTAAATAAACCTTTTGCTATATAACTAACTCAGCGTGGCAATTTTGATGAACCACCAATGATGCATTTATAACTGATAATGGTGCATTGGCAACTAACAAAGAAAACCAACCAATATCTATTTTTTAGACAAATTTTATTCTTATCAGACATAAATTTGAATATCCCTGCCTCCACCACAGCAATATCACGACTCAAAGTCAGGAGCTTGTGTATTCAGTGCTTCGGAGCAGTTATTCAAAGAGGAGTTAAAGTCAACATCAGCGGTAGGACCTTGCTGGTCTTCTGATCTCCCATTGGGTCCTGAATGGTCACGACATAGTAGGTGCTAATGGAGTCCCATCAAGAGAGGACTGCCACTGAGAGATTAGTTTTTTTCCCCTTAGGAGAGATGAGAGATCAAGTCATCCTGAACATTTCACAAAACTACCAAGGCAATTTGAAGGGCAGTGCAATATTTTTATTTTGTTTTCCTTGTTTTTTTTTAAAGAACATCATACTACATATGAAATACATACTACATACAGTCACTAGAAGAAAGCACCATACAACTTGAACATATTGAAAAATAAAATATGATCTTTTAAAAATATAAATTCCCTCCCTCCCCTTTGAAAATCAGTTTCTTCTAAAATCATAAAAAGACCAAGTGAAATAAGTAAGTACACATCAGGCAAGCGCCCACAAGCTGACTAGTCACAGAGTCCAAAAGAAATAAATAGATAAATGCATCAATAAAAAGGAAATATGGGAAAACAGTTGTGTCTTCATGGTGCTGAAAAAGGGGGCACTTTAAAAAAAATAACCTGTAAATTCATTTCAATGTTTATTGAAATCAAGATGAGCACAAAACAACACAGCTGATTTTTTTTCAAGCACAAAGGTGTGTGGGAGGAGAGTCTTCATTTCTAAAATAGATCTCTTTTCTTCAGGAAGAATGGGGAGGAAAATAATAAACCCACTCCAGAGGAAATGTTGTGGCATTCACTCCATTGAGGTGCAAGGAAAACGGGACTAGGACTCGCATTCACTCCATGGGGATCTTACTAAAAAAATTGGCCAGTGACTGTCCAGTGCAGGTGATAAGAGGGAAAGATAATCACCGCTCCCCTTCCCCCCTCACCACCACCACCCAAAAAGAGTTTTTAACTTTGGCACATGCTTGATAAAGGCCTTTGAAAGCAATATATATATATATATAACCACTAGAGATGGGCACGACTTGAATTTTTTTTTCGAGTTGTTGTTAGTCGGGCCGGTTCCGTTTCGGGTCGTTTCCGTTTTTCGCGAAAATTCGCAAAAATTAGTCGGTTCGTTTTTTCATTTTTTTGTTTTCGTTAGTACTGGTTTTTTTTGGGGGGGGGGGTAGCGGGCTCCTGGAGGCACCTCTGTGGGGTGGGTGCCTCCTCTGGCCCGCTATAAAGGGAAAGCGGGCTCCTGGAGGCACCCGTGGGTGCCTCATATCCTCACCCACTAGGAAAGGGAAGCAGGCTCCAAGAGACCCCTCAACATGGGGGTCTCCCCTCCTCACCTGCTGCTGCTGCAAAATGGTATGCAATAGCCATATGGATATGCATACCAGTTGCAGACAGTGAGACTAGTGATGATAGTGAACCCAGAGCCATAGGTGATGCCTAACTAAGGCTCTCGCACCACCATGTCTCACACAGAAGGGAATTGTACTTGCGTGTAGTGCAATGCAAGTAGATCTGGCTTAGGGTTAAGGTGGGTTAGTGCAAGGGTTAGGTTAGTGACGGGTAAGGTTACGGTGGGCTAGTGGGTTGCACCTCTGGGTGCCTCTCTGACCCACTAAGAAGACAGTCTGTGACGTATGGGTAAGGACTGGAGTCAAGGATTAGGGTTAGGGTTAGGGGGCTAGGGCAGGTTTTAGGGGGGCTTTTTGGCACATCCCAGAAGTCTCCATGGCCAAGTGGCCATCTGATTGGTGGGATGGCTCCAAAAATTTGCATGGTCGTCCACTCCCACATGGCTGGCCACTCGGCCAGCCCATCATTGCGCAGGTGTAAAAAAATAAAAAAAAATAAAATCAATGGAGGACAGAGGAGGAGAGGAGAGACATTTTGTTGCAAGAAAAAACCCACTGCTAGTGTGAAAAATCTGGCAGTTTATAAATTTTCGCGTGTTTCTGTTGTGCTTGTGTGTTTTTGGACCACAATTTCAAAAACAATATTGCGTTCGCCGCCCCATTTTGGATCCCCCCGCCCGCACCGCATGACATGGCGAGTCCGGCTGCCCAGGACGGGGGGGAGGCGGGACCCCCCCTCCAGAAACCACCCCTCCGGTAGGTGCCCTGCGCCCTTAGTCAAGCAGGCATTTTTCCGCCTGCTTTTTTGGCCCGGGAATGGGTGGGGGGAGAGTTTAAAAGTTTTTCCCTGTGCTGTCCGTGCCGCTTGCTTGCACTTTAATTGTGGCGGCCGGCGGCGAGACTGGGCTTTTTGCTGGCTGCGAGCCTGCGGCAAGTCCCACCAGAGCAGCCCAGGACGGGGGATGGGGGGGGGGAGGCCGGGGACCTCCAGAAACAACCCCTCTGGTAGGTACCCTGAGGCACGTCAGGCATTTTTCCGCCTGCTTTTTGGCCGGGAACCGGGTTTTTTTAAAATCTTTTAAAAACTTTTTTTCTGTGCCGCGTGGCATCGCGCGATCGCGCAATGCAAGGAACAAGCACGACAAATCAGACCAAAATTGTTCGTTCGTCGATTCGAGCTCGAAGTCTGGCGGAGTAATTCCCGTTACCATTTCCGTAGGGTAACGGAACCGAATAACGGAAACGGAAACGGGAATACCGCTAAGTCGTGCCCATCTCTAATAACCACCTCCGGGGGGAAACAAACATTCACTTCCTTTGTGAAAAACAGAGCTAAGAAGGGCGACTGGTGATCGGGAAAGGACTGAAGGAATCTCATGACATTTTACCACTGGCTGTGGCGATGAGGTCAAAACACGGGTCTCGGGATCTTTATCACAGTAGTATCAACCCTTGCCCTCAAGGAAGTTTTCGTTTCCTCTTCTCTTCTGTCTTTACTTTTGCCAAAGAAGAAGGCAGGAGGGTGGTTGAGTCTCCTCCTTCTTTGGAGGTTTTTAAGCAGAGGCTGGATGGCCATATGTTGGAAATATTGTGATGGGGTTCCTGCATGGCAGGGGGTTTGACTGGATGGCCCTTGAGGTCTCTTCCAACTCTACAATTCTATGATTCTAAGGTGGATGATGAGCAGAGATGGACACTCAAGTCCCAAGACTCACGGTCACTTGACTCACACAGGTGACTCGGCTCAAACTGGACTTCAGTAATTTTCAGTGACTTGGACTTGCTACTTGGAATCCATCCAGCCCTCCCCTCTCCCCTCTCCCCTGTGGAAGAACCTTGTTTTTAACAGGGACTCAGGATTAGGAAGCCCTAAGGCTGCTTATCTCCCAGACTCACATTAGATCAGGTAAGTTCAGGGTCTTTTAGTGGCCCCATAAGGTAGCCATTTCCAGCCTTGGGTCCCCAGGTGTTCTTGGACTAAAACTCCCAGAAACCTTCACCTGTAGCTGTGCTGGTGAGGATTTCTGGGAGTTGTAGTCAAAGGACAGATGGGTCACCCAAGGTAGGGAGCCACTGGCACCAAGGATGGCTTGAACTTGTAGCCTTGAAGCATTTCAGTCCATGGAAAATCTCAGCCTTGAAGCATTTCAGTCCATGGAAAATCTCAACCGTTTGATTTTGCAAAATTGCAAAATACATGAAACAACCAAGGCGATAGCTCCAAAACCTTCCTCTCTAGCAGGCTCACAGTACTCTGGAGTACTCTGATACTGTAGGAATGTGATGAGCATTTTAGCCAACTACAAAGAAGTACCCTGCTGAATCAACCTAAAGACTCTGCCCATCCATTTAATCCGGCATCTTCTTTCTTACGGTTGGGGGATGGATGCTCCAGGAATGTCCAAACTTTGTCCCTCCAGATGTTTTGGACCATAACTGCCAGAATTCCAAGCCTGTACTGCCAATGACCAAGGACTGTGGGAGTTGTGGTCCAAAACATCTGGAGGGATGAAGTTTGGACACCACTGGAAGGTAGTCAATAAGCAAGGTAAGAAGAAAACAGCCCTGCTGTGCATCTCAGAAGAGCTAACCTATGTGGCCTTGGGTAAGCTGCACCATCTCAGAGCACCTCCAGAAGAAGAGAAGGGCAAACCACTTCTAAGTATTCTCTGCCTAGAAAACCACAAAAAAGGACTCCCTTAACTCAGAATTGACTTGATGACACAGAATTATTATTACAGTAGGACCCCGTATCCACTGCTTCATTATCCACTGATTCAGTTATCCACAGTTGGCAGAGGGGAAAAGTAAATAATTCAGCAACTGCAAAGCAAGCTACTGTCAGAAGTTGTAAACCAAGCTTCTGTCTCAAAACAGCAGCCATAAAGCAAGCTACTGTCCCAAAACAGCAGTTTTGGGGGGATTTTGGTGTTCTCTCTTATCCACGGTTTTCATTATCCACAGGAAGGCTTGGAACGAATCCCCAGTGGATACTGGGGTCCTACTCTATCATTATTTTTATGAAAACCATGTTGCCTTCAAGCCAATTGCTCTACGGCAGGACCTCATAGAGTAGTTAGCATATATTTCTGTGAAAGGATAAGGGATGTATTTTTACTTCTGATGAACACCAATCAAACTGCTTTAATAGGCAGAAGAACAAGCCAGATTTAGCTTTTCTGGTGAGTTGGCAACGCTACTTAGGGACACCATTCTAAGACAGAAGCATGCAATAAATAATAAAAGAAGGTCTGGGAGCATTTCCATGCACAAGGAGCAAGAAATAAATAGTGAAAGGAGGTCTTGGAGATATTTCTGTGTAAAAGCTAGCAAATCATTTCCGTTACATTCATTAGCCAGTGCAGAATACGAATACAATCAATAAACTGGAGCCTAGCAAGGCTGGAAGGAAGAATACAAGAAGGAACCATATAAATATAGGCAGATAATCTTTGTGAACTGCATGGGAAGGAAGGAAGGAAGGAAGGAAGGAAGGAAGGAAGGAAGGAAGGAAGGAAGGAAGGAAGGATTGGAAAAACAAACAAACAAACAAAGGAAGGAAGGAAGAAATGAATGAACAAACGAATGAACGAGCGAGCGAGTGAACAAATGAACGAACGAACTTTGGTCAGGTTCTCTGCTGGCTAAACTCAGAGACTGCCATCAAGAGCCACTTAGGAAGCTCTACTATACAAATCCCCATTGAAATGAACAACAACTACACAGAAGCATGACAAATGGCTAGAAGAATTCCAATTCATTTCACTTCGTCTTGCATAAAATGGATTTCGGGGACACTTCCTGCCAATGTAGCCCATGCCCCAGAATCTACACATCATGTTGCTTCACAGAGCGGCAGACACACAGGTGCACAGACCACAAAGAAGAAGCCACAAGACGTTTTTTTTGTTTGTTTTTTGCAATGCCTGATAGTGCATATTTTGGGTTTTTTTTTAAAGGGCCTTCACAACACAACATTAAGAGAAGGTTACAACCTCCGTGAACAAGTGCTTCATTTCAGAAAGGGCTCCTGATACGTAAGGATTCAAATACAGGGAGAAGGGAGATCCGGAGCTAGGGACGTACTGTAACCTCTCTCTAAGGAATGGCTTCAGAATAACTACATGCCTTTGGGGCCTGATGTGGGAGGAAGAGTGTAATATGGCTTCCAGGCCCGTTTCCCCTTCAAGGTTTTTTTGCAGGAACTATGCCCCACTGCACTCAACTTACCTAATGGCTTTTACTGTTGCAGGTAGAGATGGGCACGACTTAGCGGTATTCCCGTTTCCGTTTCCGTTACTCGTTTCCATTACTCTACGGAAACGGTAACGGGAATTACTCCGCCAGACTTCGAGCTCGAACCGACGAACGAACAATTTAGTCTGATTTGTCGTGCTCGTTACTTGCATCGCGGCGACCGCGCAATGCCAAGCGGCACAGAAAAAAAGTTTTTAAAAGTTAAAAAAAAACCCGATTCCCGGCCCTAAAAGTAGGCGAAAACTGTCTGAGGGCACCTACCAGGCCAGAAGGGTGTTTTATTTGGGGGGGGGGTTCCCCGCCCCCCTCTCCTTGGCTATTGCTACTGCTGCGCTGCTGGTACCAGGCTGGGAGGGCGCATCCATTTGCCATGCAGTGCGGGGGATCCAAAATGGGGACCGCAATATTTTTTTTGAAATCGTTGCCCAAAACCCCACCAAAGAACCACAGAAACATGCGAAAATTAGCTATTTTAAATGCTTGAATTTTTACAGTAGCAGCAGTGGGTTTTTCTTGCAAAAAAGTCTCCGTTGATTTTATTTTATTTTATTTTATTTTATTTTATTTTATTTTTTCACACCTGCACATTCGCAATGATGGGCTCGCCCATGGGAGTGGACCATGCAAATTTTCCACCAATCGCATGGCCACTTGGCCAGGTTGACCACAGAGACTTCTTGGATGTGCCAATCGGGCATAAACAGCCCACTAATCGTAGCCCAAACCCAAACCCTAAGCCTAACCCATACGCCAGTACACTGTCCTTCTAAGTGGGTCAGAGAGGCACCCAGATGCACCCCAATACTCAACCTAACCTCACCTGTAACTAGCCTAACCCTAGCCCTTGCGCTAACTCGTCTTAACCCTAAGCCAGATCTACTTGCATTGCACTACATGCAAGTACGTGAGACACAGCGGGTGCAAAGAGTCTGCCAGTCCGTCACTTGTGGCTCTGGCTGACTCCTGCAGCTCCCTCCAGGAGCCCGCTCTCCCCCCCAAACCAGTACTAACAAAAACGAAAAAACGAAAAAACGAACTGACTAATTTTTGCGAAATTTCACGAAAAACGGAAGCGAGCCGAAACGGACTGCCTCCGACACACGACAACTCGAAAACGTCATTTTCCCGAGTCGTGCCCATCTCTAGTTGCAGGTTGTGATGGACAGAAGCCCAGAATCCACAGGAGAGCACCCTTGCGAGTTATTGTGCTTTGGGTTGGGCAACACACAATGTACAGAGATGTTTTTCATGTCTGTGTGATAACAGGACTCAAATGTGCTTCAGGATATTCAGCTTCCTGTCAGGCTCAAGCTCCTTATTCTGGTGAGTATGCAGTATTCCGGGCTGTGAGGATGTGCTCCAGACCGATACTCCCAGTGGGGGGTCAGTATCTGGTTCTCCCTCATGCTCCCTCTGCCGGGCCTCTTCACTCTTGAATGATGGCGCCTAAGAGGTGACCCAATTGAAGTTTATAAAATCATACACGGTGTGGATAAAAGTGTGCCTGTTATACACATTGACACCTCATAAGAACATAAGAACATAAGAAGAGCCATGCTGGGTCAGGGCAAAGGCCCATCTAGTCCGCTTCCTGTATCTCACAGTGGCCCCACCAGATGTGTCTGGGAGCACGTGAGACTAGATCTCTGTCTCCTGATACCACTCCCCTGCATCTGGCCCTTGAAGTACCCCGGTTTTAAGCCCGGAGATGACACATCTCCATCATGGTTTGTAAACTTTGTAATCTGTGGCGGACTTTTGCTCCAGGAATCTGTCCAATCCCCTTTGGAAGGCGTCCAGGCCAGATGCCATCCCCACATCCTGTGGCAGGGAGTTCCACAGGCTAACAATGCGCTGGGTGAAAAAAATGTTCTTTTGTCGTTCTTACTCTCCTAGCCCTCAATTTGAGTATACGTCCCCTAGTACTGGTATTTTGTGAAAGGGAGAAGAGCATCCCTCTATCCACTTGAGTCGTGCCCTGCATGCAGTTATTCAGTCAGATTCGTTCCCATTATGGCTGAATGACGCTCCCTCTTGGTTGCTGCTGTTGTCCTTGCCTGAACTTTGAAAACTTATTCAAGGGATCTCAGGAGTACCATCCGCAGAGCCTGCACCCCCACCCCACAACAACTAGCACGCTTCCTCCCCAAGATCTATAGCCCATTAGCAGCAACTTTCCCAAGCTGGTTATGTCGCACTTTGAAGCGCTCCATTTGGACTCTTCTTTTTGGTTTGGCTCTTTGAAGTCAAAGGGGGATTTGGGAAGTCAAAGACGGAGAAAGGTAAAAAAAAATAATAGCTATTCTTGCACTGCTCTCCGTGAGCCCGGCTTGGCGTGCAAAACTTGGATGAACATGATTGCTGCATTGGGAATTAAATTTGTATTCCTGGCTGCTGTTCTTGGAAGGGAGGAAGGAAAACCTCCCTTCTGATCCATGCAAAATTGGGTTCCTACAATGCCAATCGGGAAAGCACGCCTCGCAGACCTAAAATTTAAGAACCATTAATGCATACAGCAAATAGCCTATTTATTATTATTATTATTATTATTATTATTATTATTATTATTATTATTATTATTATTATTATTATTATTATTATTATTATTATTATTATTATTATTATTTAGGTTGGTGGGGATCAATACTGCTGCACACTTCTGAGGTGCCACAGTCAGTTGTTTCTCCTCCAATTAGTTTACAGGGATGTTGTTCTTTAATTCACTGTTTTACCCACCAAGACAGTGAGCTGTATTTGGGGGTGACTAGTTTGGAGGCAGGATGCAGCCAAGATGGTGGGGGGGGGATGTTGTTCTCCCAGCTAGCAGAGGTCAGCTTTCTCATACACCTCATACCACGGCAGCCTAGCCCTGAAGAAAACAGCGCAAGAAAGTCCTGTAGGGCCCATGGAGTAGATAGACGCTGACTCTTGTGAGCCTCGCGCCCCACCAGGGTGGCAAATCAGCTTGTCTGTGGCTCTGGCAATGGCCTTTCTTCTTCTCTTAAATTATTCTCTCTCTGCCATTGTCCTCCTTGCCTGCTGAAGACAGATGCTCTTCTCCGTGTTTCCCCATTTAAACCTTCCTTCTTCAGTAATTGGCCTCTGACGGTTATAGCCTATGATAGACGATTTCCTCCTGAGATACCTCTTGGGAAAATATCTGTCTTTCAGGTCTAATGCCTGGATCGGTCTCAGTCGGGGCCATTTTATTGTCTTGTCTGAAATACCTTGACTGAGCAGGAGAGGGCGATGTTACTCAGGAGGTCCCGAGTAAATCAAGACTCAGGAGGCCCAAATAGAGAACCATATACATCACATATTCCACGTACGTGGTCCTATAACCCCAGCCTAGATGTTACACGGTCAACGCAACCCCTTTCAGCTAGTGTTGTGGACCACGTGTGTAAAGCATTTGCCCTGGAGAAGGACAGAACTCCCTCTCCTTATCACGTTCCTCAAGATGCCCATGATTCTGGGGCTTCTCCGCCACGTACCAGACTCCAAGACCCCAAAGCATCACAGGTGGAAAACAGATAGAAAGTGGTTGGGTGGTTGGGCGACAAGGATCGTGGGCAGGAGAGGGCGAAAGTGGCTTGAGGGCAATGCAATCAGCAGAGGTGATGCTCGGTCCCCTCTTCCTTCTGGCCACTTCTCCCCCTAAATGGCTGCTCCCTTTAGGCAGCACACTCAAGGCTGAGCATGTTGGCATCAGTGGTGGGACCATCTCAATCCATTGCCATCTCTGACTGCATGCAACCCCTTCGATCTCATCTTCAATGCAATCAAAGGCATCACTAGGCACTTGGAAGATTTGGGATCCTGGTGAGTAGGACACACAAATCTGCACATTGAACTGGATGTGACAAAATACGCATCTCTGTACTATGCAGGTAGGAATAGATCTATCTGAGGAATGGAATTGAAACCACATACCCTAAAACCCAAGCCTAGCAATGCCCTCATCTGTCATGTTTGAGTTTTATTTAACAACATTTTTAACTAGGTCCTGTTTCCATCATCAGACAAGGATGACATGGGTGCACGGCGCACTGGGTTAGTAGGTTGGTTGGTTGATTGGTTTTGCTCCAAAATGCAGCTCCAGGGCCAACTGAAGGCAGTAGAGCTAATTCTCAAATGGCTCACAATGAACACAGGCAGAGTATCTTCCCTTCCAGCTATGTTTGACTACAACCCGCACCTTCCCTAACCAGCATAGCCATGGGCAAGGTTTGTTTGCTTATTATGCATCCATTAAAGGTTATACCCCTTCTTTCCTCCAGTCAGCTTAAGGTAGGGTAGGTGTCTCTCCTCCCCATGGTTGTACACTCGTAACTAGAGATGGGCACGAAACGAACAATTTTTGTTTCTGTTTTTGTTTTTTCATTTCGTTACGTAACGAAATGACAAACGAATTTTGTCTCTAAAATGAAACAAACAAAACGAACAGAAACACCGGAAATTTTGTCGTGCGTTTTGTTTCCGTTACTGCAATATCAGTGAATTGCTTACAATCCTAAATTTTTTTACAAAAAAATGGAATAAATGGTAACAAAATGAACGAAAACGAAAATGAATTTTTTGCAAAAATTCGCGAAAAACGGAAACGAACCGAAACAGACCCTCCAAACGACAAACGAAATGCCATTTTTTTTATTTGTGCCCATCTTTACTCGTAACCCAGCAGAGACCAGTGATTCCAGTTTCATGTCGGTGGTGAATCTCACTCCAGCTTTTAGTTTCAAGGAATGCCTCAAGAGACCCTGGATGTATTTTGAGGTTGCATTTCAGCACCCTGGAAAGCGCCAAGAAACTTCGAATTAAACCCCAGAATGGATTCACCAAGCCCATGAAAGAGCATTCCTCAGCTCCCCAACTGATCTGCCCAGTAGGTGGTGCTATAGGTGTTGGCTGGGGGAGGCATTGGCATCGTCATTGCCCAACCCATCCAGAGCTCACCATATTACCAAACGGAACTTAGCCGTGTTTGAATGTCATGCCAGCAACACTCACACGTCTACTCAATGGGCGCAGATCTGCCATAAACGTCTTCTGCAGTGAGCGCCACTGAAAGGTATCAAAGGTAAACACGAGACACAGAAAGTGAGCTAAATGTTCACAGCGGTTTCAGTGGCACTGCTTCCCCACCCCACCCGAAATCTTCAGCTTATACATTTTGTCTCTAGGTTTTGGTACCCTGGCACGGAAGTCAGCCATACAACTCAAGGAAGCAAACAGAGGGCATAAAGAGCATCAGACCTCAACAAAGATGGTCTCAGTTAAAAAACAGGACTCTTCGAGGGGGAACGGCCATGGCTATAAATCGAGCAGACGCTCCTCGCATGTCTCCACAGGGAGTTTAGATGCACCTCCAAAGACGTCCACGTTGTTGTCGACCCAAGGGATGATGTTGCCAGGCATGTTGGCGGAGCAGTTAGCAATAGTCATGATGTCTTCGGGCTTTAAAACTCTGTCCCAGATATTGAATTGGCTCATCTCCCCGACGAACGCTTGCGTGGCATCGAACCTTCCCCCGACAGTATCCTGGAGGGACCAGAATGAACACATTTCAGTTTGTGGGAAATGGAAATATTTGCCTGGCCTTGTCCTCCAAAGAATTAAAAGGTCTCGGCCAGTCTATTTATACCGTGAACAACCTAGCAGGATATATGAATGGGGGCATTGCATCATATTGATTCACTACATCGGTTCATCTGGCCCACTATTGACAACTCTGGCTGATAGGCCTCTTGGCCCAGCCTGGAGGTCCCCGGCATGACATCATGGTCCTCCATCCAAGTTGCAACCAGACTTGACTCTGCTTAGATTCCAAAATCTGATGAGACTAGAGATGGGCACGAACCGAAAAAAATGATTTCATTTTGATTCATTTCATTTTGGTTCATTTTCCAGTTCAGTTCGGTTTGTTAATTATGAAACCAATTTTTAGGAAAAAATTGTTACGTAATTCATTTTAATTTGGGTTTATTTTCTTTTTTTTCTTTCTTTTTTTCTGAACCCCACCAGTCAGGGTTATTATTATTATTATTATTATTATTATTATTATTATTATTATTATTATTATTATTATTATTATTATTATTATTATTATTATTATTAATCCATGGGCCAGATTGGTTTTTTTTGTAATTTATTTTTATTTAATTTTATTTTTATTTATTTTATTTTATTTTTTACTGCGGACCACATGGCCTGCCTACCAGCTGTAGCAAGAGCCAGTCAGCTTTGTTTTTTTCTTTTTCCTGCTGTCCCGTGGGCCTGTTCAGTGACCCGTGGGCCGATCGGGGTGGGTGGGGTTGTTTGTTTGTTTTTGTTTGGTTTGTTATGTTTCTCTCCTGCTGACCTGTGCTACAGCCAGGAGGATTGGACCAGGACCACTCCACCCAGGTAGGAGACATCCGAGGAATGAAAAATGAACCAAAATGAAACAGAAATTTCTGTTTTGTTTCGTTTCGTTTTTGTTAGAGGGGGGCAGTTCGTTATTTGTTTCATTATGTAACAAAATGAATAACGAATAACAAAATGAACCAAAAGTTCACTTTGTGCCCATCTCTAGATGAGACCATTTAGCCCAGGGTGGTACGATGGAATAGACAGGCCTAAATGCTTCAGTCTTTCTTTGCTTACGATACCATGGTTGTTTGTTCTCATGATTATATCTTGTCTTTTAAAACAAGTCGAGAGGGGATCTCCAACATCTTGGATCTGCCCAAAGTGCTCTCCTTAGGTTGCAAACTAGTTGTCCAACCACGATGGCCACAATGTCTCCTTTTTGGCCAGACCCCTGAGGATGGAGAAAGATAGTCACCTTCTCCCTTCTTATCTTGACATCAACACTAGAAGATCAGGCAACCTTGGGAGAGGTGAACTGTGCCAAGGTCCTCCAGGGAGCTTCTTTAACAAGTTGGGATTTCAACCCACCTTTCCCTGTGTCTGACATCCTACCTGACATCCTACCATGTCTCTACATAACCTGCCCAGGAAGCTGCCTCATACTATGCTAGACCACTGTTCCATCAAGCTCACTACCATCTCCAGTTATTCCAAGCTCCGCTTTTCCTCAGCTGAAAAGCATTCTTTGAATTAGCACTGGAGAGGTCCTTCTCCTTCTGGGAGCATGTCTTTTAAAAATACTTTTCTACACAACAGCCAGATATAGAAAGAGGTTACGCTTATGCACTGGGTGCGGGCGAAGCCTCAATTACTAAACAATCCAACTTGATTTCAGCTTGATTTGTAAAAGGTCAAAAGGGAATGGCTAGATCCGGTTCCAGAATGAAGGAAAGCAGATGTACAAAGTGATTCAGAAAGAAGACACAGATCAAAGGCAGTGGCACGCCAGTCACTAGGGACCATTTAAAACCAACAAACATGATTGAAAAAGAGCCTGCCAGACAAACATCTAGCAGTAGCTCCATGAAACTCGAACCAGTTCTAAATGCCCTCTATCTACCTCGGAAACACTGGAAAGGGTCACCATAAGTCAGAATGGACTTGATGGCACATCATCATCATCATCATCATCATCATCATCATCATCAACAACAACAACAACAACAACAACAACCCTGGAGTTTTCTTCTCTTGGGGTTGTTTCGTGTCCATCATTGCCATACCAAAGAAAGTGTGATCGCCATTTTTGGCTTTCCAAATCAATTCAGATCTCAAGCCAAAAAAATTATCAGATGGGTCACAAGTCACATGAGACCAAAGTGGGGATCTATTACAAAGTCCTGAATTGACCTTTCGACCAAATTGGGGAATCCGTGCATGACCTGGTTATGCAAAAGACAAGGGGAAATCCTAGTACCCTAAGAACGGAAGTGGAAGAAAGAAAGGGAGGTGGTGGGCATCTTTCTTTTCAGAGGCAGGGAACCTTCTAAAACTACAGCTCCCAGAATCCACCACCCCCCACAGCCCAAACCCCAACATTTCCTGCCTCTGATCCTTCCTGCCCTGTTACTCACTTGCTCCTGTCCAAGGATCAGGATCCCGCCCGGTTTAATGGGGTGCCAAGGGGCTAAGTTGTCCCCAGTGCCAAGCTTCTCGCCATCCTGGAAGGCTTCCCACATCCCATCTCTTGTCGTCCACGTGACACAGATGTGGTGCCATTTCCCATCGCTGATGAACAGCGGAAGCTGGGCGACCTGGCAGAGAAAATGGGAGAAATTTATTTATTTATTTATTTAGCTTGTATGCCACCCACTACCCAGAGGTCTCTGGGTGGCTCGCAATCAAAATAAACAATTAAAACACCAAAATTACAATAAATTTAAAACAATACAAACCAGTTAAGTAAAATAAATACAATACATTAAAACACAACACTAAAATTGTGATCAGGACCCACAATCATCCATTGAAAAACTTCTGGAACAGGAAGGTTTTTACCAGGCGCCAAAATGTTATCAATGTTGGCACCAGGCGGGTCTCACTCGGGAGGGCATTCCATAGCCTGGAAGCAGCTGTCGAAAAGGCTTTACTTGCAAGCCATCCCTTTCACCTCCTTGAGGGGTAGCTCTTTCCGGATGGCTCCCTGGTTAGATCTTAATTGCTGGGTAGGTTTGTATGGAAGGAGGTGGTCCTTCAAGTATCTAGGTCCTAAGCCGTTTAGGGCTTTATATGTCAAAACAAGCCCTTTGATTTGGGCTCGGGCAACAACTGTTAAACAATGAAGGTTATCCAGAATTGGCGTGATGTGTTCCTTGGTGGCCCTGCCATTCACCAGCCGTGCAGCACGATTCTGAACCATTTGAAATTGTCATGGAAGGGTCCATGACTCAAGACAGAGGGACATAAACTTTGCTGTTAGTGATACAGGTAATTCATCTGTCTTCAAAAAATAATCTAGACACACACATACACACCAAGTGAAAGCCCAATATACTTAGAAACATGAATTATAGCAGTAAAATGTGTTCTCTTTCAAGGGCCATGTCCTCATCGAACACTGGCGATCAGTAGCATGATCTGGTTTTTATCCGAAGCTATTCTAAATAGAAAACCTATGCTCACTGCGAACCACTAACATAAATTCTTAAGCCAGGATGTTCTTCTACTCTCCAGGCCATACATCCCATCTATTTTGCCTTGGAGGATAACTTGAAGCTGATGGCATTTGTTATTATACATTATGTGAGCAAAACATTACAATTTTCTTCTCTTTACAGCATTGAGAATATCTAGCTTTTTGTTCATGCGCTGCAATACAGACACATTAGTGACTCTGGATGTCCAAAGTATCTTCAGAATTCATCTGTACATCCACATCTCAAATGCTTCCAGCCTCTTACATGAAGCATCTGTAAGGCTCCAAGTTTCAGCATCATAGAGAAGTACACTAAATACATAAGATTGAAGTACTGTACTTGGGTATGAAATATTTACAACTTTGCTTTTATTTTCTTCTTTTCTCTTCCCCACCCCCCCCTTCCTGCCCCCTTTCTTTCTTTGTCAGCTGCATCTTCGTATCTTCAATCAAAAAATTAACATATTTATTTTCTGAAGGAACACCCAAAGGCATGTCATTCTTGCTCATAGATCAGAAAAATCCCTCCAGATCACTCTGAACATCCTGGACTCTGAAAACATAATAGCAAGAAATGAAAAGTCTAGGAGTTGAACCTTCTCGGTGGTGGGCCCGATGCTATGGAACCATCTCCCAAATGAGATAAGGACTGCTGAGCCCCTTTCAACCTTTAAGAAACTATTAAAAGCCTGGTTATTCAGGGCCGCTTTTGGTTACCACTAAGGTTACTTTGTTAGTTAATCTGTTTGTTGCCCTTTTGTTGTTCGCTACCATCTTGTACCTTTTTGGCTACTTTTTACCCGCCTTTACCTGTTTTTATTTTGTTTGAATGTTATGCACAACTTATACAGTGGTATCTCTACTTACAAGTTTAATCTGTTCTGAAAGCATGCTCTTAAGTCGCACAACTCTTAAGTAGAGCAGCCCTATCTAAATAAAATAAAATAATAGAATAAAATAAAATAAAATAAAATAAAATAAATTACAAAAATTGTAAGTAGAGCAGACCGCATCTAAAATTTGTAAGGCAGCAGTTAAAACACCAACGGTTTTTCGCTCTTAAGTCAAATTGCTCTTAAGTCGAGCCACCCGTAATTTGGGACACTACTGTAGTTCCCTTCCCCTTATGTTGTTCATTTATGTTGTTCACTGCCCAGAACTCCCTATGGGAAAGTTGGGCAGTCTATAAATAAGAATAATAAATAAATAATTATTATAAAATAAAATAAATAAAATCCCTTTCGTGAAACCCATAAGCTGCCATAAGAAGCTGCTGCTGCTCTCTACCTAAGAGTAGGGCCGGCCCTGAACAGGGAATCAGACAAACCACAGGGCTGCAAAGAGAGATGAGAGGAGGTGCTGGCCTGATGGATGCTGGGAAGCCCCAGTGGTTGCTGGGATGATTCCTTTTCAAACAGGAACTAACGCCTATCCAAGGTATGACGCAATGACCTTCTCTCCAGGTGAGCATCATTTAAAGTGTCTGGAAGGGTTGAGACCAGCAGGTGGGAGTTCCGGGGGAAAATGTAGGGTTTATAGTACCCAAACCTCAAAATGCATTTCCCTATTTAGCATTTTTTTTAGGATAATCTTTTAAGAAGACAGATAGGTTGGATAGATCAATGGATTGACTGAGTTGTGTCGCAGCCCTCTTGACCTATTCAGTGCTCAAAGAAAGGACACCTGCATTGATTAAGGTGCTGATGTGTTTCCAAATCTCCAGGTAGAGTGTTAATTTTTCCCCCTGAAATTGATCATCCAAAGAAGAACAAAGCTACCTAAATCTAGTTAACTGGCCCTTATTCAATTGTTGACTTTATATTTATTTTTGTTACGTCTATTGTAATCTATGACTAGCTGCATATTATTTGTTTATTGGTTCTATTTTATTATTATTATTATTATTATTATTATTATTATTATTATTATTATTATTATTATTATTATTATTATTATTATTATTATTATTATTTTCATTTATTGGTTCCCTATTTATTTTTTTATTCTACTGTACTTATTATGCCAATAAAACACAATGATTGTGGAGGTGAACATAAATGTGAGGAAGCTTTCCAAAACAGCATTTCTTATCCCTGACTCCTCCTTTTTTACGAGTTTTGTTCTGGGAAGCCTCAGCCATGACAGCCAATGGTAAGGAATCCTGGGAAGAATGAAGCCCAAAGCAGGCAGACGACTGAAGGTTGAGACCCATGGCTCTAAGGCAGCGGAGGCAAAACTTTGATACTCCAGATGTTTTGAACCACAATTCCCAAAATTCCAAGCCTGTATTGCCAATGACAAAGGACTGTGGGAGTTGTGGTCCAAAACATCTGGAATGCCAAAGGTTCACCACCACTGCTCTAATGGCTTCTTTAAGTCCTGTGGGTGGTGTAGCTTGAGATACAGATCTCACAAGTGTCACGTAAGCCACAAACATGTGGATCCCATTGGTACACACGTCAAGGGATCGGAGGCTCCAACAGGCTGGATTGATCCTGTGCAATAGGGGTGCTTACCACTGATCGTGCTCACCAGAGGCTTTTGGAAGTTGTTGTCCAAACCAGGGAATGTTTGCCAAGATATATTTGTCTTCCCTTCAAATCCCTACAAATAGTTCTAGATATAAAAAGAATCTTTGTGGCTATCCAGTGATAGAAGCTGCACTTCTACCCACAGTCAAACAACCTGTCCTTTTGGAACATTGCACATCTTTGAAGGCAAAACCTTGGTGATCAGATTCTATCCCAGACACAGTTTAAACACCGTGGACATGAATTCTGTATGGTTGCAAGTTCAGAATGATGTATATGTCTCTTACCAACTCCCTTACAACACACCCAGGGATTCGGTGTTTACGAGGCTATCACAAAACAATCGCTAACCTTGTGCCTTTCTCCTGCTTGCTTTCCCCCAGATCTTTGCTTCTTCCAGCTAGGAATTATTTTTCCCTTCATATTAAGCAGATCAGTTACTACCTCGATCGATAGCTAAGTGACTTAACGGCATCATTTTCGAACCACGAAACAAACAACAAAAACTCTGCTTCAGCAAAAGGAGTTATCCTTGGTTGAATGATACAGCCACCGGAGGTTTGCAACATAATCAATCGATTGGTATAATGCTTGTCCGAAGAAGTAAAAAAGAACTCTCCTGGATCAGACCACAGACTTCTCTAGTCTGGCATCTGTTTCCATGTGGGAAGCCCACAAGAAAAACATGACTGCAAAGCTATCTTCTCACTTGCTTTCTCCAGAACGAGTGGCTGATGGTGAGAATCCCGTCTCTGTTGTAGTCCGAACCCTATGGAAATTGTCCAAGATGCTGCATTCCGCCGCCACCAAAATAATTTCAGCACCTAGGAGAGTTCCTCAACCTGGAACATAATCAGTTCCCACACAAAATGGAAGTCATTTGCCACCACCATTTCCCGCTGAATTGTATTGATGCCCATAACGTATGTCTCCATTATCATTAGTAATTATTCAGCACCCAGCCATTCACAAATATGTCCAGTTCCTTTTCAAAGTCATTCAAGTCAATAATAACTATATAACCTGTGTAAGTAAATGCCACTCTTTGACTGCATATTGTGTGAAATATACTTCCTTGTATTTGACCCAGAGGATGGGCAAGTTGCTTGTTTTTGCCTACAACTCCCATAACTCATAGTCAACATGGCCACAGTGTATGCTGGATAAGGCATTCTAGAAAGTTGTGATCCAAACAAAGTAATCCAGGATTTGCCTGATAATATCTTTGCTCTAAACCTGTGGTTCCTAACCTTGAGTCCCCAGACATTCTTGGATTACAACTTCCACAAACCTTCACCACTAGATGTGCTGGCCAGGATTTCTGGGAGTTGTGGTCCAAGAACATCTGGAGATCCAAGGTTGGGAACCAAGCTCTCAACCTATTTCAGCTACTTCTGAAATGTATTCATCTTTTTCTTGGTGTTTTTCACACTTGTCAATGTACGTCCAGTGCCATGGTGGTCCACACTGCTTTTTTTAGACTCCAACTTCCATAATCCCCCACCTGGCATAGATAATGTTTTTGGTGCAAAAGATTGAATTAGGGCA
The DNA here is from genome assembly GCA_037367245.1 of Phrynocephalus guinanensis. Taxonomy (NCBI): domain Eukaryota; kingdom Metazoa; phylum Chordata; class Lepidosauria; order Squamata; family Agamidae; genus Phrynocephalus; species Phrynocephalus guinanensis. The sequence goes on along the minus strand of CM074751.1, from coordinate 11,564,281 downwards.
TACTCTGATTGAGAGCACCTTGTCGGTTCCCTCAACAGACAAGGTTGGTTGGCTGGCTGCTGGCTGGCTAGCTGGATGGATGGATGGATGGATGGATGGATGGATGGATGGATGGATGGATGGATGGATGCTTTAAGTATTTCCTACCTTAAGGGAAGGAATTTGGAGAGTGGGAGGAACTGCAGAGAAAATACTGCCTTTTTCCAGACTGGATCAGAGACCTGAACAGGTTGGATCAGGTCTGTTTGGCTATGGAAACCCACCTACAACTATTACATAAATCTCAGTTATCTGGACTGCCCCACAGATGTTCCTTGTCCTCACCTTGTCATTAATCAGCAGCTCAATGGGGTTGTTTCCCCACTCGATCAGCACCACTTCATTGGCCTGTCCAGGGACAGCGTAAGAGAACGGGGTCCCTATCCCAGGGGAGGCACTGGACTTCAGCCACAAGCAGACGGTAAAGGCATAAAGTTCGGGCAACGTCTTCTTGATCTTCCCATATAAGTAATTGGTCCGAAGTGGGAGGGAGACCTTAAACTCGTCAGGTGCTTTAAAGGCACTGGTACCTAGAGGCCAAAAAAAAAAAAACAGGAAAGAAATATAACTGCACCGAACCAACCAGGCTGGCCAGCAGATAAAGATACACTGAATGGTTAGTTGCAAAAGCCATACACTGGGATCCAGTGGCCAGACACCAATGGATCCCACCGCTTCCCCAGAACTGGCAACCCACCCCTTCCTGTTCCATCACCCCATTGAGCCTGAAAACCTGATCAAGAGGACTAGCAAACCCTCCACAGTAAATTTGGGCACACCAGAAATCAGCACCAAAAGTGGGAGAGGAAAGAACCCCCGGTTTCACAGGTACCAGATGGTGCTTTACTCTAGACTGTAGCAAAGAAAGGCATGGTGCTCCACCCCACCCCCCCAGATGATGACATAGGCAGTTCATGACCAGTGCAGGAGCACTACCCTCATCAAACATCTGGGGTGATCTCCCCTTCTTTGCCCATAACCTAACCCCTTGATCTGGTGTGTCCTAAAATACAGTGAAGTCACACCTTAAGGCAAAAGTATATTTTCTCCTCTTAAGCATGGTCTTCCTCCATGCTTGATACATGCTGCTTACCAGGAGATAGCCAGCATTCAAACCAAAGCACACTATCTCCCAGTTCAAAACTAAAGCAGGCTAATTTGCTCGGGCCCAAAAGGAAGCAAGGTCCTGTTAGAAATAAACCATTTTTGCTCCTCAGGGTGCACTGCTTCTATGAACGGAATCAGCACTACAGACTTCAGAGGTTTAGAAACTTCTCCATATTACTCTGCTCACTTAAGTGTGTCCCCATTCTTCACAACCATATCTGAGTTCTAGAGACAAGGAAAATGTTTACAATATATCCCTTGGAATCTGTCTGTAGAAAATCGGCCTCTTTTCCCCAGAGTGTCTCTAATTTGTCAGCAGATTTATTTATTTATTTATTTATTTATTTATAGGCTGCCTTTCTCCTGCTAAGGGGATGCAAGACAGGAGTATATTTAAAAAAAAAACTAAAAACACAGTAAGATGCGCATTATGATCATAGAATCATAGAGTTGGAAGAACCATCAAGGACCTTGCTACAAGACCATCAAGTTCCACCCCTGGCTCAAGGCAGCTGTCCCCATTATATCAGGGTTTAGATCCCGTGGGTACTGAAAACTGTGGCTAATACATATCCCGACTGGTGTTTTGCTTTGACTGACTGACTGACTGATTGATTGATTAGTTGGTTGGTTGGTTGGTTGTTTGGTTGGTTGGTTGGTTGGTTGACTGATTGATTGATTTTTCTTATTGATCCGCTTGGAAGCGCAAATTGCTCTCCTTATTCCCATTTTCTTTTCTTTATAGCCCTCTAAGGGCGCTTTTACACGACCCCTAAGATCTGCTGGCCACTTAAATTCGGACCAGAGATCTTAGGGGCTTGTCGCTCTTCCTGTGTCCCCACCCTGGCTGCTGGCTGCATGAGGGGAGGGAGAAAAAAAAGGAAGAAAAGATCGTGGCTCACCTCCATTCTGCCTCCGTTCTTGCCGCGGCAACATTCCTGTCTCTGTAAAGTAGCTCTTAAAGGGGCGGGAGCCAAAACAACAACAAACAGAAGCGAGGAGAGCCCCACACTCACTATCATTACACCGCATCAAGCAATTTTCACCCCGGAAGAGCAGGTACTTGAAAGGTGCGCTGGGACGCGCTAAAGTGGGTGTGGCCGCACTTAATTTCCCGTAAACTCCGGAGCTGGTGGGGAAACATTTTTAAGCTCCGGAGCTGGGAGCCATTTGCCCCAGAGTTTAGGGGTCGTGTATAAACACCCTAAGGTATGTCAGAGAGAGACAAACGGTGAGACAGCAGGACAGAGAGACAGAGATTGGTCCAAGATCATCATGTGAGTTTCAAAGTTAAGCAGGAACCTTAAACTAGACCTCCTGAGTTCCATTCCAGGCTCTAACCATGACATCACGTCTAGACCTCTTGCTGAGGTCTGTTTAGCTGAGGCCTGTATAATGAAAGCCTTGTAGCTTGTGTCTTGTACCCCGGGCTTAACTCAATCAGACTTAATTCTGAGCAGATATAAATAGAAATATAGCATGAAGAAAAATGTTTAGGGGGATTTTTGCACTTTAAAAATTGTGATTCCAGATTGGTATATACTAAAGCACTAAGCAGTGCTTTAACATTCACTATGTTGTGTTTGCACTTTTGAAGGTACAGCTATTACTTCGTCTGCAAAAGTCATGGTCCAGACTTGTTAATCCTATAAATTCTTTTTAAGGATACATTAGATACGTGGTCCCCAGATGTTCTTGGACTACAACTCTCAGAAATCCTGCCTGCCACAGCCGGTGACATAAGCTTCTGGAAGTTTTAAACCAAGAACTTCTTGAGGAACCAGTGTGTGGAACTACCACTCTAGATGAACAATCCACACTGCCATATACGGTTCAAAATTAAAATGGCTAAAAACTGAAAAAATGATTATGCAGTATTTCCCCGTGCCCTCTCTCCCTCACCATATGTACTTGAAGTCTAAATACACAAGCTCTAGCCGAGCGTGCTGTTTGGCAGTAATTAAATCTAAGGATCTGATTAAATGATTAGGATTAAGAGTGTTCCCCAGTGGCACTGAGAATAATCCATGGCAAAGGTGGTACATTTCAGACAAGACAAGACAAGGTCTGCAGCACTGACAACAGAGAAGCTCAGCAATTAATTAATGTTGGGGGAGATAATTTTAGTTTGTCCCCTCCAAATTTCTGAATGATAAGGCAGAGCAAGTTTTCGGGATGATCCGGTGGGCCGTGCATTTATTTACTGAGGTTCTAAATCCAGATGTTAACATCTAACACAATAGGCCATGTCGAAGGGCTGCGGTGAAGCCTGTGTTTATTTAAGCCCCACTGACTCAACAGCTGAAATCCTGTGGCTTAGCTCATCAAGGAAGGATCTGATGAGTCAATTCTGCCATGAGGTCCATTGGTTCATGTGAGCCTTCTCTGGTTGCAATTTACTATCTCTAAAGGAAGTCATAACTAGAGTAGATCCATTTGAATCAATGGGACTCATCAAAGATTCCTCAAATTGCCATTGGTCCAGTGGGCCTACTCTAGTGCAATTTACTATGCAAAGCAGCAAGGTTTCAGCCAGTGGGTTTTCTCCATTTAGAGTTAAGCACTAGATTTAGAGCTACATGTATGTATCCGATACGGAAGATGGGGCGGTATATAAATATAATAGTTAATAAATAAATAAATCTATTTATGGTCTTCATACCCAACATGTTCCCCTTTAATCCCAAGGTAAAGTACATGGCAATACTGTTTATTCCACTTTATCCCCACAACAACCCTGTGAAGCAGTCCAATAGTCTATGAACTACACCCGCAAGCCATCAAAAAAGAACCCCAGGTCTTACTCATTTGGGCCACTACGTAGAGATGGCAAATGCCCATCTCCAGTAGCTCATCAGACACTAGAGGCTGCAGGTTGGCTTTGAGCCAGGCAAACTAAAGCTAGATGAAGCAGCCTTCAGGTCAAATAGAGCTGAAATCACCAGAGTGTTGGAGAGACATGACTGCAGCAGTCTTTTGGGTCCTAACAATCTGAATTGCAAAGTTTAGACGGATTCTCTTTATTAGGCCAACTACAAAAGCTCAAAAAGTGCTACCAAAAAATCAGTCTCTCCGCAAGGCATGTTACAAAAATTGCATGCAGGAAACAAATAAACAAATTTCCTGGGAACAAATACCTCTGCCGTAAGGTAGACACACACTTTCTACTGGAAGCTGAGTCATGGCAACTGGACTTCTTTTCTTGTTTGATTGAAACGTTTCACTACTCATCCCAGTAGCATTGTCAGTCTGACAAAGCCACGTGGATGAGTAGTGAAACGTTTCCATCTCTCAAGAAAAGAAGTCCAGTTGCCATGACTCAACCTCTGGATAACCTCACCCAGATGACTGAGAATCTTCACCGACTTCCTACTGGGTTTGTCTGCCATTTGTCAGACAAATGGCAGACAAATGGCAGGGCAGAGGGGTCGTAGACAATAGGAGACAGAGAGGTGCACAGATGTTGGGAGGTGACGTACCAAAAAAATCATACAAGACTGAATTCAGAGAATCAAAGAGCCATAGAATAATGGAGTTGGAAGAGGCCTATAAAGGCATCAGGCCAAGCCACCTGGTCAACGCTGGAGTAGAGATCAAAGTATATCTGACAGGTGGTTGCCTAATTTTCTCTTGAATGCCTTCAGTGTCGGAGTGCTCACCACCACCTGAGGTCCATTATCAGACTGTTGGAACACTTGGAAAGTCTTTCCTGATATTCATCTGGCTTCCTCTATATTGAGGCCATTAATACATCTCCTGGACTCGGTGATGATCAAAACCAGATCCCGTCTCTCCTCCGGAGGACAACATTTCAAGTATTTGAAAAGTGTCCTCCCTTCCATCTTCTTCTCTCAAGGCTAAATGTGTCCAGTTCTTTCAGCCTTTCCTCATAGGACTTGGTCTCCAGCCCCCTCATCATCCTTGTGGCCTTTTTTATAGAGATGTCCCCTTGGGGCAGAGGACAGTACCCCAGCTGGCTGCATGGGTTGAGGCCTTTGGGAATTATTAAACCTCTCTATCTGAGTGGGGAGGCCCTGGATGGAAGGAAATGAATTCCATAGTCCATATCAGGGGTCCTCAACCTAAGGCCCCGGGGCCGGATGCGGCCCCCCAAGGTCCTGAATCCGGCCCCCGGAACCAATTGCAACCCCCCACCTACCCCTGCTTTGTGAGCAAGCCAACCTCCACAGCTGCTTCTATTGCTGAGGCAGTTCAAAGCAGTGGGCTATATTGCTTCTCCCACTCCCCCCAACTACCGTCCAGATGATCAGCATGCTGGCTAGGGGGGCATTCAGAGTAGGAGGATTACGGCAAGGTCCCCCGCTCCCCCCACCCACTGTGGTCCGGCCCCCAGTGGTGCCTGGGGCGTGGTGGACCGGCCCGCTGTTTGAAAACTTTGAAGACCCCTGGTCCATATAATCAGGAAGCCAGCTTGGTCTGTATCTTTCCCCCCAGATCAGCCAGGAAGCCAGTGAGAGGGGATTGCAGGACACAGCTGCCTGTGGTTCACTCAGATAAGGTTTGCATACCCCAGCTACGTGACCGAAGACCATCCTTCCTCTGTCTTCCTCTGTCCTATTGTCAATGTTTCACTCCACCCCTTGTAATGCTTGGTCATTGTAACCAATAAAGCCTTGTGCCCAGGCTAACAGTGGAGGAGCTGCTGCATGGGACCTGGCCTGCTTTTCCAGACTTAGGTCTCCTTCGTAAAGTGTGGGGTCCATCCTAACACTCTTCTGCATTGTCCAGGAGAAGTCCATGGAGCATGAGTGGGATACACCATGGAAGCCGTAATCCAGGGAGTCAGTCAGTGTGAAAACCACTGTGATGGGGTGGCTGGGCTTTTGGGCTAGGCTTTAGGAACACTAAGCTCAAATCCTGGTTCTGCCAAATGATGGTTCAGCCGAAGGTGACTTACGGCCGGTCCGTATCTCTCGACCTATCACACCCTTAATGGTTGTTGTGAAGAAGAAAATGCAACAATAAAAGCTATTCAGTCTGCATTGGGGAGGGGGGGAGAAGTTCTCCCATGGAGACCACATCCAGGCACACCTACAGAACTTTTTCTCATAAGCCATAACTTTTCTACATATTTGGCATAGACTTCTGCCTAATTCAGCAACACTCCTACTCCACCGCAACAGATGCTTCACAATCGCCCATCTTCTCTACCCTTTTAGAAAATTTAGATGTCGTGGGAGTCAGACCCGGCCATCATTACGGGAAGGGAGGGAGGTACGTAACAAACTAAAAGAAAGTCTTGTCAGCTATGATTCACAGATCACAACAGCTGTGGAAGCCAACAGGGAGGATCCGGGGCCGGAGATGAATTGGTAACGATTCACAGAGCAATGCTATTATCTACCTATTGACATACCAAAAGTTAGATAATTTCCATCATCTGTGCCTCTGAATTTATGCAATTGCCCCATCTATCTTATGGGGGAGGTTCTTCCAATGACTGCAATTTACAGTCAGCGCATTTGATGGCAAATGCTCTGTTTGTTTATTTTTATTTTTATTTTCTCCTTCGATTGCTTGCTTGCTTGGTTGACACTGAAGGAGCCTCGCTAAACAGTGTGAGGACTTTGGATACATTGAGGCATCTCCTGTGCAACAGAAGCACTCTGCAAGCTGATCCCTCACCTTTAGAAGCACCACCACCTTGCTTTCACCTCAAGCCAAGAAGACTGATTCATTGACTGACGGACTGAAGATGTGGGTGTTGCAACGCTGGAGCCATTCAAGAGAAAAATTGGGCAACCGTCTGTCAGATCTGTTTGATTCCTGCCTTGAACAGAGGGTGGACTTGATGATCTTACGGGCCCCTTCTTTTAAATGCTGTTCCATTCATAACTGTTATCAGCCTTTGGGCATGGGTTCGTGAGGGGTGTCTCTTCCCTATGTGGGGGCCTTTCCTTGCCTCTGTCACCCATCCTCTCTCTCTCTCTCTCTCTCTCTCTCTCTCTCTCTCTCTCTCTCTCTCTCTCTCTCTCTCTGAGCCTAATCCACACCACTGCTTTTGTGGTGCAGGGGGATAACAGAGAGATTACTGAGGGCGTTTATACACGACCCCTAAACTCCGCCGCAAATGGCTCCCAGCTCCGGAGCTTTAAAATGTTTCCCCACCAGCTCCGGAGTTTACAGGAAATTAAGTGCGGCCACGCCCACTTTAGCGTGACCCAGCACACCTTTCAAGTACCTGCATTTTGGAGGTGAAAAATCTTTGATGCGGTGCAAGGATAGTGAGTGCAAGGCTCTCCTCGCTTCTGTTTGCTGCTTTTTGGCTCCTGCCCCTTTAAGAGCTACTTAAGAGTTACTTAAGAGCTACTGGAATGTTGCGGGGGCAAGAGCCGGCAAGAGCGAGAGGCAGAACGGGAGGTGAGCCATGGTCTTTCTTCCTTTTTTTTCTCCCTCCCCTCACGCAGCCAGCAGCCAGGGTGGGAACACAGGAAGAGCGACAAGCCCCTAAGATCTCTGGTCTGAATTTAAGGGACCAGCGGATCTTAGGGGTCGTGTAAAAGCGCCCTGAGGAAGGGAGGGTGCTATGCTTAGAAGGTTTGGCTTTTTTTCCCTATTCAGGAAAGGTGGGCAAGCAGACAGTGACCGCAAGGAAGAAGGACAACTTATTTTGGGGACTGTGAGAGTTGTTATTTGTCCCTCTCGTGTTTTTAATCTGCGTTGCATTTAGAAGTTAAACTACATCTGCATTCCCCCACTCCACCCCATCGCCCAAAGTTAGATGTTGGTGAAATCCAAAGCTTGGAGGAGTTAATTTCTAATACTATTACTCTGAAAGGATGATTCTAGAAATTCCAGAGTAAAACAGTAACATTTCCAAAGCTCTGGATGAATCATGCTATAGCAGGATTGTGGAACCCTGAGTCCTTTGAATGCTTCTAACTTCACCTCCTATAACAGTGGTTCTCAACCTTCCTAATGATGTGACCCTTTAATCCAGTTCCTCATGTTGTGGTGACCCCTTGGCCTGCTTGGAAGAGGCCACAAGCCCCCTTTGGCAGGCCACTGCCACAGGGGCCATAGAGAACTTCCCTCTACAGACACCCTCAGCCAATCGCAGCCGCCGGTGCCATTGACTGACATCCCCCTCCAACCTATCAAGCTGTAACTCACTCTTCCTTCCCCCCTTCCTCCCACTCCTCCTCCAGTCGCAAGCTGTTTGGGCCTTTTTCTTCACTGACTCGTGGTGACCCCTGGGAAATGGTTGTTTGACCCCCAAAGGGATCCCGACCCCCAGATTGGGAGCCACTGCCCTAGAAGATGCATCCAATGTGGTTGGTAGTGAAACGATTTGGGCTGGAGGACACATTGTGAAACTGGACAGGCAAAACTTTATTACTGTACCCAGATCTATAAGCTCAGCCTGCTCAATGAACTCTGAGTTGCCAACCCAATCGAGCCCCAGGATTCCAGAAGGAAGATGCACGCCCACCGAAAATACGTTCTGGAAAACAATACATGCACGAATGAGACGTGCACATTGACGGTCACCCTTACCTCTCTCTAACTCGGACACTCTTTCGAGGAGGGCATTCAAGGCGGCCTCTGTCCTTTGCCGGTGGGTGGAGGTTTCGTTGTGAAGCAGAGACTTCTCGTTCTCCAGTTCTGCCACTTTGGTCAAAAGCTGGCGCTCCAGATTGCCCAGCCTCCTCTGGAGCATGTCTCGGAGATCATTCGGCAAGGCCGCAAACGAGACATTCGCTCGGAGCTGGTGCTTCAAAAGAGGAGAGAAAGCAAAGCCATTATTCTGCAGACAATGACTGCCATTCTTAATCAGTCCCCTCCCCTCCTCCCCAATTACACGCTTTCTAAATCATGCATGAGACCGTATCTCAAACACATGATGATAGCTCAGATTTACATTGGGATGAATAGGAAAATCTTCTTTTTAACCCCAAGCTATGGGTAATCTATAAACACAGGATCCAACTTCAGAGTGCATATATGGTACTCAGTCATTCAGCTTTAAAAGGATAATCTAGCCAATGACAGGAAAGATGCCCATCTAGCCAGTACCAGACAAGATGGGCAAATAATCCAGCCTGGCATAAGCAGCTTTTGACAAAAGTTAAGAGCTCCTGGCATACTTCACCTGTAACAGCCCATCCATGTGTTTGAGAGAATCATCGCTTGATGCTGGATCACAAAGACAGAGCAGAATTTGTAGAACCCAAGGATTTAAGGAGAATCTTTCTGAATTAGATGAGAGGCTCATCTAGCGGATCATAATTTGCATAAATTGTTATGAGCTTCCAACCTGCCCTGAGCTCTCTGGTGTTATTTTAATTGTGCTGCTAAGCAGGATCAGCCCTGGTTAGGACCCGGATGGGAGACCACCAGGGAACTCTTGGCGGAAGGATTGTGCTGGAAAGCCCATAGACTGAGGACCAGAAGGCCAATGCTAACAATATTGGGAGGTGTTACTAGTCTGACACTTGGCGGGGGCTAAATGGGCTCTAAGACTAATAGGCTCAATTCACGATAGGGCTGGTTCCTATGTCCCAGGGGTGGCTCGTGGGCTAGAACAGGGAAAGCACCTCATGACCCCCAAATTTCTGGGGGCTGGCCCCCTGTCATGAGCCGTTCATTCGTAGTACCCAATTAGTTGCCTAAAGAAAAAACCCTAAGCAAGGACAGGATGCAACAGCAGCTGGTATGGCACTTAGAGATCAATAACCTGTTTTCCAGTATGACAATTTCAACAGCAAAAATACTTACTTACTTACTTACTTACTTACTTACTTACTTACTTACTTACTTACTTACTTACTTACTTACCACTCCAGTAGTGCAAAACACTGTTCTGGGTGGTTTGTGACAAAGCAATATACATAAACCCACAAGCAGACAACAATAAACTAATCAGTGAAACAAAGAGACAAAGAAATTAAATCAATCATTGGCCAGGACAGCATCATGTTTCCATACAGGAAGTGGGGGGGGGAGGGTCAGGCAAGATGGCATTGGAAGCCACTCTGAGGAGCAGTGCCATCAACAGCTTCCTTTTTAATTAGTTTTTTTATTATTCAACCATCATAACATATCACATTTATCAATTAATTTCTAAAAACAAATTCCAGTTGTCATTCACCATATTGTCCAGGTGTACCTTGTGTTAATTACATCATGTCTCAATACCACCTAATGCATTATTCCTTCTCTCAAGCCAATCATAAAATCTATTCCATGTCAAATAGCACTCAGAATCTTATTTTTCTTTAATTCTCAATGCCATTCTCTCCATCTCAGCACAATCTAAGATTTTTTTTTGTATAATTACTTCCTCCTTAGGTATGTTTTCATTTTTCCACATTTGGGCCCAGAGTATTCTAGCAGCAGTCAAGCTATGTAATATAATATATCTATTCTGTGTATTGACATTTTCTGGCATAAAATGGTAGTCATGCAAGTCATGCTAGTTGTGTTTGATTCTAGGGGTGGTGCTCACCTCCGTATTCAAGCCAAAGAACCAGTGTTGTACAAGCCCATGGCCATGTGGCCAGCATGGCTGCAAGGAAAGACTGTTTTAACTTCCCGCTTTTTACAGCGGCACCAATTTATCTATTTGCATTTTACATGCTTTTGAACTGCTAGGTTGGCAGGAGGTGGGATTAACAGCGGGAGTTCAATCTGCTGTGTGGCACCCGGGATTCAAACTGCCAAGCTGCCAACTTTGCAGCACGACTAAGAGTGGGTTTGGAGGAGGACACATCTCAACGAATTCAAGGTTGTTCTGGACACAGCTGCCACCTGGAGATATTTAGATCCATGACTCCATTTCAAGTCTCATCCTCAGGTTGTGAAAACATCCTGTGACATACCCGGGAAAGCGGCTAGAGCTGTGGTTTCCAACCTTGGACCCCAAGAGCTTCTTGGACTCCCAGAAGCCTTCACCACTAGCTTGCAAGACTTCTCGAAGTTGTCATCCAAGAACATCTGGGGGGACCCAAGGCTGGATACCATTGCTCCAACCCTGATTTCATGGTGGCAGCATATCTGCTTCAAGTTTTCTTCCAAACTTTGCATGAGCTATACAAGTGTGCTGATGAATCCAATTCACAGTGGATTCACTGCACCCATACAATTTAAATCTACAGCCTCCACTTGAACCTACTTACCTACCTACCTACCTACCTACCTACCCACCTACCTGCACAGATACACAGACTTACGCTTTATAGTCAAGCAGCTATGGGTCCTTTCAAGGAGAAATGTTTTACATAAATCTTAAGATAAGGAAGGTCACTATAAAAGTCCATTTGTCAGATATCCTGGCCCTTGGCTGTATTACAAAGCAAGACTTTGAATCTAGCTTGTAGCCAATTGACCCAAGTTATGGTTCAGTTAGACTTTATATTGTGAAGATGCCATCTTCTAAAGATTCCTAATCCTTTGAGTGATCATGTGGGAGGAGGGGGACTAGCCATGAGAACTAAAGATGCCCACCTGTGGTGCCTCTCCCAGCTAGTTCTCTGGTAAGGGCACCCCAGGTGGGGCGTCCATGGCTTTCCGCCTGTTTTCTGCATGGCAGCTCCACTCAGCTTTTGCCGGTACAGCCAACGGAGAAAGATCAAATGAATCCCATAATCACAACATCTAGAGAAGAGTCGCTTCCCCTCTCCTTCGCAGGCATTCCACAACCAGCCACTGACGTTATCCAATAATATCTCAGGTGAGGTTCAAGCGTCCCCCAGGACCGCGGCATCATTCAGTCGAGCAACTACAGACATTCGTTGGGAGTAAGAAAAACATTCAACTTCTTTTGGACTCCCAGCCATGAAAAAGATACAGCACATATGCACTAGCTGGATATCTAATGATACTAGCCCTTGGATGGCTGTTATGTTCTAACTTAGGGCGTTTATACACGACCCCTAAACTCCGGGGCAAATGGCTCCCAGCTCCAGAGCTTAAAAATGTTTCCCCACCAGCTCCGGAGTTAACAGGAAATTAAGTGCGACCCCGCCCACTTTAGCGCGGCCCAGCGCACCTTTCAAGTACCTGCCCTTCGGAGGTGAAAATTATTTGATCCGGTGTAACGATAGTGAGTGCGGGGCTCTCCTTGCTTCTGTTTGTTGTTTTTTGGCTCCCGCCCCTTTAAGAGCTACTTTTACAGAGACAAAAGGCAGAACGGAGGTGAGCGGCATGCTTTTCTTCCTCTTTTTCTCCCTCCCCTCACGCAGCCAGCAGCCAGGAAGTGCGGAGGGGGTGGGAACGCAGGAAGAGCGACGAACCCCTAAGATCTCTGGTCCGAATTTAAGTGGCCAGCGGATCTTAGGGGTCGTGTAAAAAGGCCCTAAAGGCAGCTACATAAATGTCTTGCTTGTTTATTTCCTTTCTTTATATCCCTCTTGTCTTCCAAGGCAGCATACAACAGTTAAAAAAAACCCATAGATCAGGCATGTCGAAAATCAGGCCAGGGGGACAAATGCAGCTTGTTTTCAAATTTCGAGCGGCCCACAGCCTCTTCTCCTTGCCACTCAGCCTGTCACACATCCCGCCAGCTGGCCCCTCCCCATACTGGATGGAGACGGCAGCTTGCAGTTTTATGGGGACCCAAGGTTGGGAACCCTTCCTCTAAGAGAAAATACAGTCTCTGAATAGGACCCTGACTAATCCAGGCATTGTTGATCAAGCCATGCTTGCTAAGGTTCCCAGAAGCCAACTGTTGTATATTGGTTTTGTATCACATAACAAAAGGCATGGATAATTCTGGGACTCTTAAACCACTCCGTTGCACAGACCCTGCTCTAGCGGCCAGAAAGGCATTGGGCTAAAATGTCACGGACATTCAAGTTCTTTTATGAAGAAAACGCCATAAAGCATGGCCAAACAGAGTAGAGTCTGCTGGACCATTGGGCGGAAGCCACTGAGTTTACAATTTGGAGAAGGGTAGAAAACCCTTATTTCTCTTTTCAATGAAACTGTCAGCAACTATTCCCTGCAGTATATACAGGAAAAGAGATTCCATTTGAACATTAGGAAGAACTTCATGACAGTTAGAGCTGTTCAGCAGTGGAATCTGCTGCCACGGAGGGTGGCGGGGTCTCCTTCTTTGGAGGTTTTTGAGCAGAGGCTTGGATGGCCATCTGTCAGAAATACTGTGATGGAGGTTCCTGCATGGCAGGGGGTTGGACTAAATGGCCCTTGAGGTCTCTTCCAACTCTATGATTCTATGATTCTATGATATTCAGTTTTTCAGATGACCACCACTGGTTAATAAAAAGAACCTCAAGAATTTAAGGTGTGATACACTTAAAGAGCTTTGCCTCCAGCTCCCTGGTCAATTTCCCCCCCAAAATATGTATTAGATGTGTGTTACTGAAATGTCCATCTTCCCAGGATAATCAATTCAATAGCACTTAAAGAATCTTCAATAGGACTTAAAGAATCTTCTCCTTGAAAGATCACTTATCTGATATTTAAAATGGGAACATCAAAATATGATAAACATCCAATTGTAAATCAGAACTTCACTAGTCCCACTGAATGAATGGGAGCCTTTTTTAACCATGGGTGTGCCATTGATTCTGTGGGTCTACTTGGGATTAACAACTGGCTGCAGCAGAAACTTAATATTCCACAATTCTATCCTATTAGATATCCAGCATTCCTAAAAGTGGCGATCATTACTGGTAACACAGATTCCCAAAGAAAGGGGGTGAATATCATTATTATAAGACATGCCCGCTGTTGTCACATTATTATTCTGTGACAGCAGGGTTTCCCTGTTCTGTGGTGACACAGTTACAAGCAAATACAAGACCCGTTACAATGGATCTAATTTCACATCGATTACAGACAGCATTCAGTTCTGTGTTTCATGCAGGCCATCGGGCTTGGAACAGAAGTACACACTATTGTAAATAATTTTCCATTAGTCAGCATGGGAAGGGAAGGAGGGATGAATACCCAAAATGTTTTCTTGAGCTCCATTCATGTACAGTTCTCTTTGTATCAGACACATGGATTTACAGTCAACATGGATTTGATTATTAGCAAAGCAGCTGATGGCTGTATTTACCATGGGTTTGTTTGTTTGCTTGCTTGCCCTTTTATTAATGTTTCAATTTTGGAACTACATGCCATGATCATAGTATCTCACTTGTGAAGGTTGCAATTCAATCTCTTAAACAGGCGTGTTTGTAATCAGGGCACAGATTAAGAAAAAGAAATGAAATGCAACAAATAAAACAGCAAAATCTCCTCTCAATCCAATTTGTCAGAAGATGCACAGACAAAACAACTATTCCTTTCACATTTTCATTGCGTAAAAGCAATATTGAATTTGAAAAATTCATTCTGTAGGCTTTGCTTATTGCAATATATTTGTGCAACACAAAAACCCTCACAAAGGCACACAAAAATGATTATTTGTATGAATGGGTAGATAAATCCCCTGCATCCTGTTTTCATCTGACCTCTCCCCTGTCTCCACTGTATGCTTGGAATAACTGATAACTCCACTGCTACTATAAGAATACAGTTATATTTTATACAGGACTTCAGCAATGTGATTTACTTGAACCCAGCGGTCTTTCAAGTTTGTATTTTAAATTAAAGATGAGAGCATGACTAAGAATTTCTGGGAAAAGAAGCTTGTTTATTGCAGGGTCCCAACAGACTACCATGTTGTTAATTGAGCCCCTGAGAATCTATTACTAGCATACACAGCAGGTGATAAAAATCCCTCCCCCACCCAGGAGAGGGACCAAGGCCTTTCAGAATACAATCAGACAAACAGTAAAAAAAAGGGGAGGGAGGGTGGGTGGGTGCAGGTGTCTCGAAATGCAATCTTCTAATGTGATACAACACCATTATCCATAAAATGAACTAGAATCTCATGAGTTCAACATTAAAGTACTTGGCACAATGCTTTCAATAAAGGCAACTGTGGGCTATTTATTTTTTAAAGCAAAGTTTCCAAAGCCCCACAAACAGGCTACAAACTATTTAGAGTCCAGTTCTGCCAAATCTTATTTTCTAGAAGGTTTATCTCAAGACCAGCTGAGAATTTATCCATCTTTGTGCTGGGGGCTGTACAGTTCGGAAACAATAATCAAACTGAAGAATGCTTCAGCAGAATAAGAAGTGTCTTGCTGGTGGATACATCATGTCCTGCACTGTATAGTGGCGTAGGTGGCAACAGAAACATTGCAAAGTGGGTATCAACCCCACAGTCAGCCTCTCCTGTTGCTTCTTCTACACCTCTAGCAAGTGATGTTCGGAAGTACACCACCTAAGATACGGAGAATCCACAGGCACAGTGATGGTGGAATGTAGTGGTTAGAGCTTTGGGGAGACTCGGGTGTCAATCTGAACTCTAAAGCACTTGAAGACCAGTTGCTGATTCTCAGCTGAAGGTTGTTACAAGGATAAAAGAGGGAGCAGAAGGGGGGGGGGTGAGAATGGAATTATAGGAACCACACAGCTCTATACAAAACAGCATTGCAATTAACAGGGATCAGCCCCAGTCTGCCCTAGGCGGCCTTACTATGTAGTAAAGTTCCTTAACTATTGCACCCTACATTTGCCATTACATCCCTCCAGGATGTTTCCACTCCATTAGCTCATTGATTGCAGCCCAAACTCACATCAAACCTTGTTTAATCCCCACAATATTACTCCTCATGAGTAAAAAGTCAGCAACATAGTCACTTTTCCATCATCCTTGCCAGCTATAAAACCTCCTGCTCAGGGCTGTCAATCAGCCCCACAGGTTGGAGGCTTGTGCTCCCTTCCTGCAAATTTTCAGCACCAGGGAGAGTTCCAGAGGGGCTTCTCAGGGTCACTCTCTTTCGCCAATGCCACAAGCCACCCTTCAAGACCATGAAAATAACACTGACACCAAAAGGAAGGTCTCGGGACCACAGACAGCTCCCCAGCCGCGGCTGCCTTTCAGGACCACGGACAGCTCCGGGAGAATTTCTGTCGGGCGGAGGCACCCAAACTACTTTCAGCACCACGGAGAGCTCCTCCAGGGCTGCGGCTTCCTTTCTTGTCCCGGAGTTCCCCCGGCGTGGTCCCAAGGGACCTCCCACACACCCAGTCCCTTACCTCCAGATTCTCCAGGCGATCCTTGAGGGTCTGCATGGTTCGGCTAAGTTGGTCGATGATCTGGGCCGGATCGCGCGGCAGGTCGCCCATGGTGTCTTTGCCCTTGGCGAACTCTTTCTTCCAAGCGCCGGTGCTCTCGCAACGGCCGAGTTTGTCGGTCAGCTCTCGGATGGTCTCCCGCTGGGTGCCGATGGTCTCCTTCTGCTGGAGGATGGTCTCCCGCAGCTGCAGCACCGTCGCCTTCAGCTCTTGCTCCGGGGCCAGCCCGACCCCTTGCATCGGGATAGGGGGCAGCGGGCAGCCCGGGTTGGCGGCATCCAGAGGCAGCGAGGTGCAGACAAAGCGGTTCCCCGGGGGGCTCTCCTGGGCACCCGCCGCCCCCCAAGCCGAGAAGGTCAGTCCTGCCCAGATAGCAAACAGCAACAGCAGGAGCATCGTGCTGAATTGTGGAGAGTGGGGGCACTTGGGAGCCTGGAGGGGAGGGGGGGCGCGGGAATAGGAGTCTGTTTACTTTGGGAAGGAGAGGTGGCTCAGCATCGGGACGGCGGGGGAAGAGGGCAGCGGCCCCTCGGGGCAGAGACCTCCCAACTTACACGGCAACGGAGTCCCCAGTGTTCGTAGCCAAGTTCGCGTGGAGCTGCTGGCGGGGAAGGAAGCCGCGGAAGGAAGAGAAAGAAAGAGGCAACCTGGGGTTTCCAACGCTCGCCAACGACAGCCAGGGAGCCAAGCCAAGAAGGGAAAGGGTCGGGTCCGTCTCACCGGCTCCTCTTGCGCGCCGCGCCGTTCTCCCAGCGAAGTGGCTGGTGCGCTCTTTAAAAGCCTGAGCCGAGTAAGCCGCGGGCAGGAGGAGGGAAAGGGGGGGAGTGTAGTGGGAAGGGAGGGAGGGTTAGAGATCTAGGGCAGCGGGGAGCTGGTTGGTTACAAGTCCGCATGACGCCTCTTCCCCCCCCCCCAACACCCCCCTCCCTTGGAGGCCTGGAAGGCTAGTTGCAAAAGGAAGGGGGGAAACCAGCGGGAAGTCTTTTAATTGGTTGCCTGAGGGCGAAAGGGGTGGGAGAGAAGAGCCCGGGGAAGAGGGAGCCGCGGGGAGGGGGGGGAGTGCGTGCCTAAAGCCCCAGGCTCCTTGCCGCCTGAGCCGAACGTAATGTTGCACAAGAGACCGCGGAACGGCCATTTGAAGCTGGCTTTGGCTTTGTTTAGTTGGCTGCCTGAGGCACAGCAGTTGAAAGGGCGCGGTGCCTGGATGCGCGGCAATGTTTCCATATTCTCCTGGATCCAGAGGGAGACCAGCGCCACGGGAAGTGAAACATCCCAATCGCGAATTGCTGCTGCTAATTGACGAGTGGCTGCTGGCGTTCCTGAGCAGGAGCCAGTCACGTGACTCGGGGCATAATCAAGAACGAGAGCAGCCGCGCGCCAATTAGCAGCAGCTGGCCAATGCCCACAGGTTACATGCTGGCACTTGTGTGAGCCGCCAAAAGGATTCCAGACAATATTGTTTTAATATACTGTATATCCTCCCTCAGAGGGGCTGGACTCTGCATCTCTCTCTCCCATTCCACACTATCTTCATATCAGTCCTGTGAGGTGGGCCAACATGAGAAGGAGTGAGCAGTCCTGGGTCACTCCTGTGTCTTATGTGGTTCAATGCAGACTAGAATGTCACTCTCCCAATTGCCAGTCCTAGCCTTCTACACCACAAGGACTTTCACATAAAAGCCCCAATGCCAGCATTTTATTTGGGCACATGTTGCAAACGGCCCGGAGTTCCTTCAGGAAGACGGGCGGTATATAAGCCTAATAAATAAATAAATAAATAAATAAATAAATAAATAAATAAATAAATAAATAAATAAAAAGTCCCTTAACCCATTAGTCAAAACACAGTATCCAATAATTGTGGGTCCTGATGGCAATTTTAGTGTCTGTATTTAAATGTTTTTATTGTTTTAATTGATATTTTAATCTTTTTAATTGTTTTGACTGTTCATTTCCACTGTAAGCCGCCCAAAGACGGCCACATATAAATTGTATAAAAACTGACCCTTCTGTTTAAAGGAAGTGTTTCTAAATTTCCTTTCACACATGCAAATAAAAATACGAAGGTTCCATACAAATCTGTGCAATTCTGCTCACCCCACCCCCCCCAAAAAACTGTTGTTTATTTGGGGAGGGTGATTTAGTAAGTCATGTTCATGGCATAACTGTTAGAATGGTGGATTTGACACTGAATTGCACTCAGTCTCATGATCTCATAGGGTTGTTGAGAGAATAAAGTGCAGGCTGGTGTGCTTCAGGTCTTAGGAAGATGGGTGGGATGAAGACATGACTTTTTCAAAGAAAGATCCCTCTGCTCATTACTCAGACACACTGGCTTTCTTTTAAACTGGTGACTATTTAATCTGACTCATTAAATTCACACTCTGTGGATCAGAGTCCTAGTGGTCACTTGCACATGCAAAAGTAAAAAAAAAAAGTGTAAGTCGTGGCAGCAAATTTTAGCACATTAACAGAGTACCAGTTGAATTCCTGGGCATACGCCTTGGACATGCGCTTGGGAATACAACCAGCACTTCATTAATTGCTGCCAAGTTGCTAACAGGTTTTAAGCCATTTCATTTACAATCCTCTAGCACTATCTAAGATGGGAACATGGGTCCCCGTGTCTACAGTTACATATTCATACACAAGAAATGCAACACAGAACACAGAGAATTGAACAAACACACAAGAATCAGAAGGACAAATACAGGTCCAGGCTGATGGCTCTCCTCTATTCCCCACCCCCACCACACACGCACACACACACACATGCGCGCAAGCACACACACACACACACACACACACACACACACACACACACACACACACATTAAATTAATATCCTTCCCCTTTCTGGTTTCACATCTTTTCTTCCTTCTGTCTCAACTGCCGTGCTTTAGATTGTCACCATTTTCCTTTCATTTTATGCCACTCTGAGATCAGGGAATTAATGTGATGAGCAAAAAATGAACATGCAAGTCTTAGGCTTCATTGTCCAACAGGAGCTCTGCTAAGGTTGGTCCCCAGCCCATCCCCAGCTGCACCCAGTGACTGTAATGCCTCAAGGGGGATCCTAGGGGCTTCCTTCCCAGGTGTGTGCCCAGCTGGCTTCTAGGGCACATCCAGGGAAAATATTTGGTGCTATGCAAATCCACCATTTGATCCTTTGGGGAAATTGGTGCAGTATAAAAACTTATATATATTTTCCCAAAGGAACTCTGGACAAACCAAAAGTTAGCAATTACCATAAGCTTCCTGGAACAGCCAAATTTTCAGTGATTTCTTGAAGGTTGTGAGGGATGGAGCCAGGTGCATCTCACAGGGAAATTTGCTTCATATGGATGGGCCTACCACCGAGAAGGCCCAATTATGGGTCATAAACTTATGGGCCTCCCTGGGGGTGGCCACCCGTAGCGAGAAGGCCGATGAGGCTCTGGTGGGCCTGGCCAGCTCTGACCTTTGGGAGACACACAGTCAGATATTCAGGTCCCAAGCTATGGAGGATTTTATAAACCAAGACCAACACCTTGAACCTTATTCAGGAGACAACGGGTAGCCAATGCAGTCAAATCTGCCTGCACCGACCACCAATCTGGCTGCCACATTCTGCACCCGCTGCAATCGCCAAACAAGGTACAAGGGAAAACCCCTGTAAAGAGCATTGCAGAAATCTATCCTCGATATGACCTGACCAGTGTCAAAATAAAAATCTGACCTCTCTTGTTTTCTTTTCAAAAGCAATGGGCAAAACCCTGCTGCTTACACCTACCAGTGAGATCTCAACCATGAAGTGCCACCAGTTAAGAAGCTGACACATGCGCTTTGAATAACACACTTCGTTGGACAACTCAGTGGTTCCTCTTTGAAATTATCGCTGCCGGACTCGACGTCAGTAAAGGTTAAGTAACAGGGTTCTAACCAAGGTCTATAAATGTGTTATATAACGTTAGATGTAATTATGATTTTGGGTCGTGTTCAGCTTTCTGCACCGAAATGAATTCTGTGTTCACAAGTTCTGAACAGTTGCATCGCTTTGGGTTGTGTTACAACCCATTTTTGGGTTGTGTTACGTAACTGAAGGTGTGTGGCTGCAGAAGTACTCCCCATGTGCCTCACGGCATGCCTAGCTTTGCACTGGGCTTTGAAACTGGTTGCGTGACAGGCCATGTGATAAGAAATCCGCCCAAGTGAGGGATATATTCCCCTAATTCCTTTCGCACTCTATACAGGAAACCAGCAATTATGTATCACTACTAGAGATGGGCACGAAACGAGCAATTTTTCGTTTTTGTTTTCATTTTTTTATTTCGTTACGTAACAAAACGAAAAACGAATTTTGTCTCCAAAATGAAACAAAACGAACCGAAACAACAGAAATTTTGTCATGCGTTTCGTTTTCATTGCGGCAAATACATTGAACTGTAATGAATGCTAACGAAACAGCAATTTTTCATTTTCATTTTCGTTTTTTTGTTACGTTACGTAACGAAATGAAAATGAAATTTTTTGTAAAAAATTCATGAAAAACGAAAACGAACTGAAACGGACCCCCTAAACGACAAACAACAAACAAAACACCTTTTTTTGAGTCGTGCCCATCTCTAATCACTACTCATATCCATTTAATATGAAATATTGAATAAGTATTATTCTGATCAGATACCCCACAAAAAACCAACAGGCTTCTGTCAAACCCTGATCACAGAAGTCCAAGTCCAGAAGCTTCTGGAACAAGATTGAGGTGCCCAAGGAGGGAAGCATCGTGAGGCGCAAGGGCGGAAAATTCCTTTCAGATAGCACCCCATAAAAAATTGCGCCAAAGGATCACAGTTTATGGTTGCTCCAATGCATTTCTGCTCAGGTGCCCAGGAGAATTTTTCTTTTCATTTGCCTGTGGGTCTTTCCAGTCTTTGGAACTTATCCTGGGCAGAAATGACACATCGGTCAAATCCATGTGCACAGGCCTTTGCTTTCTCCCCCCCCCACTTGGGGGTCACTTTTTTGCCCACTTCTGTCCAGTTTGGATGCTGTCTTTGATCTTCAGGCAAAAAGCAAAGCAAAGCAAAGTTTTCTGCTTATATACCGCCCCATACCACTACTAGTCTCTGGGCGGTTTACAATTTTTTAATTACAGTGTGCAGGCTACACATTACCCCCCCCCCAGCAAGCTGGGTACTCATTTTACTGACCTCGGAAGGATGGAAGGCTGAGTGAACCTTGAGCCTGCTACCTGGGATTGAACCCAGGTCGTGAACACAGTTTTACCTGCAGTACAGGCATTTAACCACTGCGCCACAAGGCCAGCAGATCCCTTGGGGTGGCATCTGGCAGCTGATTTTTTTGGGGGGGAGCAGCAGCCTTTGCCTTTTTAAAAGCAGAATTATTTATTGGCTTCTTTTACATTTAAAAAAAAAACATAGTTTGTGCCTACATTACTGACACACAAGTTCCTGATCTGCTGGGTTTTCTGTACATTTGGAAGGACTGTGTTTTATGAAACATGCTCTGAATATTTGTGTGTGCGATGCTTCTGCAACCCAGTCCAGCATGATGGAAATGCAAGAATTCACTGCACCCAGTCCTGTCTGGTCGGAGGTAAATCCTCTGGAATAGCTTCTTTTTTCACAACTCCTTAGTCCTGAGCAGCAGCTAGTCCTTGGTTTAAGCCTGCCTGCCCTCTGGCGGTTAAGGATAACAATTCGTGCATATTCATAGATCCTCCTTCCCTCATTTTCCCCTTGCACTTGCTTTGCCCAAATGTTTGCCGAGACCCAGTTGTCTTCTGTAAGCTGCCTCAGGAGTGCTTTATCCTGAAAGATGGCACAGAAATATTTCAAATGGTATCTAAACTAATACCGCTACTTCACTAAGCTGGAAAAAAAGAAGTATTGATTTTAAAAATTGCTATGAGGTTATTTGTATCCTTGTTCCTGATTGCCTTTTTACCATGACTTAGGAAATGTTCACGTTGGCTATGGTGGCCGGTTAATCATGGGCTATGTAGTTCAAAAGTTTTCAGGTTCTGCTGTTCATCCTACCTTACCACCAAGGAACACAGAGTCACACCAATTGGTTGTTGTGAGTTTTTTGGGCTGCTTGGCCGTGTTGTGGAAGTTTTTGTTCCCGATGATTTGGCAGTTAGAACTTTGTACTCGGAGACCCAAGTGTTGGGATCAGGTTCTCTCTTCTTTGGCACCTGGACAATGCCGCTCAAGAGCTCTACTCTTCTCTGTTGTGCTGAGTATGAATGGGATGTATGGGTGCATTGTATGAACGAAGCCCCAATCATTAGCTCTGTAACTAATGGATAATACAATATATTCATTTGCACCTAGTATTGTGTCTTATGGGGTCCTTTTGCTGTCTATGTTATTGTTCTCTTTGGGATACAAAAGAACTAGGAATCACCTATTTGGTGACAGATGCGGTCCATCAGGCAAAGTGCTGTTTCAGGATCCCAAGAAGGGACCCTACATCTGTTGGAAAACGCTAGGAATAAGAAGAGTCGGGGGGGGGGGACCTTTTCTAAGAGCTGGTTAATGGGAAGAAGAACTCATTAGATGTCATGAATGACTTCCAAGCTCAGGGGAAGGTGGGCTTACTGTTGAGCAGCCGGTATCATCTCCGCTTGACCACCTATTCAGCTGGGTGTTGTACCTACCGGAGAACAGCTCTGAGTGGAAAGAATTATTAAGTATTAAATCTGTGTATCTTTTGCTTTGACAGGGAAGGTCAACACAGAAAGAATTCTAACATTGATGGCATGTACTACAGGCAAGGCCAAGTGCACGGCTGGGCCAGAGGGGTCTGAGATTAGTTGTCCCTGTCTTCAATATAAAAAAGCAAAAAAGCAAAGTGATCTGCTTATATATACCACTTATATACCACCGCATACCACTTCAAGTAGTCTCTGGACAATTAACAGTTTTAAATACAGTATGAAGGCTACACATTGCCCCCCCCCCCAGCAAGCTGGGTACTCATTCTACTTACCTTGAAAGGATAGAAGGCTGAGTCAACCATGAGCCGGCTGCCTGGGATTGAACCCCAGGTCGTGAGCACAGTTTTACCTGCAGTACAGGCATTTTACACCACCAATAACCCATGTTTTCTTTTGACCTCTCATCATAAAAAGACCCATATATTGAAATAGATAGATTTCTAGGAAACAATGTATTCTCCAGTTGCTGTGATCTTCACTAAGGTGGTTACTTCACGTCCGTTTTGTCTCTGTTAGTGTTGCGCTTAGGAGCAGTACAAAAAAAGTTACTTCACGTCCGTCATATAACTACTGAAATTTGTCTCATCCACGCCCCCAGAACAGGTGCTAAGCGTGAC
Organism: Phrynocephalus guinanensis; assembly: GCA_037367245.1. NCBI lineage: Eukaryota > Metazoa > Chordata > Lepidosauria > Squamata > Agamidae > Phrynocephalus > Phrynocephalus guinanensis. The sequence goes on along the minus strand of CM074751.1, from coordinate 11,540,677 downwards.
AATACTGTACCTGGTGCTGGGGTCGGCTTTTCCCTTGTCACTCTTTGTGCCCGCTTTCTGTTCCGAGACAAGACACTGTGTAGTAACGACTGTCACCCAACAAAACATTCGTTTCTTTCAGAAAACTGTGTCCGGGTTTTGTTTTTTACTTTGACTTTTCAGAAGCGAAATATCGAAAAAGAATTTTTTAAGCGCCCCCCCCAAAAAAGGGGGGGGAGGAAGCTAGACAAATTCAATGTTTGTCACAGTCCAAGACAGTGAGGTAACACTTGTCACAAAACAAGTTATCACGACCATGGGAACATTGAAATGGACAAAACTACGTGATCATGACCTATGCTGTCACAGTACAAAACTAGTCGCGGAACAAAGGACGTAAAGTAACCACGTTAGATTAATAATTTGCATTAGTTTTGCTGCTTGAGAAAACAGGTCACTTATGTTTTGGTTTTTATGTGCACATAAATCTTAATTACGCACCCATTGTTTCTTGCATGTTGGAGAATAGCAAGGAACCCTGAAAGCAAGTACAGGTGGGCTTCTGTTGATGATGCCCACTGATAATTAGGCAGTGCAGGACTCTGAATTTTTTCCCACAGGTTCCATTATTATTCATTTGGGCTGCCTTTAATAGAAATTCATCTTTGCAACACATTCCTGCAAGAGTCAGCTCTGTGTTTCATTTGCATGGGAAATGGAGCCAGAAAAGGAACTTTATGACTCTAGTTGGGAAGATTCAGAGAACTTCCTGACCCTAAGGGCTGTCTGGCAGACTTGCTCATTCTCTCCAGCTCACAAAAATGGAATTCTATTATTATTATTATGTTTTAATTTAGCACTGGCAATTTCAGATGCCTTCAAAAGAGCTTTGTTCCCTTTGCAAATGGCAAATTTGTATTCTGGCTGGTGTCCTTTGCGGCCTTTAATGCACGTTCTACAAATGTCTAACCTTGAAACTTAAGGAGATTTACAGCACACACACAGGTCTTTCCTCCCTTCCCTGCACCCATTCCACGGAGGGGCAGAACCAAGGAAATGGAACTATGCTACTAGAAAACTTGGAGTTGCAACATCCAGCATTTTATACTTTCTTCCTCTACTCCTAGTTTTCCACTTGTGGTTTCCTACCAAAATGCACTCTTTCGTGATGTCTAAAACTGCCCAGTTGTCTCAGTAACATGTTTGTGGTGGAGATGTTTAGAAGGTTTGCAGGATGATGCTTAGAAGGGTGTTTAAGAAGGGTTGGTGTTTTTTGCGTGAACATGCCAGTACCTCTTATATGTCATTTCAACTCTGCAGCTTATCATGTCCACTGCTGCATCCAACACACATTCAACCTTATTTCTCCATTTCACACCCACCCACCCCACACACACACATATTTTATTTATTTATTTATTTATTTATTTATTTATTTATTTATTTATTTATTTATTTAGAGTATTTTTACCCCACCTTTCTCCTTGGAAAAGGACCCAAGGTGGCTTACAGTAATGAGGGACAATATACAGTCCAGTACAATTAATACATATTTAAGTTTGAGAACAGGGAATTGAGGGGTATCTTACAGCATTAAAAGACAACATTAAAGCTACAGGAGAATGCGAGCAGTTAAAAACAGTGTAAAAAATCCATGTTATCATGCATAATAGACTATCCAAAAGTCATGGGGGAAGGAGACTAACATTGAGAACATAGTGTCAATGTAATCACACAAGGGAGATATAAACACAAAGATATGAGTGGTTATAAACATAAAGTCTATGTCAGTGGTTCTCAACCTGTGGGTCCCCAGAGGTTCCTGGACTGCAACTCCCAGAAGCCTTCACCACTCACTGTGCTGGAAGCGATTTCTGGGAGTTGCAGTTCAGGAACCCTGGGGAACCCACAGGTTGAGAACCACTGGTCTATGTAATCATGTGTGGTAGATTCCTATAAAGGCACATAATAGGTAGCCCATCATTCAGGGACTTATTGGCCTTATTCAATGAGTCAAGTCTGTAATGTTTCCTTACCAGGAGGTCTCTCTTTTACCCTTTTCAGGTAAAAGCCAGTCCCTCTGGGTACATCCATCTATATTGTATTTGATTTGCAATTAGTACTTTCATTATCTGGAAGTTGAGTCATGGCTACTGGACTTCTTTTTGAGAGATAGAAACGTTTCGCTGTTCATCCAAACAGCTTCATCGGTCTGAATGCAGCTGGTGCAAACCCTGACTCTTATAGGCAGCTTTGACCTCTAGTCACCCTGGCCTCAATTAGGCTCATCAGATGAACTAAATAGGCTCGTTAGGGAGACAATGGTATCCTTAGCCTTGAGGTGAACCATGGTGAACCATGGCTTAAGGTGCTGAAACCTATCAAGAAAGGGTCGTTAATGGGTCGTTAGCTATGGCCTTGGTGGTAAAGGCTTTTTGATTTGTCTTGGTAGTGTGGAAAGCACAGCTTGATAAGTAGCAGATAAACTATGCCGGAGGCCACCACCTCTGTTGAGGGAGGGATTTTCATTATGAAATTATATTCCTTTCTGTTGGATATTTTTCTTGGTGAAAAGTGCTCACTCTATATGTTGTATGTATTTCATGATGCACTTCTTCTAAAGATAAATTTAATATTTTTGCAATTTCCTCAGTCATCAGGGTCAGTAGGTTTTCCCCTTCCTGCTGAGGATTGGTTGAAATCTCAGACTATATGCCAGTCTGTCAAGTTCTAGTTCGTTGATGTCCCTTGAAGCTCTTTGTGCTGAAATTTCAATGGCTTCTGCATGCATTTCCAACTCAACCGTTTTGTCTTCATAGAATCATAGAATCGTACAGTTGGAAGAGACCTCAATTGCCATCTACTCTAACCCTCTGTCATGCAGGAACCCCCATCACAGTTCTCCCAACATATGGCCATCTAGCCTCTGCTTAAAAAAACCAAAGAAGGAGACTCCACCACTGATACTGGGTAACTCATGCTGGTGTTACTGACCGAACTGTGGCAAATCCATCCCAAAGAAAATGGCAGTTCACAACTGAGTTGAGTAAACTAGAGTCACATTTTATTAATTAGACCAGTCTGCCAGAGGGATCTGTCTCTGTGCCCTAGAATAATGCATTAAATGAAGATCAATGGTGGCTCAAGGACTGAGATACAGGGGTAGTTTATTCCCATTCCCTGCTCACAAGTCATCCTAAGTTGAGACATGGGGCATAGTTTTGTCTGCTGGCATTGCCAGGTTAGCTATTTTTTGTTCCCTAAGATTTCACAGCCAGATCTTGGGACCGGGAACAAACCTTTGAGATGTCCTTTCGACTTTCACAGCCGTCCTGGAGAACTCTTTCAAACCACTACTTTTAAATTCTGTCATTACGCAATTATTTGTCCTGGCCATCCCCGCTTGGAGTGTTTTTTGTTCTGTGAAATCGCATCGCTGCCAAATTCTGACAGTCAGAATGGGATTTTCAACACTTGGGATACTGTGAATGTTCAGAAGGTGAAAGAGAAGGAACATATCAAGGTTCCTCTTTCTATGGCACGCCAGGTGGTGCTTAGACATCCGTGTGGACAGTCTCACACCAGGCCCACAATAAAGTAGTGTGAAGTGGTTAAAAACAAACATTTAAGAGTAATCAAGGAAGTTATATCCTAGATGGGGGGGGGGCTAAGACCTAACCCTAACTAGATTGACATGTGTCACAGAAAGCATGCAGGAGTGGAGAGGGAGACCATAGCCCCTATACCACGTCCCTTTAAATGCAGATTAAATTTGTAGATAAACCGTGTCCAAAAATGCCATCCCCATGGCCACCGGGCCTTTTGGGGGGGGAGCAATGCACCCTTAAGTGAGGTTTCCAAGACTTATCGGAGAGGTAGGGAATTTTTTGCCTCGCTTAAAAAAAATCCACCTTTTAAGGAGGCAGACGTTGTGGGACCACATAGATGATCCGGTTTTCTTTTTTTCCCCTCATAGCGCCAACTGGCTGCTCCTGGGGCCGATTGGGTGCTGCGGGTTTTTTTCACTTCCCCCCACCCCTAGCGCCAGTCAGCTGGTCCTCTGGCTGGTCTGGCGCTTTTTATTTTTTTTTTAATTTTCCCCCACCCTCCTAGCACCAGGCACCTGGCCAACTGGCGCAGTGTTTTTTAACTTCCCTCACCCCTAGCGCCAGTCAACTGGTCCTTTTTTTAAATCCTTGCACCACCTGCTGGCCATGGGGCTGAACTGCGCTTAAAAAACTTTGTATGTGGGAACTGCTATCCCATATCTAGGGATATGGGATTCGGGTCGTTTCCATTTTTCGTGAAAATTCACAAAAATTAGTCGGTTTGTTTTTTCGTTTTTTCATTTTTGTTAGTACTGGTTTTTTGGGGGTAGCGGGCTCCTGGAGGCACCTCTCTGGGGTGGGTGCCTCCTCTGGCCCGCTATAAAGGGAAAGTGGGCTCCTGGAGGCACCCGTGGGTGCCTCCTATCCTCACCCACTAGGAAGGGGAAGCAGGCTCCAAGAGACCCCTCAACATGGGGGTCTCCCCTCCTCACCTGCTGCTGCTGCAAAATGGTATGCAATAGCCATATGGATATTGCATATACCAGTTGCAGACAGTGAGACTAGTGGTGATGGCAGTGAACCCAGAGCCATAGGTGATGCCTAAAGGCTCTCGCACCACCATGTCTCACACAGAAGGGAATTGTACTTGCGTGTAGTGCAATGCAAGTAGATCTGGCTTAGGGTTAAGGTGGGTTAGGGTTAGGGCTAGGGTTAGGCTAGTGACGGGTAAGGTTACGGTGGGCTAGTGGGTTGCACCTCTGGGTGCCTCTCTGACCCACTAAGAAGACAGTCTGTGACGTATGGGTAAGGAGTCAAGGATTAGGGTTAGGGTTAGGGGGCTAGGGCAGGTTTTAGGGGGCTTTTTGGCACATCCCAGAAGTCTCCATGGCCAAGTGGCCATGCGATTGGTGGGATGGCTCCAAAAATTTGCATGGTCGTCCACTCCCACATGGCTGGCCACTCGGCCAGCCCATCATTGCGCAGGTGTAAAAAAAATAAAAAAAATAAAATAAATGGAGGACAGAGGAGGAGAGGAGAGACGTTTTGTTGCAAGAAAAAACCCACTGCTACTGTGAAAAATCTGGCAGTTTATAAATTTTCGCGTGTTTCTGTTGTGCTTGTGTGTTTTTGGACCACGATTTCAAAAACAATATTGCGTTCGCCGCCCCATTTTGGATCCCCCGCCCGCACCGCATGGCATGGTGACTCGAGTCCGGCTGCCCAGGACAGGGGGGAGGCGGGACCCCCCCCTCCAGAAACCACCCCTCCGGTAGGTGCCCTGTGCCCTTAGTCAAGCAGGCATTTTTCCGCCTGCTTTTTTGGCCCGGGAATGGGTGGGGGGAGAGTTTAAAAGTTTTTTCCTGTGCCATCCGTGCCGCTTGCTTGCGCTTTAATTGCGGCGGCCGGCGGCGAGACTGGGCTTTTTGCTGGCTGCGAGCCTGCGACGAGTCCCACCAGAGCAGCCCAGGACGGGGGACGGGGGGGGGAGGCCGGGGACCTCCAGAAACAACCCCTCTGGTAGGTGCCCTGAGGCACGGCACACATTTTTCCGCCTGCTTTTCGGCCGGGAACCGGGTTTTTTTTACTTTTAAAAACTTTTTTTCTGTGCCGCATGGCATCGCGCGATCGCGCGATGCAAGGAACGAGCACGACAAATCAGACCAAAATTGTTCGTTCATCGGTTCGAGCTCGAAGTCTGGCGGAGTAATTCCCGTTACCGTTTCCGTAGAGTAACGGAAACGAGTAACGGAAACGGAAACGGGAATACCGCTAAGTCGTGCCCATCTCTACCTATATCTTCAGTGATGTGAAAAGAGGAAGAGGAAAAGCCGGACCTTCTAACGATAAGGATCTTCCCCAGGTGAGAGAGCAGCCCATGTCAGCTTTTTAGAGAGAGAGAAAAAGGGAAGGAAGTGAGACTGACACCCCAAGAGGATCAGTCTCATAGGGATGGAGAAAGGAGTAGAAGCCAGAGAGCAAAATGGACAGATAAGCTTCTCTTGCTGCTCTGCCCTCCAATTGTTGTCATTTGGGGTAGATAGGTATCAAGAGGAGACATTTACAGGAAACCCAGTTGGTATAGTGTCACCTGCCAGTCAGTTTCCATTGTCATGTGGGAATTTGAACCCAAGTCTCCTGAGCCATAGTTCTATAACTCCATCTCCTCTACCACATGGGCTCTCACGCTTACATGTGGCTGCCTGTTTTGGGTCAGGACTAACAGGAGCAAATTCCAAGATCCTTAAACCACTGAGCAATCCAGTAGAAAAATCCTCCAGACAATGATGGGCCTTGAAAGCCAAAGAAGTGAAATGTGAAAGCTTTGATCTGAACCGTGTTCTAACTGAATGGGAAGCCAGCATGAACATGCCATGGGTTACCTCAGGGCCTGTCAGGAAAGCAGGAGGAATTCAGCATGATAGCTTTGAACGGGGAGCTGATTCCATGGCCACCACCCACAGCCACCGGAAACATGACGCATGGCAATTGAGAGTAACGGCAGACATGTTGTGCATCTGATCCGAACCATTTTTGCACTTCTCCAGAATTTTAATTACAAATTGCTTTCACAGAAGTTATGGCAGACCCCACTGCCCTTTCTAAATAAAATTGGCACACACATAGAACACAGAGAAGACTGCTTTTTGAGCTAACCCATTAATTAATTTCCTTGAAATGGTACTTCTTTCCACCTTACCCTCTACAAGATGGGCTTGAGGTGAACGGTCAATCCAGGCAGCACAATTTAAATAGATCAGCATTAAAGCAAGGGGTAAATAGAGGTAACAAACAGGATGTAAATAAAATAGGCAAACAGACCCATGCCTAGGAAAAAGGAGCCCATATGGTTTTGATGTGGTTTCAAATCAGGATCTTTCGTGGGTGAAGTATGAAACCATGTGACAGTGTGGTATAGTGGTTAGCATGCTGTGCTGGGACTCTGAAGACCAGGATGCATGACATATGCCTGGTGACTTTAATAGGTTACCATTGTTCCGCTTGAGATGACAAGGAGCTAAGCCAATGTAGCAAAAGGGGAAAAAAGGGAAAAGCTTAAACAAATATAAAAACAATAGGAAAAAGACAAGTGAGTTGTCTGCACCAGTGGTTCACTCCTCGGTAAAGAGGCACCTTGCCTTTGAAGGCAGGAACATGGAAAGAAGGTTTTCTGATACACATTATTGACTCCATTTGGGATTTTTTTTGGGGGGGTGTCCATTGGTTGCATGTATTGCTGCCTCCTGCACCACCTAGGGCGTTTATACACAACCCCTAAACTCCGCAGCAAATGGCTGCAAGCTCCGGAGCTTAAAAATGTTTTCCCACCAGCTCCGGAGTTTGCAGAAAATTAAGTGCGACCCCGCCCACCTAAGCGCGACCCAGCGCACTTTTCGTGTACCTGCTCTCCCGTGGTGACAATCCCTGATGCGGTTTTAAGGGAGTGAGTGTCGGCTCTCCTCGCGTCTGTTTGTTGTTGTTTTTTGCCTGCCGCCCCTTTAAAAGAAGGAACCAGGAAGCCGGGCGGAATCAGGAAGAGAAGGAATCAGGAAGCCGGGTGGCTTCGGAGGTGAGATGCATTTTTTCCTCTCTTTTTTTCTCCCACCCCTCACACAGACAGGAGCAAGGAAGTGCTGAGGGGTGGGAACACAGCAAGAGCAACGAACCCCTAAGATCTCTGGTCCGAATTTAAGTGGCCAGCGGATCTTAGGGGTCGTGTGAAAAGGCCCCTAGAGAAAGTGCCAGGATGGTGTCGTGATATTAGGGTTATTGGACTATACCTCAGAATCTCTATGTGATCATCAGTGATCTTGGGCCAACCCCAGCCATTTAACCCACTTCACAGGGTCATTGTAAGGATAAGAGGGAAGAATCATCATCATCATCTCACCTGTGCCTGCAAGTGTGGTGGTGAATGTGATCGCAATGCCCGTATCAAGAAAGTAAGATTCAGCTACCAGTTCTGCTGATTTCTATTCTTGGAACGGAAGGGGATGACAGTTTGACCTTTAACTCATGGCCTCACAAAATTTTGAGACAGCCCCGAGAGAGGCTTTCTTTGCCTCTAGAAATGTGTGTGTGTGTTGTGTCATTACAGTCATGACTGACTCTTTGTGACTCCATGTTCATGGAGTTTTCTTGGCAGGAATACAGGAATGGTTTGCCAGTTCCTACTCAAGGCACCTACAGCACCTGGTATTTCCTTGTGGTCACCCATCCAAGTACTAGCCAGGGCCGACCCTGCTTAGCTTCTGAAATCAGGTGAGATCAGATGTGCTTGGGGCATCTAGGCAGCTATTCTAGAAATGTAGCACCACCAATAAATTAAATGTAGTTGCTAGCCGGGGGGGGGGGGAGGAGACCAGGAGTTCCAACCTTGGATCCTCAAATGATCTTGGAGTCCAGGAGCCTTTTGCCACCAGCTGTTCTGACTGGGGGCTTCTAGGAATTGTACTCCAAGAACACCTGGCTTACCCAAAGTTGAGAGCCACTGGAGTAGACCATCAAAGGGACTGTTGGACCAATGCACCATATGGAAGAGTTGACTCAGAAGCCTTATTCTTTCTTGTTTTGGTTAACACCTACATTTAATTCAGCGACAGGCATGGCACAATCCCTAACAGAAGAACTCTCAGCATGCCTACCATGGCCTAGGGTAGCAAGGGATAATGGATGTTGTAGTCCCTCCCCCCAAAAACCCAGACTTTGCTCATCCTTGCTTAGTCCAATCCATGCTTAGACTTGACATCGCTTTGACCATGCAAAAGGGAGAAAAGAAAGGACAGAAGATAAACAGAGTTCATTGTAATTGCCAGTTCCACAGGAGTTAGCTAGGATGCCAAATATTGGAAATCTAATAACCAGTTAATATTGGACGAATGGTATAGGGACTTATGGCATTTGGCTATTAATGATACATTGACTTGTGACTAGAGATGGGCACGAATCAAAAAAATGGTGTTTCGTTTGTCGTTTGTCGTTTAGGGGGTCTGTTTCGGTTCATTTCTGTTTTTTGTGAATTTTTGCAAAAAAAATCATTTTCATTTTCGTTCGTTTGTTACCGTTTCATTACCATTTATTTCAATTTTTTGTGATTTTTTTTTAGCTTTTAAAGCAGTTCTATGTATTGCCGTAATGAAAATGAAACGGACGACAAAATTTCTGGTGTTTCTGTTCATTTCGTTTCATTTTAGAGATAAAATTTGTTTGTCATTTCATTGCGTAACGAAATGAAAAAACGAAAATGAAAAAATGTTTATTTCGTGCCCATCTCTACTTGTGACATTAAAATTAGGAAAGGCTTGAGTAAGTCTAATGACTTTAATGGAATATGGGATAAACTGTTGGTATGTATATTTCAGAAAGGTAAATGGTATACACCCGGAGGAGGCTCAGTGTATTTCTGGAGGGAAATGGGTTGGTCAGTACCATGAGAGTTGTAATTTTGCTAAAGTCCCGAGGGGGTGGGTAGGTTGCACGTGTGTGTGTGTGTGTGTGATATTTGTTATATTCTTGTCATATTGGTGTGTGTTTTGATTAATATTTTCTTTTCCTTTACAGCAGGGCTGTTCAACTTTGAACAGGCCAAGGTCTACTTTTTCTGGCCCAAAGTGCCTGAGGGCTACTACACTAAAACCTCTACTTATGAGTTTTATCCGTTCCGAGCCCATGCTCATAAGTAAAAACTTTTGTAAGTAGAGCAGCGCTTTCCCATAGGAATGCATTGAAAACCAGTTAATCTGTTCTGGAGGGAGCAGATTTCAATGTCCCATGACCCTTGAACTGCCCTGCTCGGCTGGGATAGTGGGCTGGCAGACCCAGAACTTTGCTGGGGCCGTGGTGGTCCTTGGGATGGGGGAGGGAGGGGTGGAGAACTTATCCCCTCACTTTTTTATTGATGGCCAGCGGGCTACTTTTGAACCCTTTGCGGGCTACCAGTAGTCTGTGGTCTACCTGTTGGGCAGGCCTGCTTTACAGTATTTTGTTGTTCTATGTCTTTTTTTGTATTGTAGTTTTATAATCTTTAATTTAGAAAAAAGAGTTAACTAAGGAAGGTACCGGCAACTCTCATCAGCTGCTAATGAAGCTCATGATGCCGTCAGGCCCTTTCCCGGGTCACCAAGTGTTTTTTCTGCCTCAGGCCCTTCCCGCAGGGATAAGCTATGATTCTGCAATTCTAGAAAGTAGATCTAAAGGAGGTTTTGATCTTTATCATTCATGGCTGAATCAAAGGAAACAAGTGATGGATAGAAATGGCTGGGAAGAGGCTGGCAAAATTTAATGAATACTCATCACCAGCTGAGACCGTGTGAATGCTTGATGGTTGTCCCTGGGACTCCATGTGGTCTCTTTATTTCCTTATTTTCTACAGTGGCTTGCCAAATGCCCTCATTGGATTCCAGCAAGAAAATGAAATAAAAGGACAATAAAAATTTTAGAGTGGCCGCTCTCATCCTAGATCAGATTTTATTTTTATTTTTTATTGCATAACTCTTTTAAGGAGTAGATGACCCCCCGTATCAATGTCTCTGGAGAGTCCATGAAGATCTGGAGGTGTTCACATTTCCCCCACCCATGGCTCACTTCTCTAGATGTTAATATCTGGAAGTGAAAATTCCCCCTAGGTTTCAAATACCGTGTGCTACAATATAGCTCATACTCAATATTGCTCAAGGAAAGGACAGGAAAGATCCTTCTGGAGAAGAAGCAGGAAAGAAGTTAAGCCTCAGAATTGCAGTCTGCATGTCAATCTAGCTATTGGGAATCCCTGACTATTGTTGCCTATATCCCTCAATCCCAGTCCTTCAAATGACTTCTGATTAGCATTGCCACAAGTTCAACTTTTAGCTATCAGAAAATGAAGCAGAAAGGCCCACAGAAATGCCAGGATTTGCCCTGGCTGTGGAATAATTTTTATTTTTATTTTTATTTTTATTTTTATTTTTATTTTTTATTTTTGCTGCAAGTCTAGCAAGTGGCCACATTGGTTAGGCTATTCTGGGAACTGAGGTTACTCCTTTGGGCCATGAATCCCGGAAGTGCCCATTCTCTGCAGATTGTGGGAACTGTCATTCCTAAAAGCACATTTTCTGAGCTGGGGTAGAATATTTCTGCTATCTGGCTGGACAGCACAGTGGGCTTGTTATCTGGTGGCAGGGGCGAAGGTTGGGGGTTTGATTCCCTGCTGGTCCTCTTAAGTAGAACCATCCTATGAAACCTTGGGCATGCTGTATATTTCCAGGGTACACCCAAGAGGAAGGGAAGAGGAAACCACTTCTGAGTCTTCTTTACCCGGAAAACCCGGAAAAGGGTTGCCATGAGTCAAAATCAACTTGACAGCACATGATGATGATGATGATGATGAGGAGGAGGAGGAGGAGGAGGAGGAGGAGGAGGAGGAGAACATAAGAAGAGCCATGCTGGATCAGGCCAAAGGCCCATTTAGTCCAGCTTCCTGTATCTCACAGTGGCCCCACCAGATGCGTTTGGGAGCGCACGAGACTAGATATCTGTCTCCTGATACCACTCCCCTGCATCTTGGAGCATCTTAAGCCTGGAGATTACACATCCCCATTAGAGATGGGCACGAAACGAGCGATTTTTCTTTTTTGTTTTCGTTTTTTCGTTTGTTACGCAACGAAAACGAAACAAATTTTTTTTAAAAACAAAACGAAAATGAAAACGAAATGACCAAATTTGCTGTGTTTTTCGTTTTCGTTGCAGCAGATCCATTGAACTAAAAAGAATGCTAACGAAACAGCAATTTTTCATTTTTGTTTTCGTTTTTTGTTTCGTTACCTAACAAAACGAAAACGAATTTTTTTGCAAAAAACGTCACGAAAACGAAAACAAACCGAAACGGACCCCTAAACGACCAAACGACAAACGAAACACCATTTTTTTGAGTCGTGCCCATCTCTAATCCCCATCATAGTTTGTAACCTGTGATGGAATTTTCCTCCAGGAATCTGTCCAATCCCCTTTTGAAGGCATCCAGGCCAGATGCCATCACCACATCCTGTGGCAGGGAGTTCTACAGACTAACAACATGCTGGGATGATGATGATGATGATGATGATGATGATGATGATGATGATGATGATGATGATGATGAGAGTGTACAAAATGACTGGGGAGGGGTGGGCCCATTAGAAAAGTATCTCAAAAGAAGAGCACACAATCAGTCAAAACACAGAATGGGGGCACTATTCATCACTGCGCCCTGCCCTAAATCGCACCTGCCAATCACAGTCACGGTTCAGATGGTTACAAACCCACACAGCCTTCTGTGCTGTGGTTGCCATCTCGCTTTAGATAGAAAGTTTTCGCTCTCTCTTTTTTTTTCCCTCCCACTCCTACCAGCCAAAACACTGGCGTTGTGTGAGATTGCTCAAGCCCACGGCCTTTAGAGCCTCACTTTTTCACTAAGAGGACTCAGCACTCACTCCTGAAAAATAGGAAGAGCTGAGAAAGCCGGCTTGGGTTTAACGGGTAATGCTTTTTTCAAAAGAAAGAAAGAATCTTTTGTAGGGTTGGAAGGGACCTTGGAGGTCTTCTAGTCCAGCCCCTTGTCCAAGGCAGGAGACCTCATACCACCTGGGACAGAGGGCTGCCCAATCCTTTCTTGAAAACAGAAAAGGGAGGGAGGGAAAGAAAGAAAGAAAGAAAGAAAGAAAGAAAGAAAGAAAGAAAGAAAGAAAGAAAGAAAGAAAGAAAGAAAGAAAGAAAGAAAGAAAGAAAGAAAGAAAGACAAACCAGAAGCCATATCTGTGAACTGACCTTGGTAAAATGAATCATATGGGCAATGGTTGAGTTGGCCATTCCTGGGAGTTGCACCTGGGAAAAATAACCTGCTAGTTGTCTATTTTTTTCCTACTTCAAATACTGTACAAAGAAACTCAAAAGGTAGTAGGATTTAGGTGGCAAGATTTGCTGCCCCATCTCTGTGTGTGTGTGTGTGTGTGTGTGTGTGTGTGTGTGTGTGTGTGTGTGTGTGTGTGTGTGTGTGTGTGTGTGTGCCATTGGCACATACATTGGTGCTCTTATGTGCCACCACGATGCTTCTTGCTTATGGCAACCACATGAAAGGAGGGGACCTCCAAAAGGCCCTGTCATGAACAGCCCACCTCAGATCTTGTGTACTTGAGGCTGCCACTTTCTTGATTGAATTAATCCATCTCACACTTGTTCCTTATCTTGCCCTCCAGTGCTCCATGTTTTCTGGGGGCTAATATCTGTTCCTTAGTGTAGTAGGTTGCATTAGAGTAAGCCCATGGCACCAATGGGGATTTGATGAGCCATCTCCCCTGCATGTTCCATTGATTCAAACAGGCCTACTCCTGCTCAAGTGTGTCACAGTTAGTGTGTGTGTGTGTGTGTGTGTGTGTGTGTGTGTGTGTGTGTGTGTATGTGTGTGTGTTGCGTCGTTACAGTCGTGACCGACTCTTCGTAACCTCATGACCATGGAGTTTTCTTGGCAGGAATACTGGAGTGGCTTGCCAGTTCCTACTCCAGGCGCCTACAGCACCTGATATTGGGCCAGCTTAACTCTATGGAATGGTGGCGTTGATGCACCATGGTGGTTTGCCATTATGGTGATTTGCTGATTTGCTGAAACAGCAATCTATTTGCTTCATTAGCAAAGGCAATGGAAGTTCTCACCGAAGGTTTATAAATTTTGTTACATGAGGGTAGTAGTAGCTTTAATTTTAGCTTGTTTTTGTTGTTGGTTTGACTTATATGCTGTTCCGCAATACTCTCTGAGCAGTGTACAACATATTTATTTTATTTTATTTTAGAGTATTTTTACCCCACTTTTCTCCTTGGAAAAGGACCCAAGGCAGCTTTTACAACATATTTACAACATAATTATGCAAGAAACACTTTGCCCCTCCCCCAGTGAGCCGTGTGCTCTATTCACCAACCTCAGAAACGACGGAAGGTCGAGTCAGCCTTGAGTTGGCTACCTGAACCCATCTGTATCAAAATCAGGTCATGAGCAGAGGTTTGACTGCAGTACAGTACTGCAGTTTGGCCACAACATCACGGGGGCTGTGTTGTTGACACCTGAAGAAAAGAGAAGGGGGACAAATGAGGGAAGTGTAAATTTAGGGAAACGAAAGATAGCAATCCGCACACTAGTGGATACTAGTCACACAGACACCAGGCAAAAGATACCAAGAAGCAAGAATCAGTCAGGAAACACAGCAGCACAGGTGAATCAAACAGAGAACAGGAGCCTGCCCGGCACGGAAGCCACAGGTGGCAATGGCGGACCCAGGAGGGAGATGCGAGTGTCCTGGCTTGGGTGGGACAACAGATGGCCTCTCCGCTCAGCTTAGGGAAGGAAATCTCGAAGGAGTCTGCACCCATGGGGGTTTCCGGAAGCTGAGAACTAAGGGTGCTGCTACCTGGGGGCACCACCATGCACATCGGGGGACAGGCGGGTTCCCCGATGGCGTTGGATCCGACCCAATGCCTGGCCAGAGTACTGCAGGTTGTCACCATACCAATAAAGCTGTGGCCTCCACATTTTCCCCCATGAGTCCAAGTGTGCCAGTGTGGTCAATGGAGGGCAACAAACACCAAGGCTTGGCGCTGGACCACAACAGGCATTTCCTTCTGTAAATGCAAGATGGCCAACTGCAGTGGGTTGATTGAGATAGCCTAATATTATTATTTTCCTGTGTCTGGATATCCTAAAGGCTAAATACAGCTCAAAGCTATCATGCATTTTACTTTTAGTTATGCATTTGGGAGAATTGCTCTCTGGTTTAAGGCTGTTAAGTTCCTGCATTTTTGGAATGCAATTAAAACATTCTACTTGCCCTTTTTGATTATTTAAGTTGTGCCTGCAGCATAGGTTTTGCCTTTATATATTTTGAATGCATGCCAGGTATTTCTGTTAGCCAGATTTGACATCTTCCCTTCTGCAGTTCTATCTGGCAGGTTTTGCAATATTCCCTTTAAGAATCGACTGTGAAAACACTCTCTAGGAACCTGATTCAATCCTACATATTCTTCTCACTGTCCAAAATGTAACCAGTCCTACCATTTACTACTGAATTCTGTTATTTCTAACTCCTCAGGTTCCCCTGAGAGTTTAACCCGACTTTTGTTCGCTGATAAACAATCTGATTTGCCCAAGTGTGTAGCCATATATCTAACTATTGTGATGAGCTAAGATGACTCCTTATGAAGAATCTCGATTTAACCTGATTATACCTATTTTATATTATCAGGAACCTATAATCCTTCCTGCCTGTTTAGTTTAATGCCAATGAGGTTTGAACTGTGAACTCTGTACTGTATGTATATTCCTGTGTTTAGCTTTTCACAGTTGTAAGAATTATGGATGACTCTTATGTGATTTTAAGTGTTTGTACCCACAGTTTTGATTCTTGAAGACAAAGCAATATGCCTGTGACTTCTCAAAGAGTTACATGTTTCCCATAACTCTTGGCTGTTCATGCAGAGAAGCAATGCAGATGAATAAAAGTTGTAAAAAAAGGCAAGCTGATTTGGCCAGAATAATATTTCTACTTACTTACTTACTTACTTACTTACTTACTTACTTACTTATTTACTTACTTACTTACTTACTTACTTACTTTACTTTTTTAAAAATTTATTTATATGCTGCCCATCTTCCCAAAAATGATGAGGAAGGGGGAAAGTAAGAGGTGGATGTCTAGAAGCAGGAGCCCCGTGGCGCAGTGGTTAAATGCCTGTCCTGCAGGTAAAACTGTGCTCACGACCTGGGGTTCAATCCCAGGTAGCAGGCTCAAGGTTGACTCAGCCTTCCATCCTTCCGAGGTCGGTGAAATGAGTACCCAGCCTGCTGGAGGGGGGGGGATG
The DNA here is from genome assembly GCA_037367245.1 of Phrynocephalus guinanensis. Lineage (NCBI taxonomy): Eukaryota > Metazoa > Chordata > Lepidosauria > Squamata > Agamidae > Phrynocephalus > Phrynocephalus guinanensis. The sequence goes on along the minus strand of CM074751.1, from coordinate 11,524,793 downwards.
TGTAGCCTGCATACTGTAATTAAAAAGTGAAAACTGCCCAGATACTATTTGAAGTGGCATGGGGCGGTATATAAGCAGAACACTTTGCTTTTAGAAAACTTCCCCGTAAGTGAAACAGTGACGTCTTCTCATCCTCAGAAGACAGGTGGTGAATTTCAAATACTTATGCCTTGATATGCAGATGAACATTGAAACAACTGAGATGGTTACCTGGCTCACACTGGTCTTAGCCTTTTCAGGGATAAATATCAACTGTGACCAACCACTCAAGTTCAAAGAGTACTACAAAAGTATAATAGTGCTTTGAATTCTTCGTTCATGTGTCCCCACTTTTGAACCTGACACACCGCTGAGAGCTGTGATTCCCACTTTTTTGCTCCCCAGATGATCTTGGACCAAGGCCTTCACTATTAATTGTGCTGACCAAGATTTCCAGATGTTGTAGTCCAAGAGCATCAGGGGAGTCATGGCTAGGAACCACCAACTTAGAGCACTTTGGAAGAAAGCCATATTGTCAGTCTCTCACCCTAAAAAGGGGGCTGGTTCTTAATTTCAAACTGACTAGAGAGCAATTTAGGGATACCTTGCAAGAGATGCCAGACCATCATCAATACGAGGGATCCAACTCAATTTTATTCAGCTGAACACATATGGCAGTGGGATGTGCTGCCACAGAGGGTGGTGGTGGTCTCCTTCTTGGGAGGTTTTTCAGCAGAGGCTGGATAAACATCTGTTGGGAGTCCTGTGATGGGGGTTCCTGCATGGCAGGGGGTTGGAATGGATGGTCCTTGAGGTCTCTTCCAACTCTATGATTCTATGATTCTAACTATTAAGAGAGAGCTCTCACCCTAGTCTTGGCCCTTTGGCCTTTGCCATCCCAGATTTCTCACCATTCTACCTAGAACCTGTGATTTTTGGGGTTGCCCTCCCCCCCCCGGGCTAGCATCATAATAACCTTTAATGGTTAAAGCCAAGGTAGCCAGGGGACTCTGAGATTTGTAATCTTTAAGGCAGGTAAGTGACATATTGCTCCTGGAGAACATTTTCTTCATATTTGTTGTTCAATAGCTAGACATCATGGGAATAAAAACTCAAAAGCATTTTAGGAAAAAAATCCAAGTGTCTTTATAGTCAATTTGAAGGCTAACGACTTCTTTCTGTGGTTTGTATTTATGTATTTATTCCTATGTCTTCCAGGAGTACAAGCAAGTTTGCAATGCCTACAATGATTGCCGTAATGTGTGTCTTCCACCCTGCCTCTCTTCTCTGCTTGTGCCCCATTAGAACAACTGTGCCTGTTGCAATCAATCCACTGAGGACAACAGAGGCGGCACCTATGAGAATTCCTTTCAGCATCCTGGCAGAGATGAGAGGACTCAAATGCAGATTCAGAAGCAAGATGTATGCCTTGTTTAAAGAGCAGAGTGGTTCAAATCTCTGTGTCTCTTAAAAGCAGCTCTTATCTCCGATCACTGACTGGAAATAAGAATCTCTTTCTCTGCCTAGCTGCTAGAAAGAGAGTCCTCCCATCCAAGTTTGGATCGCAAAGATACTCAGGAAAATTTTCTCAGATGGTCCAAGTCAACTTATGTTCAAAAGATGACTAGGAAGCACACAATCATGGGAGAAGGTTAGGGGCATTCATGATCAGAGCTTTAAAAAGTTGCTTTCTTACTACAAACTCCTCAAAATCTCCAGCCAATATTATAGTGGCTGGGAGATCTGGTATGTTAGACATAGCGCCTAGATGACTAGGGTGTAGGGTGTTCCCCACTTAAATGTTTGGGTAATGGCTCATCCAATCCAGTGGGGGTCCATAGTTCAAAAGCCAATGTTTCTATGTTATGGTCTTCATTCTGTTTTTCCTTCCAGGGACCCAAAAATTTAAAATCCAGGCTTGGAGGGTTTTGCATCACTGGTAATATGTGATCACTGGAATAAAATCTTATTTTCAAGTGCTGTAGCCACTAACTAGCATAGTAATAAACCCTTCTCAGAAGAGAGGTCTTATTTAAGGACAGGAATCTAGCTGTTGCCACAACCGTATTTCACGATAATTACTCTCAGGTTCCTTCCTAACCAAAAGGAATTTAACTAATAATACTGTAATTGCTCTTTTATTGGGTGCTAGGCTCCCTATATGGGCACCAAGCATGCAGTTGTGTCAGAATGAAGGAGCTGACTTTTTTCCCCCTAAAAGGGCATAACATTTAGTTTTAAAACAAGTTTCATTTTTATAGGATCGTCTCAACAGGCAGTGAAAACATGGCACCTTTCATCTTCACTCTCTATTCCTCTCTCTGTCTCTGTTTCAATTTACCTTTTAGAATACTCTGGGCGGTTTACAGCTTTCAACCTAAAACCTCAAAAGACCCCAATCTGCAGCACAGAAAGTGTCTATTTTATTTTTTTATTTTTAACTGAAGCAAAAAGGTGACATCCTTCAAAACCAGGGCTAGAGAAAAGTTGCATTCTAGGTTTTACCAGCCTGTCTGTTTCAAATCAAACTAAACATCATGATAAAATGGGGGTATTGACTTTAAAACAACAAGATCACAGATTGGGGTCTCTAGTAGACAGGTCAAAAAAGCCCTATTTTTGAGTCTGAAAAGAGTTGTATTAAATTTTGTAGCTTGAGGAATGACTGCTGATGTTAAATCAGATAGACTGTTTTCTTGTTTCTCTATCAGAGTTCCTTTGGGCAAATCGGCACGGTATAGAAGTATAAAAATAAATAAATAAATAAATAAATAAATAAATAAATAAATAAATAAATAAATAAATAAATAAATAAATAAATTGCTTTATGCCAACAGATCATAAAATAAATGTAAAATAGTCTCAGATCATTGAAATGCTTTAAAGCAATTTCACAGAACAGGGTTGTACAGAACCTGCAAACTGGCAAGCAAAAACCAAGTCATTATTTCATTAGGCCTTAAGAACATAAGAACATAAGAAGAGCCCTGCTGGATCAGGTCAAAGGCCCATCTAGTCCAGCTTCCTGTATCTCACAGTGGTCCCACCAAATGTATATGGGAGCGCACGAAACTAGATATCTTTCTCCTGATGCCACTCCCCTGCATCTGGTCCTTGAAGTACCCCAGTTTTAAGCCTGAAGATTACACCTCTCCATCATGGTTAGTAACCGGTGATGGACTTCTCCTCCAGGAATCTGTCCAATCCCCTTTTGAAGGCATCCAGGCCAGGTGCCATCAGCACATCCTGTGGCAGGGAGTTCCACAGACTAACAACACGCTGGGTGAAAAAAATATCTTATTTTGTCTGTTGACTCTCCCAGCCCTCAATTTGAGTGGATGTCCCGTAGTTCTGGTATTTTGTGAGAGGGAGAAGAGCATCTCTCTATCCTTGGCGCCAGCGTGGTTCAGCCTCCAGACCTGAGTTCAAATCCCCGTCCATCATAAAATACACTGGCTGACTTTGAGTCAGGCAGACTTTCTCAGTTCGACCTACCTCACTGGGTTGCTGTGTTAATGAAGCAGGACGGAGAGAATCCAGGTATACCTGGAGCTCATTGGGGGAAAGGCAGACCTAGAGGCAACCAAGCAAGTGCTGGTAGACTGGGAGCATTCAAGCTCTCCATCTCTCACACCCCAACCCCCTCAACTGTTTACACTGTGCATGCCAGCATGATAGGACCACGATCACTTCCTGCTCTGCCAGCAAAGACAAAGAACTATAACATTTCTCTCCTTGCCTTACAAAAGAGGAGGGTGTAGTCTGAATATGCAGACTTAAATCTCTCATTTGACACAAACATGCATAACACAGAAGAGGCGTCACATGCGCAAAATGGGAGTACCTGCCACCTGGCGGCATGGGCTGCTGAAAATGTACAGCATCAGATGGCCGTTTTAGCAACTAGCCAGTTCACCTGCATTGGGTGTGGGTGGACTCCTGGAGGCGGTGTGTACAAGCACCAGCTTTACTGCTGGGAGGTGGGGGAGGGGAAGCATTATCATTATACAGATAGCCACAGATGCATTGGGGGCAAATTGCATATTGTTTCTCTCTTCCTCATTTCTTCTTTCCTTCCTCCATCTTACTCTCTTTAAATTTCTAGGCAAAAAGAGGCCTTGTCTCTTTAGACGTCATCAACACTCAACCTTGGCAATGGAAACATTTTGCTGGGTTTTTAATAACAATCTCTGGGATTGTTCCACCTCTGATTTAGCATGCCCCCAAAAAAGAAGGATTTCTTTTTTAGCTCTTAAGAAGAGTTCATCTAAAAGCAGCTCCCACTATGTAAGTATTCCAGGGAAGCCATTCCTCAAAGCTTCATGCCTGAGCAATCAGACTTGCAAATGAAGCCTGTGGTTACCTATTAACAGCCAATCACAAAACACACTTACTTGGTAAGAAAAGCATGGGCTATGACAACTAGAATCTCCTACCTCTAACAATGTGCTATCTGTTTCATCTAGTTTGATCTTTTGTGTATGTGCATTCATCTCCCTTCATGCATAAATGGCACGCATACATATAAAGGCCAAACTCTATTAAATACATCAATAAAAGGAATTCAGATCACGTTAACTATTGAAGGTGGATTATCTCAGGTAAAGGAATCAGATACAATCTTTTCTGAGCCCTGTCAGGCTTTTGTTTCTATATCACTGAATTGTTTACGTGGTTGTGTGAAATAGGTGTTTCTTTACTCAAGCTTTCCTCTACTTGATCATGCATCCAAACCTTCTCTCTTAGATAGCAGAACCATCGGCCAGGTATCTGTAGGCTTGCTAGATGCTTATCTCCATAGGCCTGTTGTCTAATGAACCATTGTATCCTACAAGCTGGACCTGATTAAGGGTTCCTGTGTAAAAAGTTCAATTCCAGTAATCCAATGGCTCCCTGCCTTTGGCCTTCAATGGTGCTTTTGGCTAGAGATGGGCACGAATCAGAAAAATGGCATTTCGTTTGTCGTTTGTCGTTTGGAGGGTCTGTTTCGGTTCGTTTCTGTTTTTCGTGAAGTTTTGCAAAAAAATCGTTTTTGTTTTCGTTCATTTCGTTACCATTTCGTTACCATTTATTTCAATTTTTGTGATTTTTTTTAGGATTTTAAGCAATTCACTCATATTGCAGTAACGGAAACGAAACGCACGACAAAAATTCCGGTGTTTCTGTTCGTTTCGTTTCATTTTAGAGACAAAATTTGTTTGTCGTTTCGTTACATAACGAAATGAAAAAATAAAAACGGAAATGAAAAATTGTTCGTTTCGTGCCCATCTCTACTTTTGGCTTCAGCACCAAGAGTTCCTGGCTCTTGGTCATGCTGGTTACAGATTCTGGGAGCTGAAGTTCAGAATATTTAGAGTTTTAATAAAGGATGAAAAACATGGACGCCGTGGTTTCCTAGACTGAAATCTTCCATCTTCCTAGTCTTCCATCTCTCACCTTGATTCACATCTCACACCCAGATGGCTAGTCTATCTGGAACATTCTCAGTTGGGACAGGCAGTTATAGAAAGCGGCATCGCTCTCATTTATTGGCGCCTATGATCTCTCCTAGTTTCCGAGGACACTGAGTTTTGTCTGGAAGATCAATCAGGCTGGCTGGCTGCTCTGTTCAGGATCCGATGTGCCAAAGAACATTGCGGGAGAACACAGAGCCTTTTCATTTATGAAATAATAATTAGCGTACAGGTGGAAAAGATCAATTAGCCACCAAGCGGCCATCTAGATACAAGTTCAGTAAGATCCACCATGAATTCAGAGCAGCAAAGGCTTTAGCCGAATCATACGTCCAGCCCTCCAGCATGAAACTAAGCTCTTATGTTTTAAGCCAGGGGCTTCGCTTCAAAACAACATGGGCATCGTGGTCAATAATCAGGGTTTGAGAATGGAAACCCAAAACAGTGGAAGGCCAAAAGCTGAGAACTGTCATTCTAAGGAACATGTCAACCCTAGAGAGATGTCAGACCACACGGTCCCATCCAATCAATTAATTACTGTATATACTCGAGTATAAGCCTAATTTTTCACTGAAAAAAGGGGTCCTCGGCTTATATGCAGGTCAATACGTTTAGCCACTGAGGCAAGTTTGGGTCAGTGGCTAAAAGTCATTTTAAACATTGTGCGCCACTTCTCCTGACCCCCCCATGTTTAAAATGACTTTTTAAAATGTCATTTTAAAACAATGTTTAAAATGACTTTTAGTCACCAACTCAAGCACTTGCCTTGGTGGCTAAAAGTCATTTTAAACATCAAACGCACACCCAGCTCACAAAGGAGGAGTTGCCAGGCCCTGCTGCATTTCCCACCCTAGGCTTATACTTGAGTCAATAAATTTTCCCAGTTTGGGGGGTTTAAATTAGGGCCCCCGACTTATACTCGGGTCAACTTATACTCGAGTATATATGGTAATTAAATATGGGGGCATATCTACATAGGTCTCAGTAGCAGCCAATTAGCCTCAAAGTTCAAGCTTGCAACAAGCTGAGACTGAAGATTAATCACAGAAATGTGGAATAAGAAAGTGAGAAGGGTCCTCTATGGCCATTGGATCTAACACCCCACCACCACCCCACTTAAGACAGGAGTCCAACTCAAAGCAGATCTGACAGATGGCCATCCAATTTCCTCTTGAATCCCTTCAGCGTTAAAGCTCTAATGACCACACAAGGTCATTGGTTCCATTGGCGTGTGGTCCAAACAGTTCGGATACTTCCCCCCCCCTGCTATTCAACTGAAATCTGGCTTCCTGTAACTTTGACCCATCATTACATGTCCATTTCCTCTGGAGTGACCAAGCCTCTGGCTTTATTTCACTTGGGTTAACACTAAGTCTCCTGATATGGATGTTGATTGATTGTTCTCTCATTGGGTTCTTAGAATCAACCATCAGGTGTTCCCCCCCCCCCAGGGTAATGTGGGATGCACTTTTTTTCTTAACTGTTCTATTTTTAAAAATGCCAAAAACAAGAAAGCCGAAGAAAAGCAGAGTCCAAAAATTCATAACCCATTCTTCCACCACCTGGAAGCCTTAGATTCCACAGATAAATGTCAGTGAACCTGAAGAGTGCCTATAAAAAGCCTTGAGCTAGGTTCGGGTGCAACATTTATTCCTCTGCCAAGTCCTGCTGATGAAAAATGAACTTTTGGCATCGAACGGGAGGGTGGTGAAATCTTTAATGGGGTGTTATCAAATTCCACACTCCCCGATCCGGAAGCCAGGAAATGAGAACCACTTTCTTCCAAGGTAGAATTTCATTTGGGCTTTAAATCGCGGCTGGTTTTGAAAAGACACCGGCTGAACAATTGAATCAGTGATGTGAAAGGGTCGATGCAGTTACGCCACGGAGGCCCCCTCCGTTGCCATTCAGGAAAAGATTTTCGGTGGTGGTCGGTGTGATTTTGTTTTAAAAGGGAAGAGGTATAAAATATGATCAAAGATACACAGGATGCTTTCCATCTCATTACCTCTTTTATGCCCTGTTTATGGATTGACAAAATAGTTTAAGTTTATTTCTGTGTTGTTCTATCTTGTCCTCCTTTATCAGGCTATGTGAGAGGAGTGGAACATCAGACCTTAGAAAACTTAGTTATTACTTTTTTAGGTTGTACTTCCCAGAATCGCACACAAACCATGTTGGTTTGGATAATTCCTGAGTGCCAAAACGTTACATATCTAGGCTTGAGTACCCATCTACCCCCTTCATTTCTTTCCCATCTTTCAAAGGGTTGTCACAAATAGTGCCTCATTAAGTTAGAAAAAATCCTCGAAGTGCTGAAAATGTTTCATTCCCATTGTGCGAGCTTTTCACGCACTCCGGTAAAAATTAGGGTGCAATCACCTGGGAAAATAAATCATCTTTTAGATCACTTAAGAAGCATTCCAGTGTGATCCAATTATTGGCAATCACACAACGTATGGGAAGTGCACTCCACCCAACCGTGATCCGTGCCTAAAGAAGGACAACTTGTTGGGATCCAGTTACAGTGATTCCTCCACAGATCATTCCCTGCAACGCTTCCCTTTCAGATATGATTTAAATGCATGCTTTCCCAGCTGTTCATGTATGTGTGTGTGTGCGTGCGCATGCACGTGTGCGTGCATTTGTTTGTTTGTTTGTTTGTTTGTTTTGCTACAACCATCTAGCAGAAAGCTGCTCTGGGCGGTTTACAACATAAGCAAAATAAAATCAAACACGTTATACATCTTAAACTAATAAACAAACTAATCAATCAAAACCAACATAATATCAATCAAATGAGGGCAAGGAAAGCACAATTAAATCAAAACCTTTCAGCAAATCAAAATAAAATTCAAATGAAAAGAAAAAGAAAAAGAACTGATAAAAATTATCATAAGGCAGAAAAGAAGAGTAGTGTTGTATTTATATTAAGAAGTTGGAATTGAATGATTGAGGAAGGCCAGCCGGTCAAGCCAGGTTTTCAGTAATTCCGTAAAGGCTTTTAGTGAGGGCTCCACACACCCTACTTTGAAAATTGGGAAACACTGATTAACTGTTAGAACAGTACAACAATGGAACCAATTACCCCAGGATGAGGTGAGCACTCCAATGCTGGAGGTATTTCAGAGAATACTGGATAATCATCTGACAGATCTACTTTGAGTTGGATTCCTGTTTTGAGCAAGGGGTTGCACTCAGTGGCCTTATTGGCCCCTTCAAAGGCAATTATCCTGCGATTCTATGCTTCATTCATTCGTTTGTTTGTTTGTTTGTTTGTTCGTTCATTCATTTGTTTGTTCGTTCGTTCATTCGTTTTATATACCACTTTTAAACATTACATTACACAAAGCAGTTTTCAGACATCCAATGATCGACAAAACATAAAATAACAGAGCTACAACAAACAGAATAAAATAGAAATAAAGTAACTGTATGATTAGACTGCTCAAATGCCAGAGTAAAACAACATGCAAGGCAACGTAGGAAAACCTATCGTTACTGTTTTTGGTAACGGAAGACATGGCCATCTTAACATTCCTCAGCACTACAGAAGAAGGACTACAGGGTATTGATAACTCTCAAAGCCCCCACTGCCCACAGCCCACCCTGTCCAAAACACACACACACCCCTGGGAGGAGGTGGCGCATAGGAGAAGGAAAAGTGTTCTGCTTATCTGCCGCCCCATACCACTACAAGTTGTCTCTGGGCAGTTTACAATTTTTTAATTACAGTGTGCAGGCTACACATTGCCCCCCCCCAGCAACCTGGGTACTCATTTTACCGACCTCAGAAGGATGGAAGGCTGAGTGAACCTTGAGCCTGCTACCTGGGATTGAACCCAGGTCGTGAGCACAGTTTTACCTGCAGTACAGGCATTTAACCACTGCGCCACAAGGCTCAGTGACACTTTATCACAGCTTCCTTCCTTCTTCCTTGCAATCCCTGCCTACCAGCTGGGGCTTTTTGACAGGCTGGGGTTTCTAGAGGAGGTGCCCCTCCCCCATACTCCTACCTGTCAAAAAGCCCCGACTGGTACACAGGGGAGGGGTGAAAGGCAGAAGGGAGCAGTTTTTTCCCTTGCTGCTCCCTTCTGTGTTTTGCCCCTCCCCCTCCTCCCAGCTGGGGATTTTTGACAGATCGGGGTGTGGGGGAGGGGTGCCCCCCTCTCCAAACCCTGACTTGTCAAAAAGCTCCCACTGGTAGGCAGGGGGAGAGGCAAAAAGCAGACCGGAGCATTGAGGGGGGGGGGGGAACCTGCTCCGTTCAAACTTTTGCCCCCTCCCCCACTTGCCAGCTGGGGCTTTTTGACAGGTCAGGGTGTGGGAGGGATTTTAGGGAACCCCCTGAAATTTGGAAAGATTTGGGGGAAAGGGGACTTGGTTATGAAGCTCTAAAGGGGCTGGGGGTAGTAAATTGATAATGTGTGTTGGGAGCATAGAGCCAATTAGGGAGTTAAGACAAAACAACACAGCACTGGGGTGGGAAACAGCAGGGGATGGGGTGGAGGAGAAATGAAACAACCAGGTCCTTTGGATTCTCCTGTTTCATTTCTCCTCCACTCCGCCCTCTCTTGTTTCCCACAATGGGTGCTGTTTTGTTTTCTTTTCCTTCCATGAGCACTTGATTGCCCTCCTCTCTGCTTTGCTCTTGGAGGATTGGACCCTTCTTTTTTTGCCTGAAAATGAACTTTTCAATGGGTTGCTCCAATCCCAAGGATTTCCCTGCAAAAACGAAAGCTCCAGTCCTGGAAAAAACAAAGCTGAGAGGAATCTTCAGAACACAGAAAGTAAAGAAAACCCCATGGAGTGGGGCGGAGGAGGGCTCATTTATTAATTTTCTTAAATTGGGGGGCTTAAAAGTGGGGGATGCCTAATATACAGCAGCATCTTATAGGTGGAAAAATATGGTAGTTGTGCACTTCTCATGGAGACCATTGCACAACGAGCATGTGGAAATGCTTCACAGAGACCACTTCTCCTTCAGCATTATTTCAGGTGATGGAGGTGTAAGATCAAGTTACGACCACCTGCCTATTGCACTGAATTTCAACCGCGGGTTCATGTTCCAATAAGGAAATATCCTACTAGACGGGGTTATCCATGGAGTACATAAATTTGAGGCCAAGAATTGTCAGGTAAGATTTCCCTTTATTGATTTAATTCCCCTCCCACCTGTCTCCCAAGGGAGGCACCCAACATTTAAAACTTAAAGAGGATTTTTACATGCCATCAAGAACCCATTTGTAGGGACCCTAACAGGGTTTCCGAGATAAGTGAGCCCACTCCTCCAGTGAGTTTCAATGGCCCAGCGGAGATTGGAAACCAGGCTTCCTGAGACCTACATCATCACTGTGTCCTCTACACTACACTGGGTTAAAAAAAAGTTACAACACTAAAATAGAAAATCTTCAGCATAGACACTTCATTTCCCCCTCTCCACATTTTGAACGCTTTCTTTTGTGGATTATTCAGATGGCATCACTGTCAGGAAGTGAGGGGGGGAAACACCCCTCAAGATGGATCTCCTGCTCTCTCATTTTGTGGGATCTCAGGTTCTCCTTCTTCTTGGACAGCTGCCGAACGCTTTTTCAGGGACTGGCAGACCATAAATATGAATGTATGTAAATCAAAACCAAATCCATCAGAATTGCTCTTTTTTAAAACCACTGTATATTTTAACCTTGAACTGGGATAAAGGATGATGCAAAATGCACCCATGGCCTTTTAAAAAGTGTTCTGCTTATATACTGCCCCATACCACTTCAAGTAGTCTCTGGCCAGTTTATAGTTTAACTACAGTATGCAGGCTACACACAACCCCCCCAGCAAGCTGGGTACTCATTTTACTGACTTCAGAAGGATGGAAGGCTGAGTGAACCTTGAGCCGGCTACCTGGGATTGAACCCCAGGTTATGAGCACAGTTTTACCTGCAGTACGGCATTTAACCACTGTACCATGAGGCTCTTTTATTTCTAAGTAGCCTCGTTTCTTTTTCACAGAGGAAAGTGGCTACGTCTGGAGCTGCTTCTGGAGCAATCTGGTGTTATCTGCTTCACACTAGTCACACAACATCCGGGGAAAAGGCACTCCACCCCCACCTTCAGTCTATGCCCATGATGGTCCTTTTGGCCCAGCTGTAAGGGGCAGGGGGTTGAGATATTCCCCATCAGACAGAAGGATCGCTTGAAGGTGGATCATTCCCGAAAGAACAACCCTTTCTCACCATCTGATTGTACCCCCTAAAACCACCTTTCTTCTTTGTCTGTTGTCCTGTCTTCTGTCTGTCTTTCTACCTTTGTGGATACATCACCCTTTTCTCTGAGTACATGTGCCATTCTCTCTCTCTCTCTCTCTCTCTCTCTCTCTCTCTCTCTCTCTCTGTGTGTGTGTGTGTGTGTGTGTGTGTGTGTGTGTGTGTGTGTGTGTGTGTGTTTCTCTCTTCTCTCTGTTACAAAATGAAAAATGAAACAAAAAAATTCATTTCATGCCCATCTCTATACATAACCCCTTTCATCATGAGTAAGTCATTGGGGGCTGCAGCACAAGTCACAAGAAAGGAGTCTTGGATTTCTCCAAGTGCCAGCACAGAGATGCCTTGCCTAGTGATGACAATTGTAGAAAATAGAAGACTCCCTATTCCCTACCCCAATCCTGCAGCTCCCAACAGCTTCCCCAGGATGAAGGGCCCTCTACCAAAGCCTTGGGAACTTTGGTAGGAGGCTGGAAATCTTCCATTCCTGAAAAACCATTGCTGCTGATGTTCTTATAGGCCTTGTGTGAATAATCATAAAATCATAGAATCATAGAGTTGGAAGAGACCTCAAGGGCCATCTAGTCCAACCCTCTGCCATGCAGGAACCCCCATCACAGGAACCCCGACAGATGACCATCCAGCCTCTGCTTAAAAACCTCCAAAGAAGGAAACTCCACCACCTTCTGTGGCAGCATATTGCACTGACGGACAGCTCTAACTGTCAGGAAGTTCTTCCTAATGTTCAAATGGACTATCATTTCCTATAGTTTGAGACCATTGCCCCTCATCCTAGTCTCTGAAGCCATCGTTTTAGTCATGTTTTGTTTTATTTTGCTCTGTTATGTTTCATTTCTGTTTTCTTTCATTTAGTTTTTTTAAAATCCCAAGCAGACTTCAACTCCATTTCCCACTTCCCCGAGTAATTGTCCACCCAGATCTTCTGATCTTAATGAAGCTGTTTTCAAGAGAGAGAGAAATGGAAACAGTGGGGATTTCTCTGTAATGAGAGATGGCATTCTCTCCAACATCATCATCTCTTCAAAATGCGCCTGGCACTTCCTGAATTGACAATAAGTGACACGCACACTCCAGTTTCCACTTAGAAACAATTATAATCATGTGCTGTCAAGTCAATCCTGGCCTATGGTGACTCTTTTCAGAGTTCTCCAGGTAAAGAATATTCAGAAGTTGTTTATCATTCTGTTCTTCCGAGGGTACCCTGGGACTGTGCAGCTTGCCCAAGGCCACCCAGGCTGGCTGTTCTCCCAAGAGGCACTTTGGGGGAATCAATCCCCCGAATCTCTGGATCCACAACCAGATACCTAAACCACTGAGGTATCCAGCCAGCTCTACCATGTAGAAATAGGATGCGTGTTTATGAGCATATTTTAAACATATTTTAAACATATTTTAAACATATTTTAAAGGAATCCTTTATCCTCTCCTCAAGAGTTCCAAAGTGACTCATAATCCTCCCTGCATCCTCTCATAGCATTCTCATTTTTCTAAAAAGAAGTTTCAACTGCATAGTTCCAATCTTTGAATGGGCAACTGCTAAAAAAATGAACTAGGAACATTCAAATACACTCTAAAGGGGATGGTTTAAGACCCTGAGCAACCCTGGGCAAACCCTCTCAGCTCCAGAGAGAAACAAAATGTGACAGTCTCTGAGTTTGGATGATCAAGTGTTGAGGAACAGACCCAATATAGCTGAACCGTAGCTAGTAGAGATGGGCACGAATAGTTCATTTCATTATTCGTTATTCATTTCGTTACAAAAAGCCCCTGCCACAGGGGACAGGATTGCCCGCCACTGCTGCTGCCGCCGCCGCTGCTACCCAGTAAGAATGATGTGTTTTTGATTGAAGATGATGAGGATGCTATGGATAATGAGGATGAGGATGCTGCCACTCTGGTTTGCGCAGTTGTTGTCAATGTCTGCTTGTTGTTTTTTAAAAAAATTTCCCACCAGCACGCTATCAAAGGGATTAAATCGCGCAAAGTGGGGAAAATGAATGATGAGTCAACAAACCAATGAAATGAATTTTTCAAAACAACTGTTAAAAATGAAACAAAACAAAACAAACTCTAAAACAAAACAAACCAAAACGAATCACCATTTTTTGGTTCGTGCCCATCTCTAGTCTGGAGTATTGTGAACAAGGTGTCTGTCACATTGGATTCTGAAATCCCTGAGCACCTTGATGACTTCATTTTCGGTCACCTTTCCTGGCTGATGCTCCCGCCAGTTCTTGCTTGATGGTAGGTTGAAATTTTTACATATGTTCCAACGGAGCATTGCTGCTACTGACCGACTCCTCATGACTCCATGTCCATGGAGTTTTCCTGGCAGGAATACTGGAGTGGTTTGCCAGTTCCTACTCCAGGCACCTACAGCACCTGGTATTCCCTGTCGGTCTCCCATCCAAGTACTAACCAGGGCCGACCCTGCTTAGCTTCCGAACTCAGGCGAGATTGGATGTGCTTAGGGCATCCAGGCAGCTCTAGCATTCTACCATCCCAGTATAAATTATCAAGGCAGTTTTTAATGCTGCATCAAGTACCATTAAAGACAAAAATGAATTATCTTTAGGACTCAGAACTTAGTCTGGAGGAGGTTTTCAGTGGCAAGAAGACTTCACAAGTAATATTCCCTGTTCTGTGACCTTTCAACCACATTCACCAGTGGCGTGACTTTATTTAAAATTGATGAGCGCCACTGAGACAGTAGGTGAGGCAGGAAGTTCAAATGACAAGGCTAAGAGAGACAACCACCAAACAGACAGGAGTCACTCTGCATACAGAATAATCAGTATTGGCTGCAATCCCAGCTAAAGTTGCAAGCCGAAGTCACATCCAATAAGGTCACCAGAAGAGGTCTTTCTCTCCATCCCGCCACCTTCTCTGCTGCTGCTCCCAGACTTTGGAACTCCCTTCTCTGCTGCTGCTCCCAGACTTTAGAACTCCCTCCCACTGGAGGCCAGGACTGCTCTATCTTTGCTGTCTTTCCAGAAGCAGGAAAAGACCTATCTCTCCAGGCCAGCTTTCCCTGAACGACTGATTACCTATTATGGATTACCATGCATTATTGCTTAGATTGAATTCATAATAACACCTGTGTTAGTTTCCATTTCTGATAATGGATTTTTCCTTTTGTTTGTGTGCTGATTTTTGCTTTAATATTGCCTTTTAATGTTGTAAGATGCCTTTTCAAATTCACTGTCCTTACACTTGAATGTGTCTTAAATGTTCTGGGCTGTATATATTCTTACAATATCCTTCAGTACTGTAAGTCGCCTTGGGTCTTTTTCCAAGGAGAAAGGCTGGGTACAAAATATTCTAAATTAATAAATATATTTCATCTCTATCTGGCTAGGGTGGCCATGCAACCTCTTTTAGACATGACGATCCTCTATTTGAAGGACTGCCAGAATTTAGTAATCAAGATGACTATTTTCAGGCCTTCCCTTTTAAAGTGGACTCAGATGTAGTTTCCCGTTCGCTTCTTCTTGGGTGTGCCCCAGGACAGTGCAGCTTGCCCAAGGCCACCCAGGCTGGCTCTCCTCCACAAGCGGCACAATGGAGAATCAAACTCCCAACCTCTTCCTTCTTTAGCCTGAGACTTAAACCACTCGTGTGTCTACCCTGTCTCTGAAAGATGATTCAGTCCACATTTGATTTCAAGATAACAGAGAAGAGAAGTGCAGACCCTTTCAACAGACACGTGAAGGTCATTACCTCTCTCAGCTGTGTGGGATCTCATGAAGTTCTGTTTGAATTATAAAAATAACTTCTAACTTAGCGTCAGAATGGGAAATTGACATTTGCCATTTTTTGTATGAATGAGCCAACACTGTGATATGACTACAGAGAAGGCAAACACTATTTTAAGCTGCATTAACAGAACTGTAGTGTCCAGGTCTTGCAAGTTACTACTACTTCCCTTCTATTCATCACTTATTAGGTGGACCCACACACTTCAAGAAGGATGCTGACAAATTGGAACAAGTTCAAAGAAGTGTAACAAGGGTGATCAGGGAGTGGAATCTAATCCTACAAGGAAATGCTGGAAGAACTGGACATGTTTAGCCTTTAGAAAAGAAGAATAGGGGAAGATATGATAGCTCTTTTCAAATACAGAGGAGGGGCAGGATCTGTTCTTGGTCATCCAGCCTCATGGTGCAGTGGTTAAATGCCTGTAAAACTATGCTCACAACCTGGGGTTCAATCCCAGGTAGCAGGCTCGTGGTTGACTCAGCCTTCCATCCTTCCGAGGTCGGTAAAATGAGTATACAGCGGGGGGGGGGGGGCAATGTGTAGCCTGCACACTGTAATTAAAATTCTAAACCTCCCAGAGACTACTTGAAGTGGTACGGGGCGGTATATAAGCAGAACACTTTGCTTTGCTTTTGGTAATCCAATAATGCAAGACACATAATCATGGTTTCAAGTTACCAGGAAGCCAGATTTAAGTAGATTCTCTGGGAAAGCATTAGAGCTGTACAGCAATGGGCACAACAACCTGGAGAGGTGGCGAGTGCTTCATCACTGGAGGCATTAAAGAGAAATTTCACAACCACTGGGCAGAGATCTTTTGATGTGTATTCCTGGTGTGAGCAAGGGGTTGGGCACGATGGCCTTACCAACCTCTTCCAACTTCATGGTTCTTTGATTCTATATGTCATATGACCTTTGGGTAGTGCCCGGAGAATATGGATGGTGGGGAAAAGATTGACAACATCCGATCAGAACCCAGCATTTGGGGAAAACAATTGGTGTGGCTGAAACTGTCTTGGCTCTGCAGTCCTATGATGATGAACATGATGATAAAATAGGCTTAGATTTCCTGTTTCCAAGAGAAAGGTGCTGCAAAGGCTGTCCCCATTTTCATCATTGTCATGTGGAGGATGAGGCGACGGAAAAATGCCATGCCAGCATTTTGGGGGCAGCCAGGCAGCCAGCCTCTGGAGATGAAATGCGCTCTGGAAATATCTAATCCCAACAGGTCCACGCCCCCATCTTTGTCCGCCCCCACCCCCGTGTTACAAGCTCTGCCAAGTGTCAGGTATTTCGGGACATGGTAGGCAATTTCTGCAAGTGGGTTCATGCAAAACGAGGCCTATTTGCATGCATTCATTAACTCGTGCACTCTCCTCCTCCTGTGATGTATGGCTGAGATCCCAACTAGGTTGGTGGCATGATGTGGACACTTCCCCAGGACTCTGATGCTGTATGCAATGGGGGTCTTGTCATAAAAGCCAGCTTGCGGGTCTTGCAGACTCTGCGAAAAAAGGGGGGTCTGTTTGTTTTAAGGCCTCTTCAGTGATCAGCAGTTGATCAAAAGGGTCCCTTCCAACTGTGTAGTTCTAAGGTGATTGGCTGCTTTCACACATTCACTAAAACCCGCAACAAATTTTGATCCAGATCACCCCCTTCCCCGGACCAGTCACGTGGTTGATGTCGAGGATCGGATGTTCCCATGCGTTTTCAAAATCCGCAGCCGTTCTGATCCCACAACTGAGAACCACAGTAAAGACACCATAACAGGGGTGAAAAGCTTTTGGTGCGGATTTTCCATATCCCTACGGACTCGAGTAATGGTTTAAAATCCGCATCGGAACAGCGACAAGGATTTTACCACCTCGAGACTAGGTACTTGTAAAATGCACTGGGTCGCGCTTAAGTGGTCGTGGTCACATTTTATTTTTTAAAACGTCCGCTGCTCGTGGGGAAACGGTTTTATGCTCCACATCTGTGAACACTTTGCAGCGGATTTTAGTGGCCGTGTGAAAGCAGCCAATGATGATAATGACGATGACAATTGCAAAACATATTTTCCACACGTGTGACACATCTCCACAACTACCAATGGATTACATTCAGTTGTAATCCAACTGCAATGCCCAAGGGAGAGCATCTACTTCCAAATACATGCCAAGCCTTCTCTGATTTTTTATAATGCAGAGAGGTGGCTCTGAGGAAAGTGCCCTGGGAAAGGGGGGGGGGAGAGAGAGAGAGAGAGAGAGAGAGAGAGAGAGAGAGAGAGAGAGAGAGAGAGAGAGAGAGGGCTAGAATTAATTGGAACACCAGTATCTGATTTAAATAATACCAGCCCAAGTCCTTTATGCTGTATTATGTAAACGTTTTCCCACTGGGGCTGACAAATCAGATTAAATGTTTCTGAGGCCCCTGAGCCTCCCCCCCTTGCTGATGCAAGAGGCCCATTCAGGAAAGAGATTATTCTAAACCACCACCACCCAACCCACAAATGAATGGTGCATTACAATAAGGCTTAAGCTAATGCAGTGTGGGTGTCAATAAGGGAATGGATTCACTAATGCAGGATTAAAATGTTAATGTGACAATGGATAGGGATTCCATGCTCTCCCTCTCTCCACCCCTCCACGACCCAAAATAAAAGTTCTACCTTTTAAGCAGATCCCTGTGTCTTCCTCTCGAGTACACTGTATAGTCATACAAAAGCATTTGGGAAAAATCTATATTTGCTTGGTACTAATCACTCTTTCCATCAGCTGTTACGATAGCAGTGGTATGTTTGCTAGGTCTGCAAGCTGGCGCTTGCATTACGGCCGGAAGCTTAAAATGGGTCACTCAGTATCTCAATTCACGACAACAGTTCAGGGAAATCGGACAAGCGTCCTTTGAACTGCAGCCCCTATTATCTCATACCCATTGGGCCTGCTGGCTGATCCCAAGGAATCCTGAAGTTCAACCACTGGTGCGCCTCAAAGGTTCCTCGCCCATGACCTTAAGATAGGTCATAATGCTGTGGCTTGCTAGATACTTTGGGACTCCAACTTTCATCATCCTCAGCTAGGCACCTATGGGCCAGGGATGATACGAGTCTGTGTTCTTCAGCTTCTGGAGGGCCAGATGTTTCAACCCCTGGGAAACTGTTGGTAATTTCTGAGGGGCATTTTAAAAAATTGCTGAGGATACATCGGCGGGGTTTTCCGTTAAAGAGCACGCTTGTTTATTTTTGAAGCTGGTTTGGAGTTTCCTGTGCTACGTTTTTGAAGTACATCTCTCAGAGCCTTTCCAAGTTAGATGGAGGATTCTGGGAATTGTAGTTGTACCACTCTTTGCCCCGTGGTGTTCAGCGCTATGGCACTTTGCACAGCTTAGAACTAGATCAAGCCACAGACTGGCCTGCTGTGGGAGAGAGCGCCAATGTCTGGGAGGAGCAACCAAGATGGCCGTCTCCTGTGTCCCCATAAGATGCACCTGTGAAGGTGGTGGGACTGAGAAAAAGGCCTCGTCTGATTATCTTAACACTCAAGCAGGCTCGGCAAGGGAGACACAGTTCTCGAGATAGCTTGGGCCATATACACAAGAGAGAGAGAGAGAGAGAGAGAGAGAGAGAGTCACACATCCCCACCAGCTGGCCCCTCCCCATACTGGATGGAGAAGTCAGCTTGCAGTTTTATGGTTTGCTGTCCTCCCTGCCTCCCTCTGTCCCTCACAGCCACCTGCCCAACATACGTACTCTGGCTCTGTTGCTGCAGTGTCCTCCCTGCCTCCTTGCAAGTCCTAGAGGCTTGTCCAAAGTCCAGGAGAGAGAGAGAGAGAGAAATCCAGAAAATTTTATTTTCACATGCATTACTAGAGACGGCCACTAGATGGTGAGAGAGACCATGCTATGTATTCTTCACTACTAACAAGTATTCATAGCATGATCTCTGTCTCCCTCTAATGGCCAGTTTGGGTAATGTATGTGAAAATAGGGTTTTTTTCCCCTAGATTTTTTCTATTCATATTTTTAATATTTTCAGTCTGTGGATACTTGAGTCAGTGGTCACATGCCCCACTGTAAAAAATGAAATGGGCCTCAGCAATTAGTTCCAATTAGGAACGGCAAGTTACACAAACTTTCCATGAACACCAATATGATTCTGGCCAATAAAGATGCTCCGGTACTTTTGGTTTGGTTTGGTTGCCAATGAGCAAGAAAACATTCCTGTTTGTTCAGATAATGTCCAACACAACCTTCCTTGTGTTTCGTTGGATGGTATGCAATGGCATCATTCTCCGCATGCATCTTCAAAGAGTCTTGTGTTATCTGAGGACACACACTTCTAATAAGTCGACACAGGATGGCAACCTTCCTTCCAGCTGAAGACAAAAGCTTCAATGGTTTTGGTCCATGAGTTGCACTAATGCATTTACAGTATTTGCATCTAAATAAGCCATTTGTCACTGTTCATATAACCCAGCTGAGAATCATTACTAACTTGTCTTTGTTAGAACTAGGCCTCTTAAAGGCAGTTATCGCATTAAGTGACCCAACAAGGAAATGCATCAGAAGAGCCTAATTATATCAAGTTTTGTAAGTCAACATTTTTTTCTCGGTCTCACCGCCCAGATGGTTTCCGATGGCATACCAATAAAAGCTGTTTTAATTATCAAATTAGAACTGCCAGTGTGAGTCAAAGTCTAAGGAGTAATGTTCTTCATTAAACCCTCCATGAATAATTAGTTGGTGCTTATAGGAAACTCAGAACATACTGAATTCTGTCCAGTAATGCTGCTTTTTCGTTTGTACGTCTGTTGAGAAGGCAAAATATTCTGTCCAAGGAAAGAAAGCATTTTGTGCTAGATTATTTGAGAACTGAAATAATTTCAGTGTGGCGGTAAGGTATGAATGGATACTCAGTGGGGATAGTGGTCAGAGTGATGGGCTAGGACTCACATTGTTCAAACCTCCCAGTCAGCCATGGAATCTTACTGGGGGGATGGAACTGGTAAAACCACTCCTAAAACACCTGAGAGGTCTTGGACAAGGGTCACTATAAATTGGAACCAACTTGATGCCACACAACACAGAGCCAAGGATATGGGAATGGGTTTTATGTTCAATAGTTCCAGCCAAAAGGAGGATTTTGGGGGGGGCACCCTGCCTGATATGGTGGCATATCAGGTAGGGTGGAACTACAGTATCCATCATCCCTCACTTATTGTTGGCTTATCCTTTAAGAAAAGTTGGATGCTGTCCCACCTTAAGCTCAGCCTACTCCCAGGCATGATACTCTCCTGCCCTCCCCCTGCCCAGGGGTCTCTGTATGGGTGGATTATATAGCAGAGGAGGGACCCTTCATCCCTCCAGATGTTTTGGACCACAACTCCCAGAGTCCTTTGCCATTGGCAATAGAGGCTCAGAATTCTGGGAGTTGCAGTCCAGAACATCTGGAGTGCCAAAGGTTGCCCACCCCTGTCTTATAGTCTACAGAAGAGGCAGGCACAGATCACTTCTTTTTAAATACCCAGTTACCAAATCTAGAACAGGATAAGTAAATTCCTGCTTCCCTGCCTGCCTCGATGTGTTTGTGTGTAAATGTGCATCTCTGTTATGCACACACAAACACACACACAGACAGTGAGAGAGAAAGAGAGAGAGAAAATCCTCTTTTGCTCTTCCCTGGTGGCAGCCATGCCTCCCATCTCATCAGCTGGAAAGGACCCCAGTTGTCGCCACCAAAATCACTGGCCATGTTGACTGAAACTCAGCAACAGCCAATGGCATCATGTTGCCCATTTGAATGCTGAAGGATATCAAGCTGCCCACTCTCATTTTCTGGAGACTGCAGCCTAGAATGTATTTCCTGCTGGTCTCACCCTTGCAAAACTGCTACCCTCATATCCCTATGCTGGCATATAATAATCACGTGTTCCCAAGACAATTTTATTTATTTATTTATTTATTTATTTATTTATTTATTTATTTATTGGAGTTACATACCGCGCCATCTAGCAACCAGGCCACTCTGGGCGGTGTACAGATAATTCAGCAGATAGAGAAAAAAACAGTATACAAGAAAAGATACAGCTAATAAACAAAATAAAGATAACAAAATCAACAATAAGATCGTAAGATCGTAAAAAAATCACTCAAGGAACAGAGGAACAACTAAAACAAAAAGACAGAATAGAGATTGGCGAATCAGAAAAGAATGATTAAGAGCCAGGGAAAGCCTTTCTATATAGCCAAGTCTGGAGATGACTGACAGAGTAGGGGACAGACAAGTCTCAGCAGGGAGCTGGTTCCAATAAGTGAGGGGCCACCACCAAGAGAGCCCGGTTCCTCGTTATTTATTTCTGGTGTTCCTTAGGGGCATGCCCCCTCAAGTGACCTGCTTGAGAAAATTGACTTTTAAGGGTGATATTCAGCTATAGGAGCCATTCTGACAGACTTATGGCACTCCCTTTCAGGGTTTTCCCAGTTACTGAAGGCTCAGAGGTGGTTTGCCATCCCGGAAGCTCCCTCAGTTTGTGCAGCTTGCCCAAAGCCACACAGGCTGGCTCTCCTCACAAGCAGTGCAGCAGGGAATCAAAGTCCCAGCCTCTGGCTCCGGAACCCGATATGTACCTAAATTCTTGAGCAATCCAGACAGCTAGGCTCCACAATATGACATAAAGAACAAAAACAAACCCAACAACAATCAGTAGAACCAAAATTTAAAAAGCTAATAAAATACAAAACATTACTAAGGCAAGATGGTGAAAAATGTGCAGACAAACAAACTCATAACTCATTTACAGGTTAAAAGCAGCGGGAAAGTTTTAAAATAAGCTCACCCTTCTGCACCAGCTGGTTGTGCAGTCTTTGCTTCGCAAATGGAGACGCTACCAGTTTCACACAACTTGTGTTACCTAAACTCCGGGGCAAATGGCTCCCAGCTCCGGAGCTTAAAAATGTTTCCCCACCAGCTCCGGAGTTTACAGGAAATTAAGTGCGGCCCCGCCCACTTTAGCACGTCCCAGCGCACCTTTCAAGTACCTGCTATTCCTGGGTGAAAATTGCTTGATGCGGTGTAACGATAGTGAGTGCAAGAACGGAGGCAGAACGGAGGCAGAATGGAGGTGAGCCACGATCTTTTCTTCCTTTTTTTTCTCCCTCCCCTCGCGCAGTCAGCAGCCAGGGTGGGGACACAGGAAGAGCGACAAGCCCCTAAGATCTCTGGTCTGAATTTAAGTGGCCAGTGGATCTTAGGGGTCGTATAAAAGCGCCCCAAGTTTGCCAAGAATCGCAGAGAGACCTTTCAGCTGGATGCATGCTAAGAACTCAGGTTTCTTAGCAAAGTCAGGGCAGCCTAAATCAAAGACAGCAGAGAATTTAGCTATTATCCTTTACCTCCCTTGGCTGTGACAATATCACATATTATAGATCTGTCATGGTAATCGATTCCCCTATCAGAGTATGTAGCAAGCTGGTTGGCTAACCTATGAAAGACCCAATCAAACAGCTTTCTTAGGCCTCGGTACAGACACTTCTGGGAATGGGGAGAAATGATGTCCTATCTTGTGTGATTCATCTGCTATATATTACCAGGAAGGGCCAGTAGATAAAACTCTCACAGTCAATGCCTGCCTGAACATGAATGTCTCCACAACACAGAAAAATATTAACCTTCCGGGGGAGAGAATTCTGCCTTTTATCGGTTGCCACTAGAAAGGTCCTTTCTCCAGTCCCTGTCAATTGTGCCTCCACTGCAACCTAGGATGCCAAGAACATCCTTATTCTCAAGGATGCTACAGGAGCCTGGCAATGCCATAAGGAAACAGGGAAAGAGGGAAAGAAATACAGTTGTGTAGCTCATGAGCAAACCCAAATTCAGGGTAATACCTTTCATGAACCTACTAAAATACACATACACACCCCAGTCCTCTGGACTCTTCAGCAGCTTGGATGTGGAGAGTTAAAGCAGCCAAACCCCCAAAGCCGTCCTGGGTAGATATTGTAGTGCCTCCTTGGTGGAGACAGCAGGCTTGGAGAGGCAGCTTGAAAAGAGCATTGGCAGTAGCCCAAAGTTAGGAGCCATGCCTCAAACGGAGATGGGAAAGCTGAGCGTCTGACTCTTACAGACCTGTACTATACCAGGCCGGAGAGAAATGAAGCCTGATTGTGGATGTTGCATTCCTCTGAGAAGAAACACCACACCACAAAGATTCCAGCTGGTTTTTCATGCTTGCAGCCCCCATCTTTGAGGGAGAAAGGCAGGAGATAAACAAAGGGGGGCAGGCAGGAAGACCAACAAACCAACAGGCTGACTGACTGACTGACCAACCAATGGGCAGGCGGGCGGATGGACAGGCAGTCAGGCAGAGAGAGAGAGAGAGAGAGAGAGAGAGAAATAGATTGATGGATGGATGGATGGAAGGAAGGAAGGAAGGAAGGAAGGAAGGAAGGAAGGAAGGAAGGAAGGAAAGATGGATGGATGGATGGATGGATGGATGGAAGGAAGGAAGGAAGGAAGGAAGGAGGATAATGAATTGATTGGTTGGTTGGTTGGTTGGTTGGTTGGTTGGTTGGTTGGTTGGTTGGTTGGTTGGTTGGTTGGTTGATTGATTGATTGATTGATTGATTGATTGATTTAGGGAGGAAGATAGGTAGGAAGGAAGATAATGAATAGATAGATAGATAGATAGATAGATAGATAGATAGATAGATAGATAGATAGATAGATCCTGTGGCTATAACATCTAAGCAGGTGGATTCATGGATTTTGCACTTTCTCCCTGGCTCAAGCCCTGCAGCACTCAACCTGATGAAGACTCCTGAGGTCTCTAAAGTTTACCTTTAAAGAATATTTTACTGAGGTTGTACATAAGCCCTACCTAGCTCACCATGGTGTCAGCACCTGATGCCTCCCTTAAAAGAACTACTTCTAGACAGACATAGGCATGAGGAGGAGAGCAAAGAAGAAGGGCCAAAACTGCCTTACTGTTGGTTTGCCGCTCAGTGGACAACCATCACCAGGTAGCAGCATCGTTTCTTTTCAAGCTAGGATAGATGTATCCCTTTTTTGATTCAGAGAGCATGATAGTCACCACCCAGCAAGTTCCCTTGGCCTGGCCTGGCCATTGATGGAACGAATAGGAAACATGCATCAGTCAGCCTGCTCCGTATGCCTAGTCAGTGTGAAATAAATCACTTACAAGCCATGCATTGAAAATGAGGTGCAAAAGAATTCTCTGCCACTACCAGCCTAGAGGCAAAAATGTCATACTTGGCTGTTAAGAAAACAGTCTTATAAAATGTGCAAGCAAAATGATCATTTGTTTAATGCAGTGTTATGAAATGCCTTGCAGCAAGAGAGAGAGGGGGGGGAGAGAGAGAGAGAAATACGTTGCCATCACAATGCTGTTGCGAACATGGGTGTAAGGTTATAGGAGTATAAATCTGAGCAGGATAATAAAATCTATAATTAATGTTTCCTCATTAAAGTTAGCACTGGGAAGTTTGTGGGGGGGTGCATAGTTATTAACACTCATTCCTCTCTTTTTCATAATTATAGTATTTCCTTTGGCAAAATTATACTGTGATTCATCACAAGCCTTTGTTACACTGGATCTAAGTGGAAGCCTTCAGACACCTAATGAGGTGGCCTCAGCGGGGTCCCTATAAATGTTGAAGGGTGCGTGTGTGTGTGTTCCCTCAAAGCAGCTACACCTGGAGGAACTGTCCAGAATGCAGGCCAAAATACTCAGCCCTCACTCTACAGTGTTTGGATCTCCACAAGGAGCAGGTCTTTTGTAAAGCTAATGGCTCTTCACGGCAGATTCACACCAAGCTGCTCCCACTGGATCGCAGCAGGGCCACCTGATCTACTATCATTTATTGTTCCAATTTTCCATTTATTTCCCGCATTTTGACCCTGCCTTTCCTCCAGTGAGCTTAATGTTGTCTACAGAACTCGTCTGTGCTGCTCTTTGTCCTCAGAACAACCCTGAGAAATGGGTTGGGTGGAGAGAAGCCACCAGGTGGATTACACAGGTCAAAGTGAAGGGTATTGATCAAGCATCTGTAGCTGTTTTAGTAACCCCCAGGCATTGACAATCCTCATGTATTCAATAGCAAATGTATTCCAAGCTATATATAGCCACACAAGTGACACAAATTATATATTTAAGGGTAGTGATATCCACGGAGCACTCCACATGTATCCACATGTATATTCTTATGTCACAAGACGAACCTTGATTCTTGCAAAACAAACTTTGGTCAAGCCTTCCGGCGAGGCAGACCACTAAGAAGAAAGACATCCGTTGTAGATCTGGAATGTCTCTGAGCAAGCGCAATGAATCTAAGGACGTCAATTAAGTTGTAGCTGTATAGAGGCCAATTTATCTTACACACAGTTAATTAACATGTAGCCAGCCGTCCAAGAAAATCTTATCTCTGTTTCTCTCTCACCCCCTTTTGTGAGCTCACCTGGAGCAAAGATGGTACCAAGGACACGGGCGCTCCCAGCCTGTGTAAGTTAGATCAAACATGGCAATTACGGACCCGAAGAATACATCTAATTGGTGTCAGGAATACAAAATAAATTGCCAAAGATGTCAATTAACGTTTGATGTATGTAACAGATGTGTATGACGTAAATTCGGACGGGCGGGGGGAAAGAAGAGTGGTTATAAAATATACTGCATTTCCTTTCTTCAGTGGACTTCTCACTTGTTTTGCATCAAGTGAGATTTCTCTGGTTGTCAACCAAATAAATCCCTTTCCTGTCTTTGAGACCCAGACTGCTCATTGCATTTTGCAGTGCCTCTGCCTGCAGGCAGTGGACCCGGAAAACCTATTCCTTTCAAAAGGTGACAGGATGCTGGATCTTCCAAGTCTCAGTCCAACACTATAACCACTAGACAACACTGTGCTGACTCAAGTTAGTAGTATTCTGGAGCGACAGCTCAAAGACGCCAGGCCCAGAACTGATGCTTATCTCCATAAGCCATGCCCCAGCATGAAGTGTTCAGAGAACAGTGGATTTGGCTCTGTAAGGCATGCGAATCTAACCTCCAGACGTCCGAGAGCTGCACAGCCTTACCCCATGGCTGGTGAAAGGAATGCATCCACTCCCACACCCCGCCTAAGGCAAAAATAATATCCTTTAGAAAACACCTTTTTTTAAAAAAATTAAAAGCCCCACCATGTCCTCAAGTGCCCAATTTTTTAAAACCATGCCCCACCCCCCAAAAAAATCATTTTGGAGTCATTTATTATAAGTATGGGGATATAGATAGTATATTCAGACCAGCTGTGATGGAATCCAGGCTCATCCATGTGCCTCAACTTTGCCCCGCCATTAATGACAAATGGTTCATCCCCGCAAGACGATTGATTGTTAAACATTTACGATGCAAACAAAGTAAACAGAGTCTGACCTGGTGGCTCGGAGGTTAGGAGCCCTGAGAAAATATTATTAAAATACCTGGCCCGTGACACACCTGTCTAGACTGTGCCTGTGTTTACTCCTTGGGTGTGTTCCAATGAACTCCAGTGATGTATTGCACCTGACAAGGGCGAACCGGTGATCTCCTTGGGATGGTTCTAAGAAACCAGCATCAAAAAGACACCAGAGGAGGCGTAAAAGCAACATTTCCCTGTGATGAACCATTCGTGCAGCATTCTGCTCAAAAACAGCCCCCCCTTCATGCTCCTCCCTCCCTGTCCTTTCGAGCAAAACAAACAGCACTGCATTTGCTTGCTTTGGAAAGGGGTGGCCCTCCCGTCAGGCAGAGTGAGGTGACTGGCTTAGGCGGTAGATCAGGCCTGCTCAAAGTCCGGCCCGGGGGCCAAATCCGGCCCGTCAAGCCATTCTGAGTGACCCGCGGCTGGCTGGCCCGCCCCTCCCTCCCCCTCCTTTGCCCCATGGATTTTTTAAAAAAATAATGTTCCGCCAACACTGACACCGTCGGCAACCATGTGAGGCTGGGAGGACACGCGGGGGTGGCGCGCGGGCGGGCCGCCACCACCATCGGCAACACTGGGAACCATGTGAAGCTCGGCGTGCGGGCGGGCCGCCGCCACCGTCACCGCTGGGAACCTTGTGAAGCTTGGGAACACCGGCACTGCTGGGAAGCTTGGGCGGCTGGGCAGATGGGCGGTCTGCCGCCACCGGTACTGCAGGGGAATGTGTGGAGGTAGGCAGGCCAGTGGGCCTCTGCCAGTGCCAAGGAGCTTTGGGGTGGGCTGGCGGGCAAGCCGTCGCCACCGCTGGGGAGCTTGGGGGCGTGCAAGGTCACACAGATTGCCTCTTCTAAGGGGCGACCTGTGGCCACGGCTCCCTGTGCTTCCCTTGGTCCCCACCTTCATCCCTCCCTCCTTTCCTTGTTCCCCACTTTCCTTCCTTCCTCTCTTGGTTTCCACCTCCCTCCCTCCCTCCCTTGGTCCCCGCCTTCCTTCCTGTGGGTGGGATTGCAAGGGGTCAGTGGGTGGGGCTTATGGGTCAGTGGGTGGGGCTTGCAGTGGCGTGGCAGGGTTGGGGAGCAACCGGCCCCTGACACATTCTCAGCCACCAAATCTGGCCCTCCTTCCAAAAAGTTTGGGCACCCCTGCAGTAGATGAAGTAGGGGTGAAAGGTGCATCTCCAAGCTGTTCCTCCTCGGATGCCACCCAAGCTGTTTACATTTGTGGGAAGAAAGAACTCTTTATGAAGAAAGGTGCCCAAGCTTGGGTAATTGAGATTAGAGATGGGCACGACTCAAAAAAATGGTGTTTCGTTTGTCGTTTGGTCGTTTAGGGGTCCGTTTCATTTCGTTTTCATTTTCGTGACTTTTTTGCAAAAAAAATCGTTTTCGTTTCGTTAGGTAATGAAACGAAAAAACAAAAACAAAAACAAAAAATTGCTGTTTCGTTAGCATTCTTTTTAGTTCAATGCATCTGCTGCAACAAAAACGAAAAACACGGCGAATTTGGTCGTTTTGTTTCCGTTTTGTTTTTTAAAAAATTCGTTTCGTTTTCGTTGCGTAACGAAACGAAAAAACGAAAACGAAAACGAAAAATCGCTCATTTCGTGCCCATCTCTAATTGAGATATTCTTGGACTTCATCTCCCACAAGTCCTGGCGAATGTGGCCATTGATTAAGGATTCTGGGGGAGAGAGTCTGAAACATCTGGAAAGCCAACAGTTTAAAACCCACAATGTATACAGTGGGGTGGCTTAGGTGTCTGCCTGCAGAGACCGCGGTTGGGAGTTAATTCCCCACAATGCTGGGAAGATGGGCGGGGTATAAGATTAACAAACAAACAAATAAATAAATAAATAAATAAATAAATAAATAAATAAATAAATAAATAAATAAATAAATGCCCCCTTTATAGGGGTAGGTCCTGGTGATAGACAGTCTCCTCCAGTTCTGCAGTGACACAGTCTATGATTATGGTTGCCAGATCAACAGCATTTAGTTCCCTGCGGTCACATCCTCAGATCCAGCAGTAGAGATATGAGTGAGGCATAAGGTTTCTATGCAATTCCTATTGGAAATGTACATACAAAATTCTGACTTACGGACACTTTTTCCAGAGTTTTCCAAGCAGGGACTACTCAGACGTGGTTTCCCATTCCCTTCTCCTGGGGTGCCCTGGGACTCTGCAGCTTCCCCAAAGACACCCAGGCTGGCTCTTCTCCCATGATGAGGCAGTGGGGAATCGAACTCCCGGCTTCCGGCTCCACTGCCAGATCCGTATACCACTCAGCTATCCAGACAGTCGTATAAAAGTACACGTTTCTGTCAAGTATTTTGCAATTTGTTCTGCCAGTGGAAGCGAAGGCTTATTGAATACAGTGGTACCTTGTATAAAGGAACTAATTCGTTTTAAATGAAATTTAACACTGATTAACAGAGCACTTATATACATTTGTCTGTCCAATCAGGTAACACGACGTGGCATCATGGCTATTGCAGCACCTTGCATCAGCCAAACTCATTTAAGCCCATTCTTTTTCCTACAGTCTAATAGAAAAAAACCTTTAGACTGAATCACTGTGGCTTTGCACATTTGCAGACTCCATCTTAGAAAATCAATTAAACACATACAGACCATTTATTTATACAACTGTCTAATACATAGTTTCACTAACTAATATCTGACAGTTTCATGAACACATGGCTTAGACTGAATGGGTACATTCACATGTATGTCACGATCAATTACAGTTTCTTCTAACTGTGATTGACTGCTTAAGCTATACATCCCATGACAGATTACTAAATAAAACATGGTTCACATGTCCAGCTTCAGGTTTCTTTCCATCCCATCCTTTTTGTCAGTTCCTTCTTTTGGAGTAGGTTTCTGGAGTGTAGCGTTATTAACTACGCATGCACAGAATTGGGGTACAATCATCTCTTGGTCCCAGGCGTGCGTCTCTGTGTCTCTCTGCGTGTCTCTCTCTCTCTCTCTCTGTGTGTGTGTGTGTGCAATTGTGCATCTGTGAGAGTGTATGAGAGTGTCTCGCCTGGGACCCAAGGCTTTTTGTTGGTTACAGTAAACAGCATACACATACATCACAGTAGGAGTGGTAACCTGAATTCCATTGGGGGGGGGGGATGAGGGTCGTCAAGCACGCAAGCCTTATCTAGGAGAAAACTGCTTGCTAGTGGAGAAGAGACGAGAAGAAGGGATTTGGGCTGGTCCTGTAGGCCTCCAGATCTCTCTCCTAATCTCCTGGTGCCAGGCCTTGTTTCTTTGCCTTGCAGTTTTCCTGGGTCAGCCAGTTGGCCTTGGCTTGCTCTCGGGTCATCTGGAGGTTTGGCTTTCCCACACCGTGACCTACCCTTATTGTGACTTCAGTCTCTGGGCTAATGGCTTCCTCTAGTGCTCTTGCCAAGGCCTCTTGGGGTACATGGAATCCCCACACTGGAAAAACACGTCATGGGCCAGGAGCCTCACAGCTGTCGTTCCAGACAGTTCAACAAGCTAGGAAATTAAAGCGTTCATAAGCCAACTGCAAAGCACACCATGAGAGCAGCGGAAGCTGGTTCACACATCACAACAAGCTAGATTTCAACAAGTCACATTGTGGCTTACGATGATGCATAAGCACAGTCTATGGCAGTCAAAGCAGCTGGGTGCTAAAAAAAGAAGAAGAAGAAAACAGGTAAGAAAATGTTGGGCTTTTTTGCAGCCTCGCATGCTACCTGTAGTTTATTTGGCTAGGAAGGACCTTTCTGGGCTGTGATGGCTTTCAATCTGTCCGCCACTAACCAATCATCCTTTCCCTGCATCTGATTCAAAGACAGGCTCACCTTTCTGGACAGTGCTTTCTTCATTTCTGGAATCGGCTGAAGTCTGTTGAGAAACCTGTCGTGTTTGTCAATTTACCATTTGATCCGTTTGATTGCAAGTAATAAAACCTTTGTTCTCCCTCCTACAGCCTCAGAGTGATTTATTGAGATTGTAAGTGCCAATTGATGAGAAGAAGAAGAAGAAGAAGAAGAAGAAGAAGAAGAAGAAGAAGAAGAAGAAGAAGAAGAAGAAGAAGAAGACAACTCTGTCGAATGGGCTTTGTGCACTTCTGCACTTGTGCTGTGCAGCTAGAATTTAACCAAAATCCAAAACTTCAACAGAAAGTAAGATGGAGCTGGGGTACCAGGATTTTACACTGGAGAGGAGCCCAAAGCTTTATGATTACAGACCTTCTACATTGCTTTATGCATCAGTTACATTATGCAGCACCCACCTATAAAAGTTTGAGATGTAAAGCAACCTTTCTTTTTGTTACCTGTTTTCCAAGACTAGCAGTCTCTTGAGTTACCATAAGCAGCATGTTCTCAGAAGCAGATGGAGAATGAGGGGAAAAAGATATTCTGAACAATAGCCGTTCCATTAATTCACCAAAGAGCAAAAAATCCATTTGCAAAAAAATAAACTCAAGAGCTTACGGCTGTAATCAAAAAGCTCTGAAGACATTCTTTTTGCTTTCTCTATGCCTTGAATATGAATGCACGGTTTGAAAAAAACAGGAAGAGAATAGAGACAACTAACTTTTACTTTTCCCAGCCTCGATTTTGTTATCATTGTCCAGATTGTGCAGAACAAAACAAAACAAAACCCAGAACTGAAACCACCCAGCTGTTTAAAAAAAAAAAACTGGTCCTAGACACACACGTCTGGATTGTGCCCAAATGACATACAGCTATACATATGGCATCAAAATATGAAACACACATGCTGTCTCTCTCATTCTATCTCTGTGTGTGTGTGTGTGTGTGTGTGTGTGTAGTATAGTGTAGCGTAGTGTTAAAATAATTAAAGGAGGTGTAGAAACAGCACTCCTAAATATGAAAATAGAGATGGGCACGAACCGAAAAAATGGCGATTCAATTTGGTTTGGTTAGTTTTAGGGTTTGGTTTGGTTTAGTTTGTTTTTAATGATTTTTTTAAATATTCGTTTCTTTGGTTTGTTTTGAACTGTTATTCGTTTTCCCCCGCTTTGTGCGATTTAATCCATTTGACAGTGGACGGGTGGGGGGAAAATATTCAAAAAATAATTTTAAAAACCACAGAAGTTGACAACAACTGCACGAACTGGACTGGCAGCATCCTCATCCTCATCATCCACATCATCATTCATCACATAATTCTTACCTGGTAGTGGCGGCAGTGGCAGGGCGATCCTGGCCCCTGTGGCAGGGGCTTTTTGAGGCGCTCACTTGGGGCCAGCACCTTGCTTTTTTTTTTTCAAGCGCCAACGGCATGGCCCCTGGGGCCGGGTCAGCGCTGGTTTTATTTTTTATATATTTTTCTTTATTTTAGGGTGCCAACCTGGCCATCCCTGGGGCCGGGCCGGTGCTACTTTTTATTTATTTGTTTGTTTTGTTTTTCACGTGCCAACCATGCGGCCCCTGGGGCCGTGTCGGCTCTCCTTTTTTATTATTTTATTTTATTTTATTTTATTTTATTTTATTTTATTTTACTGCCGACCACGTGGCCTGCACTACAGCTGTAGCGTGGGCCAGTCAGCTTTTTTTTTAAAGTTTTGCTGGCGCAGACCGGTTCCGCAGCCCACAGGCTGGGTCCGGTGCTCGTGGGCTGGATCAGGGTTTTTTGTTTGTTTGTTTGTTTGTTTGTTTGCCGGCCTGTGGGCTAGGTCCGGTGCTCGCAGGCTGGTACCTGGCCCACACGCCGGATCATGTTTGTTTGTTTGTTTGTTGCCGGTCCATGGGCTGGTTCCGCAGGCCATGGGCCAGGTCTGGTGCTTGCGGGCCAGTACCGGGACCCACGTGCCAGATCATTTATTTAGAGATGGGCACAAAACAAACTTTTAGTTTGTTTCGTTATTCATTATTCGTTTCATTACAGAATGAAATGAATAACAAACCTCAGAGTGGATTTAGAACGAAAATAACCGAACCGAAAAAAATGGTTTGGTTTGTTTTATTTCGTTAATGGTGGTGGATATGTCTCCTACCTGGTGCTGATCCTTCCTGGATAGTCCGGTCTTCCTGGCTGCAGAGAGGGGCCGACCAGAAAAAAAAGCTGACTGGCCACACTACAGCTGGTAAAGTAAAGGTAAAGGTTCCCCCCGCACATGCATGCTAGTCGTGTCCGACTCTAGGGGTGGTGCTCATCTCCGTATTCAAGCCGGAAGAGCCAGTGCTGTGCAAGTCCATGGCCATGTGGCCGGCATGGCTGCAAGGAAACACTGTTTTACCTTCTCGCTTTTTCACGTCGGTACCTATTTATCTAGTTGAATTTACATGATTTCGAACTGCTAGGTTGGCAGGAGCTGGGGTTATCAGCGGGAGCTCGCTCCGCTGCGTGGCACCCAGGATTCGAACCGCCGAGCTGCCGACTTTGCAGTCTACAGTTTCGGTGCCTTAGTCCACCCTACAGCTGGTAGGCGGCCATAAATAAAATAAAATAAAATAAAATAAAATAAAAGATCCGGCAGCAGACCCAGCCCACGGGCTGGCCAAAAAAAAACCCACCAAAAAACAACAACAAAGAAGCCCATCTACTCATTAAATAAAAGAAGGCTTTTTAAAAAAAAGGGGGGGGAATGTTAACAGTGACATTCTCTCACACCTCCTACATTCATCTGTTTTTATTGCCTGCTATGTTGGCAGCAGAAGACGCATTAGTTTGTAGGCCGGCACTTACTAAGGCAGTCTATTGTGTCAAACCCATCTTTACTTTAAATCTTTCCCCATAAGGCTCCGTGCCTTAGCTTCGTGTTATTGTGGTTGCTATTCCGGACTGTGAAGTCTGGGCTAGAGTGATGATCCCATTAAATTTTTTAAATGAATCAGTTAAAATCTATTAATGGCACCAGTTTTCCATAGGCTTAACTTTGCCCCAGAGAAACTGCCAAATGAGGGCGGGGGAATCTTCAAACTCCTTCCAAAAGAGAAATTCTTTGCAGGTTTCCAAGTAGATGTGCCATTATAGCAAAAGCTGGAGGCTCTGATGCCAGTAGGATATAGATAGAATCACAGGATCATAGCATCATCGTAGGGTTGCAAGGGACCTGGGATGTCTTCTACTCCAACCCCCTGTCCAAGAGACCTCATACCATCCAGGACAGATGGCTGTCCAATCTCTTCTTGAAAACCTCCAGCAATGGGGCACCAACCACGCTGGGAGGCAAGCTATTCCACTGTTTAATGGCTCTCCCTCTGGTGAGTTTCCACCCATTATTAGTTCTTGCCATACCCTCTGGTACAACTGAGAATAAATCAATGCCCTCTTCCTTCCTTGTGGCAACCCTTCAGGGTATTGGAAGACTCCCATCGTGTCTCTGCTCAGCCTTTTCTTTGTCAGGCTAAACATGTTATTCCACTCTGGGTTTTAGCAGGTTGTAAGGAGCTCTCTGGCTAGACAGTTTGGTGAGTTCAGTATCTGGGAGTGAAGTCAAATTTGGGGATTTAATTTGGTGGACATTGAAATGAAAGGTGAACTATAAATCGGAGGACTGACCACTAACTTTCCTCAGAGTGATGAAGCTGCTTGGATGTGTAGCGAAATGTTCCAATCTCTCAAGAAAAGAAGTCCAGTTGCCATGAGTCAACTTCTAGACAGACTGTGTGAACTACACACCTTCTCGATATTTCATCCAAGAGCTGACAGTGGATGGACAACGTTAAGGTCCATGTCTCCCTACAGAATGTTCATTATCTCAAGACTATACTTGAGTTGGGCAACTCTTTCAGCAGAAGACTCTCCTTGGACGGATTTCCAAGCAGAGTTGGGGAATATTTGTTCTTCGACTTTTTCTTTGACTGCAAGTCCTATCGCCCAGCAAAGCCAATGGTGAGGGATAATGGGAGCTGTAGTTTAGCAACATCTGGAATGCCATGCATTCCTTCTCTGTGAAACAGAGGGTTGTCCACTGTAAAGCAGGCCACACCTCTTGGGAAAAGGCCTGTGAAGTTTGCCTCCAGATTTGAAGTAGCCAAGGAGAAAGAGGAGAAAAGGTCTGGAGAAATTAAAGCCCGAAAGTAGAGTCCTACGAGAATGAGTGACACAGGATTGGGCAAATGCAAACAATACAGAGAACATGCCAGAGATTGGGAGAATGGGGTCAAAGCAGAGAATGCTCAGAGGTGTTTGACCCTTTCCTTCTTCTGGAGGTGCCCTGGGACTGTGCCCATTGTCCAAGGCCACCCAGGCTGGCTCTTCTCCCTGGAGGCACCATGGGGGAATCAAACCCCCCAACCTCTGGCTCTGCAGCCAGATGCTGAAACCACTAAGCTATCCAGCCAGTTCCTTGACCTGTAGTTAAATCAGTTCATGATGAATTGTGTGAATCTTATTTTCCTTTTCTTATTTCCTTTACTTTTTTCCCTTTTCCTCCCCTGTATCCCAGGAAAACTGCACATTGTATTAAGTAAGTCATTTTTCTGGACCAAACCTTTTAGAAGGCCTCTGCTAAGAATGGATAGAATATTTCTGAGACATTCCGGCAACTCTCGTTCCAAAAGAAAGAAAGCAAACAAACCTGTTCTCCTCATGCCCAATGCAGCACTCTGTCTGCACCGTTGCTGGTAGTCATTTAGTTCCAGCTTTGTTGGGTTTAGAAATTGCGACCTAAGGGATTTGTTACTGGCAGAGAGATCCCTCCCACCCACCTCAAACACTTGTAGGGTTCTTCTTCTTCCCTCCTCCCCTCCCCCAGTTTAAAAGAAGAGTGGTGGGGGAGATCGCAGTAAGAATCACACCATCATTGCCTACGGCAAATTCATTCCTCTCCTTCCAGACCTGATTCATCAGTGAATGTCATGGATCTGCAGGGGAAGCAAGTAAAAATGACAGTGGTATCAAAATAAATTAAAGGGAGCTGGTGTGGTACTAAAAAACAAAGAGAACAGAATGGTGGGCAGGCTAGAGGTAATGACCGTACAAAACAGCCTCTCTCAGAATGGATTAATCCAATGCTAGTGATCATTAGGATAGGTATAGGGAAAAAGGCAAGTGTCATTTTGGCTCTTTATAAATCTATGGTGAGGCCCCTCCTGGAGTACATTGTGTACAGTTCTGGTCACCATACCTCCAGAAGGATATTATGGAAATGGGAAAAGTACAGAGGAGGGCAACCAGAATGATTAGGAGATCGGAATACCTTCCTTACCATCTGAGGCTGCAACGGCTGGGCCTCTTCACTCATGCACCGTGTTCTCCAGCGATTTCACTGAGCACAAAGGGCACCAAACTGGACACGAAAAAGAAAGGCACTTCAAACGTAATGGGGAATTTTGTACTCGGTGCCGCAAACATGTGAACAAAAAGTGGTCATAGAAAGCTGCTTTTCGCCACTACTCTGCGGTTGGCAGTATGTTAAACAGGGCAGCCATCTTCATTGTGCCCCCCCCCAGCTCTTTCTGGGGCTGCTTTCGGGCACAATGAAGCAGAGGACGCCCATGTAGGTTCGCCAAGTAGAAAGGGTGCCAACCCAGGTGGAAAACTCTGCAAAGCAAGGTGGAACAGCCCTCAAGCCCTTGATCTGGCCGTCGTGGCATCCTGATCCAGCACCCTGAGGCTTCCACAAAATAATGAGGTCCCCTTCCCCATCAGCACTGTCGGACAGTTTCTCAGGTTTTGGGATATTATCCTCACCTCCCTCCTCCCCCCAAAAATGAAATGGTTTTCCTAAGGCTTAGCAGCAAGTGCTTGATGTTTTAATAATAATAATAATAATAATAATAATAATAATAATAATAATAATAATAATAATAATAATAATAATAATAATAATAATAATAATAATAATAACAACCATGTGCCATCACGTCAATTCTGACTTATGGCAGAATTCTTTACTATGGGGCTTTCAGGTAAAGACATTCTCAGACATGGTTTCCCATTCTGTTCTTCCTGGGTTGCTCTGGGACTGTGCAGCTTGCCCAAGGCCACCCAGGCTGGCTCTTCTCCCAGGAAGCACAGTATGGAATCAAACTCCCACCCTCTGGCTCTGCAGCCAAAGAGGTAAACCACTGAGCAATCCAGCCAGCTCAAAGCTTTAAAAATACACTGTTGTTTTCTGTCTCACCCTTGTCCATAGCTGGAGAACATAGTCTGAAGAACTTCTCTTAAATTTCTACTTTAGGTTGTGAAAAGGTTCCACACCCTTGGTGCAGAGTAAAATGCTGGATTTTTTTTTACCCATGTCTATTTAATCCCTTAACTGTGAGTTTAGCAAGCCAGCCACCCCAATGTTTCAAGGATAATGTGACATGTCTAATCTTTGCAGAGTAAAACAACATTATTCACTCCCAATGCAGGCAGGCTATCTTCCATGTGATGCTTATATAAACTCCATCTTATAATGACTGTGTTATGCTATTCACCCTGACAGTAACTATTTATATTCCAAATTAGGTGCATTTTATGGAATGGAAAACTAGAGGCAGCAAGTGAGCTTTTCTGTGTTTTATATCCCCCATCAACAAATTCTATGCCAATAAATGCCTGGCATGGAAGTAGCAGCTGAAACGCCTGATTTTATTTTTTTGCCGGGGTGAATGAGAAATCAAAGGGAATACATAAGAGCCTCCCTGCTACTTTTATTTATTTTCATGAGTTGGTACAACTTCATTATTCATGTCTGCCCATGGTAGCGGCTCATGTTTATCAGCTCCTGAAGGCGCACAGAAAATATTGATGAAGAGCTGGGTGCAAATAATACGTACAGAATGGCACACCAAGCATTCACCAAGCATACAGGCTGAAATCCTGTCGCTTAGTGTGGTAAATCACATCTGGAGTAGACCTGTGGAAACCATGGGGATTTGGCAGGTCAAATCCTCAATAAGGTCCATTGATTCAATGGGTTTTCTCTATTCTGTGACTTACTACTCCAATAAACAACAGGATTCCAGCCACACATCCATAATTCTCCCGGTTTCCTCCAGGATCAAAGGTAGGGAGATGGAGTGAGGATGGCTAGCGTTCAGCTGTCAGTCCCTTCTTCTAGCACAGAAAAGAAGAGGGTTTTTTTTATATCCGTTGCCAAGCAGTGTGAATTTCTGGATCAGCCAGGCTGGTCCCCAATGCTGGTAAACTCAGCCCAAGCCCCTCTGTTTCCTGAATCATAATACATGCTGGTGCCTACTGTTTTGGAGTTTTGAATGTCTGGTTAAATTCCTCCAGAGGTTTCAGGGATTCACACAGCAGAGGTTTCCCCCAAGTACTCCAGCCCTTTTTCTCATTAACTGGCACTCACAGTCTCAATAACTCCTTCTGAGACATTCTTAAGAGAAAGAATCAGAACTATTTTCATTGCTTACAATGAACAGATCAAACAGAAAACTGACAAAACACTGCTGCCTCAGGAACAGACGACTGGGAGGGAAAAGCAAAACAGAGAAATGGGGTTGACTTTGAATCAGAGACAGGGAAGGAACTACTGGTTAACGCTGTCAGTGACTGACAGGCATGAGCCTAGAAAGGTCCCTCCCAGCAAACCTACTAAAGACAACTGGTGAGGTTGCTTCATTCTGGCCAATGGTAGCTCTGTCCCTTCCTATGAGTCTTTACGCTCATGCGCTATTCTTTATTATTTCATCCACATGGCCATTTTAATTGCCCTGGGAGAGAGTCTCCTAGAAAAGACCCTTGTTCGTCAATCATTCCAACCCATATGAGTCAACGGAGCTCCATCCTGTGTGTTGTTGTTCCTTTACAGGTGCAGAATCATTCCGCGGGCAAAACAGCTGATGGAATGCCGAACTGTGCGTGCAATTTGCATTCTTCGTGCCATGAATAAACCAAGAGGGAGTTGCTGTAATCTTCGCAAACATGATTACAATAAAATTTCTCCACAAATAATCCAATCTAACAAGCAATTCATTTCGGTCGAGGACAAGCAATTTAGTTCTTCCCTTTTTTATTTTTTTCCCTCCCCCTGATCATCACGGATTTGTTCCACAACAACAAAAGGAATTTAATTAGGCACTTCAGCTCTCTTCCCTCTTCTGGAACACATCTAGGGTTCCCGTCAATTGGGTGTAATGCGAACATTCTGAGCTTTCAGTGTTGTTTGGATGCCTCTGTATCAACAGTCTCTGTATTGGGGCCGGATAGTGATGGCGAACCTTTTAGAGACCGAATGCCCAAACTGAGATTCAGAGCCCACTAATTTTTTGCAAAATGCCAATACAGTAATTTAACCTGGATACAGGTGGCTGTGAAGCGGCCATGTCGAGTGCCCACAGAAAGGGCTCTGAGTGCCACCTTTGGCACCCATACCATAGGTTCACCAACACTGGTGTAGGATACTCCAAAAGGAATTTGTGTGGAGCCACTGCAGTTCAGAGATTTGTTGGATAGATTGCATAGGGCTGGCCAGAAAGGAACCCGAAGCACTCACTGTACAGTATGCATGAGAAGAACTGAGATTGTCCCCACGTCTGCAAACCCTGCCTCACCATGATGATCCACCAACTGGATGTCCCCCTGGCAGGTGAGGATCGGACACTCATGAGATCTATGCATGCACATCTAGTCAGAGTCTAAAAACATTGTTTTCTAACCTCACATCCTAGAAATTCCCTGGCAACAGAGCTGCTTACATTTATGAACTACCATTACGTTTTGGTCTGGGGATTCTGGTACTTGTAGTCCAAAACGTCATTCCTTCCCTCCAGGGTTATGCAAACCAGAGCATGATGTTCCATAGCCTATGGCAGATGGGTTGTGTCTTGTGGTCCTTAGCCTATTGTAAATGCTCATAAGATCCAGCCAGCTGTTTACAGCCTCCACCCCATCTGGAAAGCTACTGGGTTGTGAAAGCTTAGGTCTCAGGCAAGGACTTAGGTCTCAGGCAATGAGTTTTGTATAAGACTGGGGATTTGGGGGTGGGGGGAACAGCCATGTGGGAGCCAGCAATGGTCGTAAAGCATGAAATCCAGAATCAGACTTCGGTAACTGCTGCAGAATGCAAACTAACCATGTTCTACTAGTAAGTAGTGATGAAGAAAGGGCTGGAATTTTCAGATGAAGATTAGGCTGCAGGGAAAGAGACCTCACCTGAGTCAACTGAAAACAACTCTGTTCTCCTTCCTTCCTTCCTTCCTTCCTTCCTTCCTTCCTTCCTTCCTTCAAAGCAGCAGAAGGACACATAGGTGATTACAGATGTCACAGGAGCATCAAGCCATCACTGTGAGAAGGAAGATGCTGCCACTCTTTTTCCTGATGGTGGGGAATATCTTTCCGTTCACGGGCCAAATGCAGTATGAAAGATCTTCCCAGGAGCCTTTTTTTTCCCCAGTGGAAGGTGGTTCCAAAGGCACAACGGTGAGACTCAGGATACCAGCCTATTTTATATAAATGCTCCTGTGCCCAGAAACTAATTTGAAGGAGAGGCTTTCCAAGTTTTTAACTACCTGCCCCCAGTGGTGTCATGGGGAAAGGGTGTGGCCATCTGGTGAACTCTTGAAGGCCAGACTGCCAACCCAAGAGGGCCACATAGAATCCCAAGGCATGATTTCCCCCCAGTCCTATACAAAACAAAAAGGGTAGAATGAGGCTTTGATAGAGGACGCCTGGTGACTCTTGTGGAAGATGGCCATTTACCAGCTCTGCTTCTGTGCATCAGCTGCTCAGGAACATGTCCCGTAAGCTGCTTATATACGAGCATCTTCCTTGTGGGCATCTGGTTGGCCACCACGAAAATGTCGAGAACCTCTCATTGAGGTGCTGAGTGAGCAGCATCTCATTCCTCAAGATCTGGGGGCTCAGACCTTAGAATAGGAAGGGCCGGGGCCTTGTGGTGTCACAGGGATGAAGTCTTCCCTGCGACATGACCAGCTGATGAGGGAGCCAAGCGTGCAGCCCTCCTCTAGTCTTGCTCGGGATAACATGATGGAGCCAGTCTCATGCTCCCTCTGTCTCTCTCTCTCTCTCTGTCTCTCTGGCCCTTTGTACACGGCCCCTAAAGTCCGCAGCAAATGGCTGCCAGCTCCGGAGCTTACAATTGTTTCCCCACCAGCTCCGGAGTTTGCAGGAAATTAAGTGCGACCACGCCCACCTAAGCACGTCCCAGAGCACTTTTCTTGTACCTGCTTTAGAAGGGTGAAAATCCCCAGGTCCAGATTTAATCTGGTGAGCGCGGGGCTCTCCTCGCTTCTGTTTGGTTTTTTTGCCTCCCACCCCTTTAAGAGAAGGGGCGGGAGGCAAAAAAAAAACACCAGAAGAGAAGGAATCAGGATGACGGGGCTTCGACCGGCTTCGGAGGTGAGCCTACATTTTTTCCTCTCTTTCTTCCTCCCTCCCCTCACGCAGACAGGATCAAGGAAGTGCGGAGGGGTGGGGACGCAGGAAGAGCAATGAACCCCCAAGATCCCTGGTCCGAATTTAAGTGGCCAGCGGATCTTAGGGGTCGTGTGAAAAGGCCCTCTGTCTCTGTCTCTCTCCAGCTCCTGCCATCATGCCTAATGTTTTTATTGACTAACATGGCTCAAGCACCACCATCATGCAAAAAAAAATTGCACTGCGCTTGGCTGAGATCTGCTGTCACCTGGAGTGAAACAAGAGATTTTAAAACAGGCCTCATCCACTAAAACAAATGTTCTCCTCTTCCTCCAGATTTGCTCCCTATGGGCGTTTATACACGACCCCTAAGCTCCGCTGCAAATGGCTCCCAGCTTCGGAGCTTAAAAATGTTTCCCCACCAGCTCCGGAGCTAACAGAAAATTAAGTGCGACCCCGCCCACCTAAGCGCGACCTAGCGCAGCTTTCAAGTACCTGCTCTGGGAGAGTGAAAATTTTTGATGCGGAGAGTGCCGGGCTCTCCTCGCTTTTTGTTGTTGTTGTTTTTGCCTCCCGCCCCTTTAAGAGGAACCAGGAAGTGACGGGGGGGTCGGAGCAACTTCCACCTGCACTCGGGAGGTAAGAGTGCATTCTTTTCTCCCTTTTTTTCTCCCTCCCCTCACGCAGACAGGAGCAAGGAAGTGCGGAGGGGGTGGGAACGCAGGGAGAGCGACAAACCCTCAAGATCTCTGGTCCGAATTTAAGGGACCAGCGGATCTTAGGGGTCGTGTAAAAAGGCCCCTATGAGGTCTGTCTCTCCACCTGGAGTTCTGGTGCAACATCGCAATACCTTAAGATTTCAGTTTTCAAGCTATCGCCCCATGGGACCCTAGCCTCCAAACACTCTGAGGAGGAGGACTCTATAACATCTTTTGCTACAAAGAATGTATCACTACAAGCTAACCCTGTCCTAATACTGTACAAAGGATCTGATGATGGTTTGGTCCCAAACAAGCAATTGTTAGCTTTGCAAAAAAAACTTCCTCTGAATCCGCTGATACAGGTTTACCAAGCTGTCTGTCATTTCTCACTCATCCTAAAAAAGGAGGCTGGTGGGACTGGGGCTATCACAATGCACTTCTGCACTCCACATTTGCCACGGCACTATAAGTACAATACTGCTTCTCTTCTGATCTTTCTACAAAAGCTCATGACACCAAGATCACAGTAGAAAGGCCTAGTTGTCATGACCCCTGTTTTGGAGATGCTTGGAAGCCAGCCTGAATTTTAGGCTAAAGTTTACAGAGGCTATTAAAGATGCTGAACTCTATCAGGGTATAATATCTCAGATAATTCCTGTAAAGTTCAAATTAAAACCTGGAATGGATTCTCAGGACCTCTGAAACTGGTGTCCCCAGCCACCATTGGTAGGAGGCTGCATGTCTAAGTATAAGATGATTTATTGTTGTGGTTGGCGGCCATGGATGACATTCTTACAAGTTCCTCCTTATAATTCAACTTGCAATCTCCCTTGCTACTGGTTCCCAAGTGGCCTGGGGAGTCCTTTGTGCAAGAACTTTATGGGAAAATCAAAGAGCATCACCCGATTCTCTTTTGTTTCTCACTCCTATTAAACTTCAATAACCAACCTGAAGGTTAAAGAGACCTGGATCTATGCAAGTTTGTTCCTTTTATGATCGTTACAGGAGCCTTCAGAGGTAACCTCACCATGACTTTGACGAATCCCTTAATGAGAACTGAACTCAGAGTTGCTATGGTACAACTCTGAGCATAGCTGTCTGCATGACGATCCTCTTTTCATAGCTCTGAAAACCACACCGTTGGACACCCTTTACGCTTCTGCTATAAATTAACATCTCGAAATGGTGAAAGGGTATTATTGTGAGATCAGGTTACTTGTTCCTGGGGCTGCATCACACTTCATTTCAGCCTACGTCAAGAGACCTGATCAATCAAACACACAATAGTGTGGTTGGCTGCCAAGTTTGGTTTCTGACACATCTCTTGTTCTTTCCTCAAGTTCTGAATGACAGGGTGAGCAGGAATAACCACTAACTTCTCTAAAGGATTCTTTTTCAACCTATTTATAGGCATTATTAATCACCCAACCTTTGTATGATTTTCTGTGTTCTAGGCATGGCTATAATAATCTTAGAACAGTTGAGCAACAAGGAACCCGACGGACCATCCAGTACCTCCCCTGTCAAGGAACCACACTGGGGAATTGAACTCCCAACCTCTGGCTCCCCAGCCAGATACCTAAACCATGGAGCCACCCAGAAGTTCTCTTTCACCATGCCTTCATGCAACTCTTTTTAGATGAGACTGGAAGGAAGAGTTGTTCCCATGGTCTTCCAGTGAGCTTCATGGCACATTGGACATTTGGGGCAGGAAATCTCCCACATCCCAATCTAACTTTTTAACCACTAGACCATGCTTCCTCTTGATAATAATGGCTGGTACAGTATTCTTGAACAGGAGCAGGTGGGGTCTGTTAATCCCTGTCTTAGTAACCTCAACAATTATTGTCATCATGTGCCACTGTCATCATGTGCCACTGTCATGTCTGACTTATCACACCCTTTTTCAGAATTTTTCAGGCAGAGAGTACTTAAACATGATTTGCCATTCCCTTCTTCTGGGGGATCCTTGGGACTGTGCAGCCTGCCCAAGGCCACACAGGCTGGCTCTTCACCGGGGGGGGGGGGGTCAGTGGGAAATTTAATTCTCAGTCTCTGACTCTGCAGCTGGAGACCTAAATCACGGAGATATCCAGCCAGCTAATAATAATTGCATGTCATCAAGTTACAGCGATTTTTGCCATGGTTTTCCAGGTAGAGGCCACTCAGAAGTGGTTTCCCATTCCCTTCTTCTGGGGTGCACTGGGACTATGCCACTTTTCCAAGGCCACCAATAGGGGGCACAATGGGAAATAAAAACCCCACCCTCTGACTTGACAATGGTTGAGCCAGATACCTCAACCATTGAACTATCCAGCCACCTCTAG
Source organism: Phrynocephalus guinanensis (assembly GCA_037367245.1). NCBI lineage: Eukaryota > Metazoa > Chordata > Lepidosauria > Squamata > Agamidae > Phrynocephalus > Phrynocephalus guinanensis. The sequence continues at coordinate 11,480,588 of CM074751.1, read as the reverse complement.
CTATCCCCTACTCCCCAACAATGGATATCCTTTGGCTCCTTCCACCAGGCTCTTCTGTCCTTGGACAAACCTCTCACCCTTCTTGCTTTGACATGCCAGAGCTCCCCCAACACACACACCAGTTGCTGGTGCTTCAGTTCCAGCTCAACCATTCTTCAATCTATTCAGCATATTAAGAAGTACATAAGAAGAGCCATGATGGATCAGGCCAAAGGCCCATCTAGTCCAGCTTCCTGTATCTCACAGTGGCCCCACCAAATGTGTCTGGGAGCGCACAAGACTAGATATCCATAATCTGATACCACTCCCCTGCATCTGGCCCTTGAAGTACCCTGGTTTTAAGCCTGGATATGACACATCTCCATCATGGTTTGTAACCTGGGATGGAATTTTCCTCCGGGAATCTGTCCAATCCCCTTTTGAAGGCATCCAGGTCAGATGCCATCACCACCTCCTGTGGCAGGGAGTCCCACAGACTACCAACACGCTGGGTAAAAAAATGTTTTCTTTTGTCTGTTCCCACTTTCCCAACCCTCAGTTTCAGTGGATGTCCCCTAGTGAGAGGGAGAAGAGCGTCCCTCTATCCACTTTACTCATGCCCTGTATTATTTTGTATGTCTCTATCATATCCCCCCCCAGGTGCAGTAGAGTCTCCACTCAACAGAGTCAGTAGAGTCTCCACTCCATTTGTTCAGAATCACATGGGCTTTGTTTTTGAAATGCTGTTATTAGTAAAGACCCCTATCCCGTGCCAGAATCAAGGATTATTCTATTATAAGGCAGGGATGTGTGACAAGCAGGCTAGAGGACACCAAGATGTGTGCCTTCAAATACTAAATGTGTGCCCTCAGATTTGTGAATTTGTGAACTAACTTGGCACCTTCCAAAAGAGAACAGAAGACAATCTTACTGGCAGTATTGGAAGAAAGATTTGGTGCAAGCTTGGTCTGCTTTTCCACATGGAAGGGGAGAAACAGCCATTTTCCCGCATGCTAATTCTGGTTCCTTATGGTTAGTAAATCACATCTGCCATTTTAATTTGAATTCTATAGGAACTGTCCAATGTTGGGGGTGTATTTCAGCACCCTGGAGAGCTACAGAGGCAGCAAAGTGTCTTGATCCAGATTATACTGTACCTTAACAGACTCATAGAATAGTGAAGTTGGAAGGGGCTTAACACGGCCCTCATGCCCAATAAATAAAAAAATATCTGCCAGGTAGTTGTCCAAATTTCTTTTGAATGTCTCCAGTGCTGGAGCACTCATCACCTCTCAAGGTAATTGGTTTTAGTGCTGTACTGCTCTAACAGTTAGGAAGTTTTTTTCCTGATATTCACCCGAAAGCTGGATTTTCTTAAATTTAGCCCATCATTGCACGTCCTACACTCTGGGATGATCGAGAACAGATCCTCCTCCTCCTCTGTAGGACAGCCCTTCGGATATTTGAAAAGTGCTATCATACCACCCCTCAGTCTTCTTTTCTCCAGGCTACCGTGAATTAGTCTTTAGCATTGATTTCACCAGGGCAACAACATAATAAGGGGCTATGGCCCTGCCTAGCCAAGTCCATCTCGGAGGATGGATTTCAAGGCAGCCTACCTCCACAGAAGGACACTTAGGTTTGGGGAGATCTTGAGGCCTCTGCTGAGGGCCTGAAGAGGTCCCAGTGTCTCCAAGTGATGACGACAGTTTTTTGCATGAAGAATCTCCCAATTCCATAGAATTCCAGGTGTTAAGTCTAGGGGACAGGGGAACCAATGAAAGCAGATTTGACGTGTTGCACATCTGGTCCATTACTGGAGATCTTTTAGCAGCAGTTAGAAACCCGTCCACCACCCCTGCTAGGAACGCTTCAGCTACGGATGTCCTGCTTCATCAAGGATATTGACTCAATGACTTTCAGAGTCCCTTCCATCTCTGCAGTTCTATGATTCTACAGTATATAACAGTCCCTACCAGTAGGTACATGACTTACTGCTGGAGCATTGCCTTTCATGCCACACTGTTTGTTGACTCTCTTTGGTCCCTGTTTAGGGGCACTCAGAACAACAGAAAGGAACAGCCTGGAGAACAGGATATTTAGTGGTGACCTGTTAAGCTCCCATCAAACAAGGGAACATGTGGGTGACAGGACACCAAAATAATGAATTCTAAGAAAGGAGAGTTCAGCTCGACCAATGGTTTAGAGCTGATTTAAATAGATGGCTGCAAAAGGAGGTGGACTCCACTGAGATTTTTTAACAGGGTTTGAATGCCTGTCAGAGACACTCATGTACTGGATTATTTATTTATTTATTTATTTATTTATTTATTTATTTATTTATTTATTTATTTATTTATTTATTATTTAAATCATTTATATGCTATCTTTCTCCCCATTGGGGGCCCAAAGCAACATTATGATGGAGATGTTTGTTTAAAATATTTTTACCCTGTCTTTCTCTTCAAAAGGACCCAACACAGCTAACAACAATTAAAAGGCCTCTGCTGGCTTACAGAAGGACTGCAAAGATGGGGCCAGTCCAGATTCCAGTGGCAGGAAGTTCCAGAGTCTGAGAGCAGCAACAGAGAAGGCCTTCTCATAAGAACCTAAAAAGAGCCATGCTGGATCAGGCCAAGGGCCCATCTAGTCCAGCTTCCTATATCGCACAGTGGCCCCATCAAATGCCTATGGGAGTGCAGGAGACTAGATATCCATCATCTGATACCACTCCCCTGCATCCGGCCTTTGAAGTACCCTGTTTTTAAGCCTGGAGATTACATATCCCCATCACGGCTTGTAACCTGGGATGGACATTTCCTTCAGGAATCTGCCCAATCCCCTTTTGAAGGCATCCAGGCTAGATGCCATCACCACATCCTGTGGCAGAGAGTTCCACAGACTAACAACACGCTGGGTAAAAAAAATTCTTTTGTCTGTTCTCACTCTCCCAACCCTCAATTTGAGTGCATGTCCCCTAGTTCTGGTAGTTTGTCAGAGGGAGAAGAGTGTCCCTCTATCCACTTTACTCATGCCCTGCATTATTTTCTACGTCTCAATCATATCCCCCCTCAGGCGCCTTTTTCCCCAGACTTGAGCTACAAATGCTATAGCCTTTCCTCATAAGGGATGTGCCCCAGCCCAGTAATCATTTTAGTCACTCTCTTTTGCACCTTATCCAGTTCCACTATGCTTTTTTTAAGATGTGGTGACCAGAACTGTTCTCCAGTTGTGGCCTTACTATTGTTTTGTACAATGGGCATTATAACATTGGCTGTTTTATTTTCAATTCCGTTTTTGATAATCCCTAGCATGGAATTGGCCTTGTTCATTGCTGCCACACATTGGGTAGACACCTTCATGGAGTTGTCCATCAGCACACCAAGATCTCTTTCCTGATCCGTCACGGATCATTCACAGCTCTCCTGTGTCCCCACCAAGCGTGTCTGTGAGGGACTGAGAGAAAGGCCTTCCCTGGTCATTTTAACACCTGAGCAGATTCATAATGGGAGACAGGGTCTTTGAGATAGCTCAGACAAAAGCCAATTAGGTCTTTACAGGTTAAAAGCAGCACTTGGAGTTGTTCCCAGGAATAGGTCAGCAGCCAGTGAAGCTGCTGTGAATAGTGGGGTTATATGTTCCCTTTGAGCTGCCTAGATGCCCTAAGCACATCTGAACTCACCTGATTTCGGAAGCTAAGCAGGTTCGGCCCTGGTTAGTACTTGGATGGGAGACCACCATGGAATACCAGGTGCTGTAGGTGCCTGGAGTAGGAACTGGCAAGCCACTCCTGTATTCCTGCCGAGAAAACTCCATGGACATGAGGTCCTGAAGAGTCGGTCATGACTGTAATGATGCAACACATGACACACACATGTTCCCTTTAACCTGTCCTTGTTAGCAATCTGGCTGCAGCATCTTGGACCTGCTGAAGTTTCGGAACAGTTTCCAAAAGAGAGTCCCACGTAGAGCGCATTGCAGTAGTCCAGCCGAGGTGTAACTAAGGCATGTGTCACCACGGCCAGGTCACACCTCTAAAGGAACTGGTGCAGCAGGCACATTTGGCTAAACTGTGCAAGGGCACTCCTGGCCATTGCTGAGTCTTGGTCCTCCAGGCTCAGAGATGAATCATAGTGGAAGACGCCACGGCATCTGAAACGGTTCTCGTTCTCGGCGGACCCCATTTGAAACTAGCACGAGTCCTCTTCGGCAGCTCCAAGTGTTCCAGTTCGGGGAAAACAAGCTGTGCTGTCTTTAGGAAAAGTACATTAAAGAGTCTCCTCTCGTAGGCACAGTCGCCGCAAAGATTGTCGGTAAACACTTCAGTCTGGAGGAGCCGAAGGAGAGCTGCTTAGCAAAATCCCAGCAAACAGAGCAGAGCTATTAATTTGCCAAGTCACTAGGGCCATCAGCAAGTTATATCCAAGTGGCCTGGTATCTGGTTTAAAGGCTCTCAGCGAAACACTGGTCGCTGTCGCACAGATTAAGTTGATTATCCATTCAGGGAGCAGCTTTGCATAGTGCAATATTTAAACAGCTCCTTTCAGTGCCAAATGGGATACCAGCTCAGAAATGCAAAAGAAAACGGGGGAGCACAGCATAATACAGCACAACACTGATCTGTAAGTAGAGGAGGAGAGGCATACAAAAATCCAAGCACACGGTTCTCAACCAAACATGAAACAAATGGCAATTCCTTTAGAGCAGTAGTTCTCAACGTTGGGTCCCCAAACTTTCTTGGACTACAACTCCCAGAAATCCTGGCCAACACAGCCATTGGTGAAAGCTTCTGGGAGTTTTAGACCAAGAACACCCAGCTCTCCAAGGTTGTAGATCAGTGTGGGCTATTCTATGGCACGGGTGCCAAAGGTGGCAGGTGGAGCCCTTTCTGTGGGCAGGCAACATCGCCCCCTCACTTCCCCCTCCGTTCAGAGCATGCCACTGTGGTCCATGCAGAGAGGTGGGAAAAGGGGAGGCAGTGGCTGGTGGGCTCATTCATAGCCCCAGTTTACTCTCCAGCCACACCACTTTTGGGATGCCCAGAGTGACATGGCTATAAACTGGGGCTACGAAGGAGCCCACAAGCCACTGTGTCCCCCCCCCCCAGCTTTCTCGATGGTGTAGTACCCCATCCACCTCTCTGTCCTGGGCAGAGAGGCAAATGGAGTGCTACTCGTCAAGAAAGCACGGATCAAAGGGTAGGCTTATGAATTTCCCATGGCCACAGCACCCTTACTGTAGCCGCAGGAAATTCAAAAGCCTGCTCTTTGATCCTCGCTTTCCCAAAGGGTAGCACCCAAAGCATTTGTAACCAGGGGTACCACTCTATTCAGGTTAAGCCGACGTATTGGCAATTTGTGAAAAATAAGTGGGTTTTGAATGGCAGAGTTTGGGCACTTGGTCTATAAAAGGTTCGCCATCACTGTTGTCAACCACTGCATTAGGGGAAGCGTTTAAACAAATCGTACTGAATTATATGCACCATGATGCCCAACTCACCTACCCTACCCAATTTGCCACATCTTTCTGCACCCTCAAGAGTTGGGGCTAAGATCTTGACAAAGAGCTTCAGTGCTGGAAATTAGAGAATCATCTTCTCCGGTTTCCAAAGGCATGTTTTACAGGTTTTCACCACTCTTGATAGCCTGTCTATGACCTTTCCAGAGCAATGGGCTTTGAGAGAGTTGGAAAATGGAGTTTGAACTGAGTACCCTGGAGAAATGATTGCCCAGGATCCATTTAGGTCAGGCATGTCCAAACTTCGGCCCTCCTGATCTTTTTGGACCACAACTCCCAGAATTCTAAACTTAGATTGCCAATGACAAAGGACTGTGGGAGTTGTGGTCCAAACATCTGGAGGGCCGAAGGTTGGACATGCCTGTAGGTCTTTTGTGTCATGACCTCTATGTTGAACTGGACATGGTATCAATAGGTACCAGCCCAGCAATGGCTGCTACATTGCCAGTTGCTAAATTAGACAGTGAGTGGATCAGCTCCATGAAACCCTACTTCTATCCCACTGGCCTGGACATTGGGCGTTTATACACGACCCCTAAACTCCGCCGCAAATGGCTGCAAGCTCCGGAGCTTAAAAATGTTTACCCACCAGCTCCTGAGTTTGCAGACAATTAAGTGCGACCCCGCCCACCTAAGCGCGACCCAGCGCATTTTTCTTGTACCTGCTCTTGGGAGGTGAAAAATATTTGATGCGGATGTGCTGGGCTATCCTCGCTTCTTTTTCTTTTTGTTTTTTGCCTCCTGCCCCTTTAAGAGGAACCAGGAAGTGACTGGGGCTTCCCCCTCCCCCCCCCCCCCGCAGCTTCCACCAGCAGCAGGAGGTAAGGCTTTATTCTTTTGTCCCTTTTTTTCCTCCCTCCCCTCACGCAGCCAGCAGCCAGGAAGTACGGAGGGGTGGAGACGCACGAAGAGCGACAAACCCCTAAGATCTCTGGTCCGAATTTAAGGGGGCAGCGGATCTTAGGGGTCGTGTGAAAAGGCCCATTCTTACCATATATAGTTTTGGCCCAGGTCATCCAGTTGCTGGCCTCTTCTTTAAATGCAACAACTTTAATCTGTGGCATTAGATTCTATGCCATTGGAGCTGGAATTACCATGACTGCTGGCAGCAGAACTGGTGTGCAATGAATCCTTGTCTTTAAGGACTTGCTGCGCGCAGGTTCATTAAAAACAACACAAATAGGAAACAGAAAGGAATAAGTATGAACAGAAAGAAAGGGAAAGTTCCACCGACACAGGTGGATTTGCTCCTATTCCACCTTTCCAGCCTCCCCAGCACAAGGTTCAGCAATTCTTGGAGATGATTTTTCTGGGCAATAGTATAAAAGGATTAAGATCTTCTTTTGTTACCCTGTCTGAACTTGGTCACACCTTAAACATCTCATCTTTGTGTTTGTTTCTGAGTGCAGGAAAAGGTTGCAGACTTGAGCTTCCCAGTAGCTACCAAGGGCTTTTTTTCTGTCCTTAGAGAAACCTACTCTTTTATTAGGTCTTTGCCGCGTTATTTTAGAAAGCTTTTGTGGTCCTTTGTTTCAATGGGACAGTTCCCTTCACGTCTCTTTCTGTTTTCAGAAAGGCTAATTACCAACATCAAATTTCTCTCGCTTAGGATCCAGGAACTGTGTCAAGGTGAGAAATTTGGGGGAATGAGAAACAGAGAGGATGACGCCAGCAAGGCTTTCGAGATGAACAAAGCTTATTAGTTTCTCACACTTTGTTCTGATCTGCTAAATTGATTCTAGCTGTGAAGCTGAGGAGTTGGGAGGGTCTGTTCAAAATCTGGGGACAGGCTGAGGAAGGAAGTGTGAATCAACAATCTGCTTGAGCTTAAGCTATTTATCATGCCTTTTTATAGAGGAAGGAACAAAAATCCAGCTTGTTTGAATGAATGTAAATATTATTTTAGATCCATTACATTATCCCCCAATCCTGTATATGACACATGTAATCATAAATGAGCACCAGTGCCATATAATCACATTTTCTCCTGTTGCCTAACCTTCCCCTTGCACAAAACTCTTGGACTCAGGCCAGCCCTGTCGTTAGGCAAAATGAGGCAACCACCAAAGGTCACAAATGCTGGCAGACCACTAGCAGTGGTAGCTCCATTGGACGGTTCCTCCTGAGGGCATTGCATATCCCATCATGGCCTACCCTATGCTCATAATACACTCCATGGGCCTCTAAAATTATGAAAGATGAAACCGGATTGCCACCTTGCAACTGGCAATCCAGTCTGCTTTTGTAGGGCAAAAATCAGAAGGAACCCCATCTTGACCTTCACCTCAGACAGTAAAACATCATGAGCTGACTCTGTTTTCAGCTATGTGCAATTCCCCCTGTCCCAATCCAGCACGGACATGAAACCTAGCTTTTCCAGGGATGCAAAAATAAATAAATAAATAAATATATAAATATATAAATAAATAAATAAATCCCCAATTCTTCTTGATGTGTGCTGCCTTGCTAGGACAGGACACCTCAGTGGATAATTTTCAAGCTCAATGAGATTCCACATCTCCAGCGCAAGAGTGAGACAAAGGGCGTTTATACACGACCCCTAAGCTCCGCCGCAAATGGCTGCAAGGTCCGGACCTTAAAAATGTTTACCCACCAGCTCCGGACTTTGCAGACAATGACTCTATGATCTATCATCAGTTTCTTATCTATCTATCTATCTATCTATCTATCTATCTATCTATCTATCTATCTATCTATCTATCCATGTCCTGAGCTGGGTATGTACAGTACTCCGATATTGGAAAAGTTACTTTCTGGAGCAGCCATGTTCTTAAGACCACAGTTGGTGCTCCATCAGCCAAGCGTATCATGTAGAGAAGAAAAATAGATGATGCTTTTACCATGTTGAATGCAAAATCAGAACTTTGAAAAATTACTTTGTGTGACTGCCAGAATCTCCCACACACTATCATAGAGGTAAAGGTAAAGTCATGTCCATCTCTAGGAATAGTGCTTATCTCCATTTCTAAGCCAAAAGCCAGTGTTGTGCAAGTCTGTGGCCATGTGGCTAGCATGGCTGAATGCATTTTTGAGCACCGAACACTGTTGATCTTCCCGCTTTTTATGGTGGTACCTGTTTATCTACTTGCATTTACATGCTTTCGAACTGCTAGTTTGGCAGGAGCTGCATGGCACCCGGGATTCAAACCACTGAGCTGCTGACTTTTGCAGCCAACAGTTTCAGAGCTTCAGCTCAGAACCTCCCACACACTGTCGTAGAGACCACGGCCCTGTTTTCTTAATTCATGTTCCTTAATTCTATAAGCCTGCTCACTTCCCGTTGAAAGGAGTCGTTATTTTTCTCTCTGCTCCTGTCGTTTGACTTGGGCATTCTAGCAAAAGCAACGTTCTTCCAGTTAAAACATCTACTAGCACTGGATCTCTGCCCAATCCTATTTAATCTATACCATTCGACTTTAGGCTCACTGTTCCCTATATTGAACCTGTAGCCACTTACCGGTATGTTTGTTCCAGGAAGCATTTGGTAAAGCACGCCAGCTGGCCAGGCCCTAAAATGTTATTTTTAATACTAGAATTAGTTACCACTACAATTTACTGATTGCTGGGGTTTTGTTCTGTTTAGTTTATGTAATTGGTTATTTTTATCTCTAACGCTACATTGAGTAATAGTTATTTACAGGGTAGCATATAAACAACGCAAGCAAGGATGTAGGAACAACCTTCATCATACCTTTTATCTCTTTGCTTGCAGGATAAAAGCATTCGGGTTTAACTGTTTAAACCTCACCTCAGGACAGGAATAGGCAGTTTTCAGGAACTGTGTTTCTAATGTTACATGCCTAAAGTTGGGCAACCACGCGTCAAGCTTTACAGCAGAACGATCTCACTATGAAGATCTCTCAGAAGGTGCCAAGAGGTTCTTCTTTCCAGAGGGGCCCCACCTGGTTTAGTGACCACAAGGCCATCGTCCCATCACTGCCAGGATCAAGCAAGGAAAATTAAAGCCCTTTTCTCATATTTTTAAAATTAAAAGTAAACTTCATGGCCACAATTTAATTTAACTCTGTGGAATAAACTTCAGGTTAATTTCACAAACCTCTCCTTACTCAAGAGAGAATTTTATAAAGCAGCCTTCAGTAATACAACAAATCTCCAGCTGTTGTGAACTTCTATTTTTTACATCTGGGAGGCTTCGTTCATTCGTTCATTCGTTCATTCATTCAATCAATCAATCAATCATTAGATTTGTATACCGTGTCATCTGGCTACAAGGCTACTTGGGGGGGGGTGTTAGTTCTCAGGCACCTAAATTTAAAAGATTCATGCACCCAGGAGGAAAATTTTGGAAGAGCAGGAAATGTGCAAGTCTCTTGGATTTACTGACCCTAAATTGAAGTAACATGGTTGTTATCCTTTCTGTTTCATCGTTGCTGTTGAAATGTGTGTGTGTGTGCGCACACACACACACACACACACACACAGAGAGAGAGAGAGAGAGAGAGAGAGAGATGATAATGAGGAGGCCCTCGTCTTTTCAAGTGCATGGGTCTTCTTCCCACATCGGTGGTAGAATCTGCAATTGAGCGCCTCTGCCAGAGGACCTATTATCTTTCTGAAAGGTCTCCCTGTGGTAACAGGGAGGAGGCGAAGCTGAATCATTCACTGAAGTGGCAAAGGGTAGATTTTCCACCCAGGGATCTTTTTCCGTATCCATATATCAATGTGTCACTGCTCCTTCCCGGCACACAATATGCGGCCTCCTCCCCACTCTTATGACTAACACAAGACCTTCCCTTTCGCTACACCATTAAGCCTTACTTTTAAATACTACTAATGATAATAATTTTAAAATGATACAAGACACTACACACGGAATAATTTTCATTATCCCAAACCTTGATCAGGAAAGCTTAGCTTCCTCTCCTTGTTTCATTTGCCTGGTGAACGGGATACCAAAGCAGTCCTGTGTAATGAACACAGTGTCTGCTTACCACGTCACCTAAATATCCAGCCCATGGATACAGAAAGGCTGACACCGAGTCAGTTCATTGAGCCATCTCTTCCAGAATTGTCAACTCCTGACTTGAGCAGGGGATTGGGGTTGATGGCCTTGGATGGCCCTTAAACCTTCATGATTCTGTGATTCTTCCTCTCCACCCATGGTTAAGGCACACACACACACACACACACACAAGACTTTGAAAAATCCTATTCCTTGCAGGAGCCCCTGATATGATAGACGAGCAGGCATTGACTTGCCCAGGCATCTACAGGTTATAAAACATGCATTATTGTACGTCCCAAACTAATTTGTCCTCTTCACCCAAGCTAGTGACTCAGCATTACTGTACGTCAGATTGATACATGAAGGAACCATGGGGAAAACAAAAAGTTCAGTCTGGAGGATTTTATCATCCACTAGGTTCATATGAAATGAAAGTCAGACAACGAAGAAAGCTCATTAGGAATTTAAAAATTGTTGGTGTTCTGTGCTGCCATGTCTCCCGCCCCTCCCACCCCAACATTTATGGTGGCCCCATGAATAAACTGTCTCCAAAACATCATGTCCTCAACAGCCTTATGCAGCTCTTGCAAACTCTAGCCTGTGGCTTCTTTTAAGGAGTCAGTCCCATCTCATATTCGGCCTTCCTCTTCTCCTGCTTCCTTTCACCCTTCCCAGTGTCATTGTATTTTTTTCCAGAGATTCCTGCCTTCTCATGATGTGCCCAAAGCAGGATTGACTCAGTTTCAGCATTTTTGTCTTCAGAGGTAGTGCAGGATTATTTTGATCTAGGTACAATGGTGGCGAACCTTTGGCACTCCAGATGTTTTGGACCACAACTGCCACAGCCCTTTGTCATTGGCAGTCTAGGCTCAGAATTCTGGGCGTTGTGGTCCAAAACATCTGGAATGCTGAAGGTTCACCACCACTGATAAACTAGATAAACTAGACTTGTTTGTCCAGGGTTTCCAGAATAGAAGAGACTCCTTCAACATCTGTTCCTGGAAGAGAGTTTTGGAAGACCATGGACTGGTGTCCATCTGCCTCTCTGGAGACAAGTGGCAAGCAGGTTCTGTTCTGGGTCCCAGTACAGTGGACCCTCGTATAACAAACGTTTTGTATAACATAAGAGTTGTACAACATAAAAAATTCTGGTTAAAAATTCTGCTTTACAAAATCGCCTATGGGGCAAATCCGTACAACATAAAATGGGATTACTCCGTTTTCAATGCATTCCTATAAGAAATTTGCATAAAGGAAAATTTGCTTAACATAATTTCATTTGGAATGAATTAATTCCTTTATACAAGGTACCACTGTATTGTCCAACATCTTTGCAAATCACTTGGACGCAGGCATAAAAGGGCTAGTCATCCAATTTTCTGATGACCCCAAACTGGGAGGGGTCAAGCAGGTTCTTCAGAGGAAGGAATCCAGATTTGAGATGACCCAAACCAACTGTCGAATGGGTTAAAACCAACAAAAAATGCATCTCACTTGGCGGGGATGTAAATGTCTCATTTGAGACAGGAAAAATGAGATGCACAAATATGAGATAGTTGATGGCCACCTTGGCAGCAGTACGTGGGGAAAGGATCCAGGGCATTCAGTAAATCACAAGCTAAAAATGAGTCAACCTGGGTGATGTGGCTGCAAAAAAAAACAGTACTCATCTGTACTGACAGAAGTATAGTGTCTTGAGCAAGGGAAGTAACAGTACTCTTTTATTTTGTTTCAGTCGGATCCCACCAGGAAAACTTTGTCCACTTTCAGGCTCCATCTCCAACTGGAACTGTCGGAGTTTTTTTTTTTTTACAGCTTTACATGCGACGTGCTTTGAGCGACTGGAGGGACTTTTCTGGACTGGGGTGACTGTCAATCTATCCAGCATTAACCAATTATTTCATCCTGCCTCCAAATTCAAAGAGGACCTCACCTCTCTTTAGTCTTTTGTGGTCAATTGTTTTGTTTGTTTGCTGCTGATCTGTTCACAATTGTGAGTAATGCAACATTTTTATTCTTTCTCCAACAAATCTCTCAGAGGAAGTTCCTGAGACCATAAGTGCCAGTTGATGAGAAGAGAATGGGCTACATGGGAACTTGACGCTATTCTCCCATGTGAGTCTCTGTATAGGAAGAAGAGAAGTTGACCAGGAATTCTAAACCCAGCAATAGGAACATATTCAAAAGAATGCAGTGAGGATGGTAAAAGATCTGAAAACCAAGCTCTGTAAAGAATGGCTGAGAGGGCTGGGTATTTTTCGTCTCGAGAAAAGAAGACTGAAAGGTTAACACAAGAGTCCTTTTTCTGACTCAAATAAAGGGAGACACAGACTGTAGTTTGCAAGGCCCAAGTGGGGCTGTGAAGGACAGGTCCTTTTGAACATTATTAATCCAAAGGGTCACCCTAAATAAGAAGTCATTTGTCAATATGCAAACGGAACAAGCGTCTACGAATCCATCATCAGTTACATTAGTCCTACTGAACTAAAGTGTTCTTAGTAGGCTACCACTGGTGTTTGTGGACAGTATGGGCCATTTTCCATATCTAATGGCAGCAAATGGACAAGATGGCAGAGTGTGTTTCACTTACATACCTGGCCACACACTCCATTGCACACCCAGGATCATCATCATCATCATCATCATCATCATCATCATCATCATCATCATCATCATCATCATCATCATCATCGTAGAACTGCAGAGCCCAGCGGGGAATCGAATTCCCGACCTCTGGCTCTGCATCCAGAGGCCTAAACCACTATCCAGCTGCACTCCAGCAGCTCATTCGTCAGCTGCAACTGATCGCGTCAACGTCCACACAGCGTATGTGAAGGCCAGTAGCATTCCAGGTAGTAAAATGTTTAAGTACCAAGTTACTAAAGGTTCCAGAGCTCCAAACAACGGCCTATGACTGTCTTGGCTGAGTATTCTGGGAGCCATAGTCCCAAAATCTTGAAGTTCCCCAGCTCTGATATCGTGACTTTTGGCTTCCTACTTCCTGATATGATCGATGCTGCACACACACATACACACTCCATCCTCCCATTCCTACCAACCTACCAAACCAGCTCCCTCATGTAATTGGACTAGCATCATTGCTCCAAAGATTTAAGAAACAACTTTTAAAAAAGCTGCCTAGATGCCCTAAGCATATCTGATATTTCAGGAGCTAAGCAGGGTCGGCCCTGGTTAATACTTGGATGGGAGACCACCAGGGATTACCAGGTGCTGTAGGTGCCTGGAGTAGGAACTGGCAAATCACTCCAGTATTCCTGCCAAGAAAACTCCATGGACATGGGGTCACGAAGAGTCGGTCGCAACTGTAACCACACACACACACACACACACACACACACACACACACACACTTTCTTCTCTGTCAGAAACATTCTTCCCACCACTATACCAAGTAACCATTGAGTAAAGCCAACGCCTCACGGCATTTCATGGTAGCTCCAGCCCTATTTATAACAGGAATGCAGCAAAGCAACACATATTCCTGTTTACTTCCATTGTTAATGTTCATGAAACAGTATCAATATTGGATATGAACGGCCCTGATCTCTTTCAAAGTTCAGATTCAGGTTGAAATGCAATGTTCCAAAGTTGATTGTTTTTGCTTTGTAAGATATTTTGTTTGTTTCTTTGTTTTTTTTACCAAAGAAAGCCCACCCTTTTAGTTGCTAGGAAACCTGGAAATAGCCATGGTACAAAGATGGAGAACAATTCCTGTGACTCTAAGCTGGAAAATATGTATGGTTTGAGCTTAATGGAAAATGACTTTTTTAATGCAACTCCATCTAAAGGAGCATAATCAAGCCATGGCTGCTCAGCCACTGATGGGAAATGTAACATGGCCAATAGTTGTCTGTTGACATTTTGAATAAACGGGGGAGGGGGGGCTGAACTATATGCAATTTATATCTCCTCTACACGTTTTCCATTAATGTACCATTGACATCATTTGAAAATGTTGCCGTTTAAAGTAACTAGCTGCCAATGTGAGCTGAAAGTCAGAATAAATTGAACTAACCAAAAGTGGTGCAGACAGGCAGGCAGGCAGGTAGGTAGGTAGGTAGGTAGGTAGGTTGATTGATTGATTGATTGATTGATTGATTGATTGATTGATTGATTGATTGATTGACTATACTGTATATATTCTGTTATCTATCTATCTATCTATCTATATCTATATCTATATCTATCTATCTATCTATCTATCTATATCTATATCTATATCTATCTATCTATCTATCTATCTATCTATCTATCTATCTATATCTATATCTATATCTATATCTATATCTATATCTATATCTATATCTATCTATCTATCTATCTATCTACGATAGATAGATAGATAGATAGATAGATAGATAGATAGATAGATAGATAGATAGATAGATCTTCTTATTTCTTTAGTGTTTGTCCTATGTGGTGGCAGGGTCCGCCGTTCTTAAACTTATTTTATGTTTGTAGATGATAGATAGATAGATAGATAGATAGATAGATAGATAGATAGATATTAATAACACCCTCAGCTTAACCAACCAACAATGATGAAAAGCAAAACAAGACTTGTTCCTTCTTATCAACCATCAATCTGATTCCACACCATGTGATGGGGCAGTTAAGAGAAAAACTGGAGAGATGCAGCTTCAAATCTCCGGTCAGTAAAACTTGCTTGGCCACCACCATAATCTTTCAGCCTGACCTCATCTGCAGTTTTGTGGTGAGGGTAAAGGAGAAAAGGGGAGAGCCATATTAGGCCAATTTCTGCTCACTCGAAAAAAACACTGTTGAATCCCGCGGAGCTAGCATCCCCGTGGTCACCAGATCCAAGTCACCAAATAAAGATCTTATGCGAGAGAGTTCGCTTTTGCAAGGTTTATTGATCCATAAAGCAAGCAGGCAGAGAGAAACGTTAACCTCTGGCAGCAAAAGTCAAGTCTCTACCGCAGGGTTGTTATAATCTTTGTACAGTGGGGAGGAGACAGACACAACAAGAAAAAACTGGAAAATTCCAAGGTGCAAGACAAAAGATACAATGTACCGAACGGATGAGTTACATTATTGACAATTTGTTATACAGATGAGCTATATTGCCAAACATATGGTAGAACAAAGGGTGTCTCATTTTGGGTGAGGGGCTTAGACAGAGGACAAGGAAGGAAGACTGTTTACTTTAGGGTAAGGAAGTTGTCAGGGGACCCCAGGTGTGCCAAAAACAATGGGCGTTCCACCATGGGTGAAGAGCTTAGACAGAGGACAAAGAAGGGAGACTGTTTACTCCAGGATAAGGGAGTTCTACATAAGCCCCTAAAGCTGTCTTGTTGAGAGAAGCTTCCCCCTTTTTGAATCTCCCGCCCTAACCCAGCAGGAAAAGTCTCTATTTGCATGATAACAAGATATGGGAACAGTTAACTCTACTGCTGGCTGCTGTTCAACTCTATCTTTCCTCTCTAACCAGCAACCACAGACTGATTGGTTTGTCTTTGTTACCTGGCCCCCTGCTGGTGAATGAGTCATTTTAAACATGGCTGAGACACTGCTTCTAATTAGACATGGGCACGACTTGGCGAAAATCTCATTTCCGTTTCCGTTCCTCGTTTCCATTACGTAACAGAAACGGTAACGACAATTACTCCGCCAGAACTCGAACTCAAACCGATAAAAGAAAAATTGGGTCTGATTTGTCATTGTCGTTCCTGGCATCGCAGAGATCGCGCGATGCCAAGCGGCACAGAAAAAAAGTTTTAAAAATAAAAAAACCCCGATTCCCGGCCAAAAAAGCAGGCGAAAATATGCCTGCCCGAGTGAGAGCACCTACCAGAGGGGTGGTTTCTGGGGGGGGGGTCTCCGGCCTCCCCCCCTCTCCTGTCCTGGGCTGCTCTGGTGGGGGGCATCCTCGTCGTCTCGCCAACTCGCCGTGCCATGCGGTGCGGGCAAGGGATCCAAAATGGGGCGACCGCAATATTTATTTTGAAATCGTGGTCCAAAAACACACCAAAACACCACAGAAACATGTGAAAATAGCTATTTTAAAACTGCCTGAATTTTTACAGTAGCAGCAGTGGGTTTTTCTTGCAATAAAACGTCTCCATTGATTTTATTTTATTTTATTTTTACTGATTGCTGGGGTAAGAGAGGTGCCTCCAGGAGCCTACTTTCCCTTCATAGCGGGCCAGAGGAGGCACCCACCCCAGGTGCCTCCAGGAGCCCACTTTCCCTTTGTAGCGGGCCAGAGGAGGCACCCACCCCAGAGAGGTGCCTCCAGGAGCCCGCTACCCACCCCCAAACCAGTACTAACGACAGACGAAAAAACGACAAACGAAACGACAAATTTTTGAGAAATTTGGTGACAAACGGAAACGAGCCGAAACGGGCTGGCTCCGACACACGACAACTCGAAACGTCATTTTTCCTGGTCGTGCCCATCTCTACTTCTAATGGTGGATTCTCCAGGCAGTAGTAAAACTATTTTGTGAATTTTTGGCCTGACATCTAATTGCCTGCCTGCCCTTCATTTTGCTACATCATTTTCACGTGGATTCTGTGCAGCTGGACCCATCAACACTATAACTGCATCTACTACACGTGTACGTTAAAGCAAAAATATATGTTTATTAGGTCTACTAAAAAGATATACAAGGGGCAAAAAATGTGTAAGGTTTTGGGCTCACAGATTCCTTCTGCAGGCAAAATGATAGTGAAGTGAATTAGGAGGAAGGGGGAAAGGGAGAAAGTCTTAATACAATTTGCCTCGTATTTTGCAGATGACCAAATGGAGAAGATGCAGTGACACAGCTTGCCACATAGGGTCACTGGTCAGTAACCTAGGGTGGGTCAATAAACATACAGTACAGTGGTACCTTGTATAAAGGAATTAATCCGTTCCAAATAAAATTCTGTTAAGCAAATTTTCCTTTGTACAAATTTCCCATAGGAATGCATTGAAAACAAATTAATCCCTAATTGTGACCATTTTTCTGTTGTACGAATTCATCCCATTGGCAATTTTGTTAAGCGATTTCCCCCTATCTTCCGGATATTTTTTTCCTTTAAGCAGATTTTCTGTTAAACAAACCACTTGTTATACAAGGGTCCACTGTACTCCATGTTGGCAGCCGATCAAACAAGCTGATGTTCCACCTCCTGTTATCTTTTGCATTTAAAATGAAATCAAGCCCCTAGAAATTCA
This sequence comes from Phrynocephalus guinanensis, assembly GCA_037367245.1. NCBI lineage: Eukaryota > Metazoa > Chordata > Lepidosauria > Squamata > Agamidae > Phrynocephalus > Phrynocephalus guinanensis. Next base: position 11,462,901 of record CM074751.1, on the reverse strand, counting down.
TTAGGCTGGGTATCAGTTTTCAATGATGAGTTACAAAAAGTGATGGACAGATGTATCTCCCCTTGTTCGCAAAAGAGAATGGATAGAATACAGATGGATACAAAACTAAGCATGAACCAGAAAGAATTATGAACTGCACTGGTTTATGGTTTGCCGAACATTTTTCCCACCAGCACTTCAGTCTGCTTTGGCAAAACACCTCTCCCTTCCCCATCTGGAAGCTGCCACCGCCACCGCTCTGTTACCACCACCACCATCCTGAGGTACAACAGGCCTGTCTCTTTGGACAGACTCCAGGACTGCTGTCTGTGCACATGTGCTCACCTGGGAGCATACAATCCCCAGCGTGAACTCCAAAAATTTACTGTGAACTATCTGGAAGTTGAGTCATTCATGGCAACTGGACTTCTTTTCCTTGAGAGATAGGGCCTTTTTACACGACCCCTAAGATCCGCTGGTCCCTTAAATTCGGACCAGAGATCTTGAGGGTTCGTTGCTGTTCCTCCCTCCCCACCCGCTCGGCACTTCTTTGTTCTGTCTGCGTGAGGGGAGGGAGGGAAAAAAAGCCTTAGACAGAGACAAAAGAATAAAAGGCTTACCTCCGGTTGCTCCGACCTCCGTTTACTTCCTGGTTCCTCTTTAAGGGGCAGAGGCAAAAGAAAAACAACAGAAAGAAGCGAGGAGAGCTCAGGAACTCTCCGCATCAAATATTTTCACTATAAAAAAGCAGGTACAAGAAAAGTGCAGTTTGGTCGCGCTAAGTGGGCGGGGTCGCACTTAATTGTCTGCAAACTCCGGAGCTGGTGGGTAAACATTTTTATCGTCCGGAGCTTGCAGCCATTTGCGGCGGAGCTTAGGGGTCGTGTATAAACGCCCATAGAAACATTTCGCTGCTCATCCAAACAGCTTCATCAGGATGAGCAGTGAAATGTTTCTATCTCTCAAGGAAAAGAAGTCCAGTTGCCATGACTCAGCTTCCAGATAAACTCACCTGGATGACTGAGAATCTTCACAGACATGCTGTGAACTAGTTTGGGGAGTTTTTTTGAGGAGAAGGGGTCAAAATAGCTCATAGTTTGTGGTTCACAGGTAGCCACAAACCACCAATTTTCCAGTTCGTGCCCATCTCTGATATAGAGATAGGCATAGGTGTAGATATTGATGTAAGATTAAAGTGGTGTGTTTGTTTTTGTTGGTCTATATTGCAGCATTTTCCATTCAGCCACACTGAGATTTAATTAATTTTCCACCAGAGAAGTATTTATAATATAAAGGATTTATCATCCCCTTGTCAAATTCGACCACAGAAAATGTCACCAGTGTCTTCTGAACTATAAATAATCTATACAATGTTAAGAAGCAATTAAAGACTCGCAGGACTGGAAAATACAGTCAATCCCCTTAGCAAAAAGAAGCTTTTCATTATTTATGTGTGCTCGGGGAGCTTCCCTCAGTAGGAGAGTATCGTCGCTGACGGGCATCTCTAAGTGCCATCACAACGCAAATTATTTATCATCATTATCTTTTGTAGTAGTAACAGCAGCAGCAGCTTTTCCTAATTCTAATGTCAAGGATTTCATTTTAAAGTGACCGTGCAAACGTTATGTTCCTATAAGAGTTTCATCTTCTGAAAATGAATCCTGGTCCCATGAGTCTGATGGCCAAGGATTAAGGCAGACAGGGGGAAAAACTGGGGGGGGGGGTGGAGGGGGTTAGTGGACTACAGCTCCACAAAGTGGGCAGGACTGTAATGGGGGAAAGTAACGTTTCCTAGCTCTGAGATAAAAGCACAATCACCAAGATGGCAGAGTGCCAGCTGAACCGGGTCGAGAGACGCTGTGGCACCTCTCTGTCCCTCCCAGCTTCACAATAAGGGAGATAACTGAAGACTATATGGTCCTTTGGGCCTAAATTTTAGGGGGCCTCCTGGCTGTTTCTGTGGATTGGAGGCAATGTGGGTTTGTTGTCATCATAGAGCTCCTCCTTTGCTCCTCTTGCTGAGTTCTTAAAACCTCTCATACTGCTAAAAAAAGATGTGGCTGGGAGGGACGTTCTAGGCTGGATGACTGTCCATCTATCCATCACTAACCAATCATTCCTTCCGTGCCCTTGAATTCTAAGAGCGCCCCACCTCTGTGCTCTGTGTCTCTTTTCCTCTTTTCAGTCTGTTGAACGCTGTTGTTGAAAGCAGTCACGTTTGTCTGTTTGCTGCTCAATCTGTTCAATTATAAATAATGTCACTTGTTATTCTTTCTCCCACTAATGCCTCTGAGTGAGTTATTGAGACCACAAGTGCCAATTAATGAGAATGGTGTGTACTGTATTACTCTGGGCAATTGGAAGCTCTTCTCCTCTGTGACTCACTGCACCTCTGCTGCAGAGATAGAGAAATTTAACCAGGAATTCAACACTCTGAAAGATCCCTGGTGCTTTTGTGTCTGTTCTGCTGGTAGATCTTAGCACAGGCATGTCCAAAGTCAGGCCTGGGGGCCAAATGCGGCCCGTTTTCAAATTTCAAGAGGCCCACAGCCTCTTCTCCCCACCAGCCAAGCCTGTCACTCATCCCTGCCAGCTGCCCCCCCCCCATACTGGATGGAGACGTCAGCTTGCAGTTTTACGGTTTGCCTGCCCTCCCTGCCTCTGTCTGTCCCAACCACCACCACCACCAGCCACCTGTCCAGCTTATCTGTTCCCAGCTCCATTGCTGCAGCATCTTCCCTTGCATGTCCTAGAGACTTGTACAAAGTCCGGCCCGGGGGCCAAATGTGGCTGAATGTTCGGCCTCCACACATTTTCACCTCACCAAATCTGGCCCTCCTTGCAAAAACTTTGGACACCCCTGTCTTAGCATGTGAAACCCTTCTGACAATTGGACCCTCTGGTGGCACGTCTCTGAGACCAGCCAAGAGAAGAGAAGGTTTCCAAAGACAAGGACATTGCTGGCCTAAAAGTATTCCAAGCTTCCTCCAGCTCATGCCTCTTTAGTTTAGGATTACACTAGGTATGGGCACGAAATGCCAAAATGGTGCTTCATTTTGTTCTTCGTTTCTCCCCCTCCCGTTTTGTTTCATTTATTACTAAACAGTTTTTTAATTCATTTTGTAATTTGTTTGTTTCATTTTTTAAAAAATGTTAAAATTATTTTCTTATCTCGCGCTGACTAGCTGGTCCGTGGGCTGGGTCAGCGTGTGTTTTTTTTTCTTGTGCTGACCAGCTGGCCCGCAGGCCAGGTCAGTGTGTGTGTGTTTTTTAATTAATTTTTCTCACGCTGACCACCTGGCTGGGTCAGCATTTTTTTTTTAACCTATGGTGGTGTTTTACAGAGAAAATGAAATGGTTCATTTTAACGGGAAAATGGACATTTCGTTTCGTTTCGTTTCATTATATAATGAACGACAAAACAGCATTTTGTTTTTCATTTTGTGCCCATCCCTAGATTACCCTGTTAGCCTGACATCTTTAACCAACTGACAACATAAATAGATTAAATCTCATTTTTAATCAACAAGCAACAGATGCTCAATAAATCAAGAAACAATATGCTTGCTTTTAATATTATTAGAGACTCACACACCAGCCCAGAATAAGTATTCTTGTCTTCACATGAGTGGGAATACAGCTTCTTATTTGGTGTGATCATTATTTCCTCCTCTTATGAGCTGTTCTAGTGTTTGATATCTCCCACTGAGATCCCAGTGCTTGCTTCACCTCCTTAAAGAACTAAGGGCGTTTATACACGACCCCTAAGCTCCGCTGCAAATGGCTCCCAGCTCCGGAGCTTAAAAATGTTTCCCCACCAGCTCCGGAGCTAACAGAAAATTAAGTGCGACCACGCCCACTTTAGCGCGTCCCAGCGCACTTTTCTTGTACCTGCTCTGGGACAGTGACAAATTTTGATGCGGAGGGTGCCGGCTCTCCTCGCTTCTTTTTGTTGGTTTTTTTTTTTTTGCCTCCCACCCCTTTAAGAGGAACCAGGAAGTAACCGGCGCTTGGAGCAACTTCCACCAGCACCGGAGGTAAGGCTTTCAGGAAGACGGGCGGTATATAAGCTGTATAAATAAATAAATATAAATAAATAAATTCTTTTGTCCATTTTTAAGGCTTTTTTTTCCTCCCTCCCCTCACGCAGACAGGATCAAGGAAGTGCGGAGTGGTGGGGACGAAGGAAGAGCGACAAACCCTCAAGATCTCTGGTCCCAATTTAAGGGACCAGCGGATCTTAGGGGTCGTGTAAAAAGGCCCTAAGCTAGAGCTTTTCTGTATCAGAACCTCACTCAACTCAAGGGAAACCATGCCTTCTAAACTTTGGGTAGAGGTCTGTTGTTTTGTATGGCTTAGGGCAGGCATGTCCAAACTTTGGCCCTCCAGATGTTTTGGACTGCAACTCCCATAGTCCTTTGCCATTGGCAATCTAAGCTTAGAATTCTGGGAATTGTGGTCCAAAACATCAGGAGGGCCGAAGTTTGGACATGCCTGGTTTAGGGTTTTTAAAATTGCGTTTAATAACTGTCTCTAAAAATAAAAAATTCCCCCTTTTCCAAATTTTTTAAAATCTATTTTATTTCCCATTGCTCCGGAGTCCTGATAAGAGGAAACATGATTACCGAGTATTGTAACATAAAATAAATACAAGCAATTGTTTCTTCCATTGGGACCTGATACACATCTCCTGCTGAGAGTACTGTATATAAAGTTACCAGTTATTAGTGCTTTTAACCATTGACCCAAATTACCTAAATTTGCTTTCACCTAGTCAGAACATAAGAACAGCCTTGCTGGAACAGGCCACAGCCCATCCAGTCCAGCATTCGGTCTCACACAGCAGTTCACCATTTGCTTCAGGGTATTCCCAAGCAGATGTCTTCACTTGCTTACGATTCCCCGCAAATGGCATTGAGAGATATCCTGCCTCTCTCTCCAATCTGGAGGTTGACCTTAGGCATCCATAAGGATAGCCATTGATACCCCTATTCTCCATGAACTTTTCCACTTCTTTCTTAAAGCTTTAAAGGCTGACAGCTGTCACTACTTCTTCTGGCAGAGTGTTCCACAGACCAGTGATCCTCTGGGTGAAAAAGTACTTTTTCTTCTTTGTTTGAGATCGGGCACCCACATGTTTCATGGAGTGACCCCTAGTTCTAGTGTTGTGCGATAGGGAAAACAGCTTTTCCTTATCTACTTTGTCCACACCATGTATGATTTTATAAACTTCATTCAGGTCACCTCTTAGGCGCTGTCATTCAAGAGTGACAGGGTTTTCTCTGTCTGTCTGTCTGTCTGTCTGTCTGTCTGTCTGTCTGTCTCCCCCCCCCTCTCTCTCTGTGTAGTACTCATTTTACTAACCTCAGAAGGATAGAAGGCTGGGTCAACCATGAGTCCGCTACCTGGGACTGAACCCCCAGGTCGTGAGCACAGCTACAGTTGCAGTATAGCCGTTTAACCATTGCACCATGCAAAATCCCAGAAGAAGGGAATGGCAGACCACTTCTGAGTATTCTTTACCTGGAAAACACTGCAATGGGTTGGTATAAGTTGGAATTGACTTGACAGCACATGATTATTAATATTACATAAGAGCATAAGAACATAAGAAGAGCCATGCTGGATCAAGCCAAAGGCCCATCTAGTCCAGCTTCCTGTAACTCACAGTGGTCCTACCAGATGCATCTGGGAGTGTACGAGACTAGATATCTTGTCTCCTGATACCACTCCCCTGCATCTGGCCCTTAAAGTACCCTGGTTTTAAGCCTGGAGATTACACATCTCCGTCATGGTTTTTAACCTGTGATGTACTTTTCCTCCAGGAATCTGTCCAATCCCCTTTTGAAGGCATCCATGACAGCATCCATGGGTAAGCAAAAAAAATTATTTTGTCTATTCTCACTCTCCCAACCCTCAGTTTGAGTGGATGTCCCCCTAGTTCTGGTATTTTGTGAGAGGGAGAAGAGTGTCCCTCTATCCACTTTACTCATGCCCTGCATAATTTTATATGTCTCAATCATATCGCCCCCTCAGGCTCATACATACATACATACATACATACATACATACATACATACATACATACATACATACATACATACATACATACATACATACATAGTTAATCAATATACAGCAGGGATGAGTAGCTGTCATAGGATGGGAGATAACTCCTGGACCTGCACAGATGTTGTCAAACCATTAAAAATATGAACCTCAAAGTGACTGAAAGCCCTTTTCCTGGGGGGGGGGGGAGAGAGAGAGATGGGTATTTGAGGGTACTACAGTATGCAGGAGGAAGCCCCAACACTGTAATGTTGCCTCCGGAGGGTAGGTTTAGAAAACTGAAAGTGGAGGTACTCCCTTCCCCAGCCTCTGCCATTCAGAAAAAAAAAACCATGTGGCTGTGAACACCATTAAACATGCTCCACTGTGCTCATTGGAACTGGTGTCAATGCTAAGCCTTGAAACAATGTCCCTAAGAAGAGGCAAGACAGTTCCATGGGGATGAAAGCTGCTCCATTTCCTCCACCACCCCCTAAATTGCGGGTCCATTAACTAGTTATCCCCTCAGAGAGGATTGATCATAGGGACCACGTTTTTTTCTCTCTCTTTGCTGTGTACAGTACTGTATATTGTTGCAAAATTCTTTGAGCCCATCTGTCACACTCAGGAGCGTTAAAACGGATGGCCTTGGGTTGTCTTAGACACAGCTTGCTCGCCATCTAGCGTTTCCGTGGAGATTACCAGCGTCTCCGTAATTGAGGAGTGAGTTTCTCAGTGGAACAGTTTAAAAAGTGCTGATCTAAAGTCAAATATGTTTGCATATGATGGGGCCATGTGAGTGTCCATCGCAGTCCTGCTGATCTGGAAGCAGGCTTTGTTATCAAAGGTGACAGAGTACTGTGTGAGTACAAAGCCACAGAGAGCATTGCAACTAAATGCGAACTTAGCATTGGGAATCTGCACTGCTTTGTGCCTTGTATTTAGGTTCAACAATATAGTGTGGAATTCTAGATATGAACACCAACTTGCTGTCTCAATGGCTGACAGCTTTGGGTCCTCAAGTGTTCTTGAACTAAAACTCCCAGAAGCCTTCATTGCTAACTGTGCTGACCGGAATTCCTGGGAGTTGTGGTCCAAAACCATCTCGGGACGCAAGGTTGGGAAACTACTGCATTCAAGAAATGGTAGAAGCATCTGAAATGTTCATTTATCTCATAGTTTCTAGGGCAGGGGCACTGGAGCTTTGACCCAGGCGGCTGAAATATGCCAATCTTATATGACACAAGTTTGACCAGTGGGGATTGGGGAGCTTGGAATTCTGAAATGGCTGGTTACGTCTCTGTTATGGGTGGAAAGAAGGGCCTGTCTTGTGAGGTTGACCGACAAAAACAAAAGCAAATCAGTGAAAACCAACAAATCATGACACAAATTCCCCATTCCCAGGCAAATTGAATAAGAAGTGATGAACGGAGAGGAGAACCGTTGGGGGAGTTTTCACAACCTCACATGCAGCCTGTGGTTTGAGTGCCTGGGATATACTATTCTGGGCTGGGATAATTTCCCCGAAAATAAGACAGTGTCTTATATTAATTTTTGCTCCCAAAGATGTGCTAGGTCTTATTTTCAGGGGATGTCTTATTTTTCCATGAAGAAGAATATGGTACACATTTATTTCTATCTTATTATCAGCGAGGCCTTATTTTCAGGGGGATGCCTTATATTTCAGTGAGAGGCAAAACTGTAAGTAGGGGATGTTTGGGGGATGTCTTATTTTCAGGGAAACAGGGTACATCTATTCCTTCTTTCCTCTAAATTTAAAGAGGAAACCCAAATATTCCTTCTTGCCTCTAAATTTAAAGAGATCCCCTCCACCCTGCTGAGTGTTTTTCTTTTCCTCTCTTTTGAAGTCAGTCTGTTCAGTTGTTAGTTTCCTGTTGCGCTGTCCCCCCAATTGTAAGTAATGAAATGTTTTTATTATTTCTACTACCAACGTCTCAGAGTGCGATTCTGAGACTGTAGGTGCCACTTACTGAGAAAGGGGTGGACTATCTGGGGAACTTGAAGTTATTCTCCTCTGTGTGTATTTGTATTGCTATTGCATCACAAAAGGAATTTTTCCGGAATTTGAAAACTCAACAAGAACTTAATGATTGAATTGGGTGCAAAATACTGTAGATTCGGTATTTAGAGCTGCCAAATGTGAAGTCAGACTAGTCGTGAATCGTGATGCTTTCCTGCTTCCAGGGAGAGAAAACAGAGGTGGGTGGGGGAAGAGAAGTAAAATTGCTAATTTATTGCTAATATTTCGGGATACACTTTTTAAGATTACAGCTATAGACCTATTTTAGACTACTACAATGCTCACACACAGCTCTTAAAATCAGCCTTGCTCTCTGTAAGTACATACAGTGAGGGCTGGGAAGTATCAAACATAGTATAACATATACAAAATAAACAAAAATAAAGAAGATAGCAATGTTCTGGCACTTTAACTGTTATATTTTAATGTGAGCTTTCGTGGATTGAGTCCACTTCCTCTGACACAAGGAAGTGGGGTTGTTCTTATGTCTGAAGAAATAGACTTGTCCACGAAAGCTCACATTAAAATGTAATGTGCCATAACTTTTTTGCCTTCTTTTTGACTTTTATTTTGTTGTTGCCTGCTAGGCTACCACAAACTAACATGGCAATGTCTTCTAGAAGAATGTTACTTATTGCATCATTAAAGTAAAACTTGCCCTACTCTTTCCACTTTTTATGAAATGCATCTTTGCTACTGCCTTCTTACCTGGAAAAAAAAAACCATAAGTAGTTAAAAGTAATGATGCTCCTTCTGACACATTATTTCCAAGGTGAATGTTGAGTCAGTGTTGACAGTGACCATGTCAGCTGGGGTGTTGTAGGAGTAGCAGCCCAAAGAAAACTCCCTCAAACTATGTCATCTGCTAATTTTGTTAATTTCAGCAGAAGGTTCCTGTGCTCACATGGGGTTCAGAGGCATTCTGGGGAAAGGAAGAAGGCAAGCATTTAACAGGGGGGGGCAGTTTGCCCATATATCCTTAATGCCTTCCAGCAACATGGCAAACATCAGGCTATAGGGCAATGGTGGCGAACCTTCAGCACTCAGGATGATTTGGAACACAACTAGCAGAATTCTAAGCCTGTATTGCCAATGGCACAGGACTGTAGGAGTTGTGGTTCAAAACATCTGGAGTGCTGAAGGTTCACCACCACTGCTATAGGGAAAGCAAAGCTTGGCAAAGTTATTTTTTTTAAAAAAAACTATAATTCCCAGGATTCTGGGAGTAGTAGTGTTTCAAAAAAAGGAACGTGATTCTATGGGAATGCATAAGAGCCTTTTCATACGACCCCTAAGATCTGCTGGCCAATTAAATTCGTACCAGAGATCTTGGGGGTTCGTTGCTCTTCCTGTGTTCCCACCCCCTCCGCACTTCCTTGCTCCTGTCTGCGTGAGGGGAGGGAGAAAAAAAGAGAGGAAAAAATGCAGGCTCACCTCCGTCTGCCGCTCAAAGCCACCCCGAGCCCCGTTGTCGTCCTGATTCCTGTCTCTTAAAGGGGCGGGGGGGCAAAAAAAAAAACAAACAGAAGCGAGGAGAGCCCGGCACTCACTCCTTTACATCCGCATCAGGGATTGTTTACCCCCGGAGAGCAGGTACCTGAAAAGTGTGCTGGGACACGCTTAAGTGGGCGTGGTCGCACTTAATTTTCTGTAAACTCCGGAGCTGGTGGGGAAACAATTTTAAGCTCCGGAGCTGGGAGACATTTGCCCCGGAGTTTAGGGGCCATGTGAAAAGGCCCTAAGTTAGCACTGGTATTATTCCAATGACTGCATGAACTCTTGACATTTTGTCCCGGAGGCTTCAGTAGCTCATTATTAATAGCTGAATTACAGCAAACCGCATGGCAGGCGAAGTAAGTAAGTAACAAACAAGTCCTTGCCGTAACTGAGGAAAGAAAATCGCTAAAACTATTTACACAGCTCGAGCTGGCTTTAAGCTGTTAGCTTTGCTGGGAGTGAACTGGCTTGAATCCACACAGGCTGGGCTGTAAAATACGTATTTCTCTCTACCTCAAATGATTTAAAAAAATCTTAAAAAGTACAAAGGGCTCATTTCTCGCTTACCGGAGGCAATGAAACAGTACCTTTATAAGTCACCTATTCCGTCGAGTTTGTCCAAGGATGAGGAAAAAGCATTTTTGAAATAAAATAAATAATTTGGGGGGTCCATGGTGACATTCAACAAGGAGTGTCAGCCCATGATCATTCCACAGCAAAGCAAAAAGCAAAGCAAAATGTTCTGCTTATATACCGCCCCATACCACTACAAGTAGTCTCTGGGCGGTTTACAATTTTAATTACAGTGTGCAGGCTACACACTGCTCCCCCCCCCCATTTTACCGACCTCGGAAGGATGGAAGGCTGAGTGAACCTTGAGCCTGCTACCAGGGATTGAACCCAGGTCGTGAGCACAGTTTTACCTGCAGTGCAGGCATTTAACCACTGTGCCACGAGGCAGATGGGTACGAGACCTGCATCTGAAAGAATTAATGTCGTGGTCTTGTTGCCATTGTCATCTTCGTCGTCATATCATCGAGTCATTTCTGCTTTGCAACAGCCATAGTAGGGACTTTGACATAAGTTACATATTAAAGGGATGCTCTGCCCTTGCGTTGGAGGCCTCCTCACTAACGTTTCCCCGGATGAGGAGAGATTCGAACCCAAGCGTTTCAATCCCACACTCTACCCACCACATCATACCAGCTCTTAAGTAGACAAGTGTCCTCAAGTACAACATCCTTAAGAGTTTTCCGGGTGTGTCAGATGTTCAAAGAGTGGTTTGCCAAATCTCCCGTGGGTTTTCATGGATGAGCAAGATTTTGAACCTGGGTCTCATGACTCTTCATCTGACTCACAGCCAGAACTGGCACGTTTGGTACCTGGGGAACCTGCCACCGTCTCCCACCTGATCAACTAACACCAAATGGCTGGAGGAAGAAGGTGTGTTGCTACTAAAGTAAATGTTGTGCTTTTAAAGGTTGGGAAGGTGTTCCTTTTTATTTACCTAACGCTCTGCTGTAGATTCACTTTTGTACACAGAACAGATTAAATTCCCATTGGTTGGTGGGAGGGTAAGGTAATGGGTGGTTTCCCTCTCCCTTGGCTACCATCTGTGAGTTTCAAGAAACACAACTTGATAGCCAAGTTTAGAAAGGAACAATTCTCAGACACCTGACAAGGCTGGCATCAGGTTTCAAATAAAACAACTCTACAGACAAGTTTAGAAGGACACCAGACTAGGGACCATTGCTCAATTATAATTCTGATTCCTTCCATTCACAGTTTAGTGTCAACTTTTGGACACCACACTTGAAGGACGATATCCACAAAGTGGAGCAAGCACAGAGGAGGGCAACAAGGATGATCTAGGGACAGGAGATCAAGCCCAATGAGAAAAGACTGAAAGAACTGGGAGCCTTAGCCTTGAGAAAGAAAACTGTGGGGAGATATGACAGTACTTTTCAAATACTTGAAAGTTAAGTCACACAGAAGAGGGGCAGAATCTGTTCTTGGCCACCCTAGGCTGCAGGGCACATAGCAATGGGCTCAAGACACAGGGAGCCAGAATCAGGAAAACTTCTTAACTGTTTGAGCAATATGACAATGGAACCAATGACCTCAGGAGGTGATGAGCACTCTAAAACAGGAAGCACTCAGGAGAAAATTGAACAAGCATCTGTTAGAACATATTTGATGTGGATTCCTGCTTTGAGCAAGGGGCTGAACTCAATGGTCCTATAGGCCTCTTCCAACTCCATGATGATTCTGATTCTATGATTCTGGAGTTTCAGAACGCTTTACATTTCGGAACCCTGGGGCAAAGCCCAGTCATCCTGCCTGTAGTTACAGCCCTGGAATAACTGTTTTAAAGATGCCATCTCAAATTCATTCACAAGGTCTCCAAGGCCAAAGCCTGTTAATATCATTAATGAGCTAAAGAAGGCACGACACATACAGTAGGACCTGGTATCTGCTGGGGATTGGTTCAAGGCCTTCCCATGGATAATGAAAACTGTGAATAAAAAAGAATGCCAACCCCCTCAAGAAAACTGCCATTTTGTGACAGCAGCTTGCTTTATGGCTGCTGCTTTACAACAGTAGCTTGCTTTACAGCTGCTGCTTGTGACAGTAGCTTGCTTTGCAGCTGCTGGATTATTTATTTAATTTTTTTCTGTACCAACCATGGATAACTGAATCAGTGGTTAATGAATCAGTGGATATGGGGTCCTACAGTAGTGTGGTCTCCAGAGGCAAATCCAAAGGGTTGCCAAAAGCAGTATTTTGAGACAACAGCAACTAAGATATGGGGGAAGTTCCTTTCTTTGGGCTATAGCTCCTCATATCCCTGTTAGATAGATAATATCTGGGAGGTATTATTCATGATGCAGGGGAGTGGTATCAGGAGACAGAGATCTAGTCTCGTGCGCTCCCAAACCCATCTGGTGGAGCCACTGTGAGATACAGGAAGCTGGACTAGATGGGCCTTTGGCCTGATCCAGCATGGCTCTTCTTATGTTCTTATGTTCTTATTCCCCCCATCAAAAAATAAATTCCTCCTTTAGTTTTCCTGATGTACAATTTTGGCACATCATGAGAAGGCAAGATTCTCTGGAAAAGGCAATGCAGCTGGGGAAGGTTGAAGGCAGCAGGAAAGGAAGAAGACCACATATAAGACGGATTGACTCCCTAAAGGAAGCCACAGGCTTGAGTTGGCAAGAGCTCAGCACCTTTGAGGGTAGGACATTTTAGAAATCACTCATTCATCGGATCACCATCAGTGAGAAACAACTTTGACAGCACATAAGAGCAGCAGCAACTGTAAAAGCGTGGGGTTTAGTGATTTCAGCAAGTGATATCAGCTCTGTGAGATAGTAGGCTGGAGACAGCTTCTATTGTAACAACTCTTTATTCAGGGAGAGAACAAGGCTGGGGACTGGGGAGAGGGAGCTACATTTATAGGAACGAGGACAGGCTCGGAAAAGATACATTTTGGAGGGAACAATTACAAGCAATCACAAAGCTGCCGTTTGGCGGAAACCAATAGGATTGAGGATCCAAATGCAGCAACTAGAAATAACCAATAGGCCTGTTCCCTTTGGCGCAGGAAGGCAGTTACTTCAACATAAGCAATTACAGATAATAGGAATACAGATCAATACACAACAACAACAACAACAACAACAACCTGCCATGCACACACGGGAGAAGAAGTGAAACAAGTGTCTCAGGGCTTAACTGCTACAGACTGTAGCGGCAAATTCAGCTTGACGCAAAGCTTATCCAAATCCATCTCCTTGCCCCATAGAAAAGGGGCATGCTGCTGGCACAAAACTAGAGGCAAAGGAGGAAGTTCTACCTTAGCCTTTCTGAAAAATGCATTGCCCCCCATGGAGATATATGTTTTAAAAATGCATGGAGGGACATATCACTTGGCCTCTCCCTTACAATCAAATGTGGTTCATCTCTGAGACATTACAGGCAAAAATCAAAGACAAACAAAACTAAACAAAAGAGGCAAAACATGTGGCACAGGTTCCCCAAGAACAGAGCCTCAGCCATTGTTGTAAGGATTATCAAGACAATGCACAGTAAGTGCTTTACAGACAGAGAGTATTATATCCTCGCTTATCAAGGTAGTTCTGAAGAGCCCGATAGAGCATGTCTCCTACCCAGTTACTCAACAACACCTTTAGAAACTCTTCAGTAACTCAAGGACTGTTGAGCCAAAGAAAATATGCATCTATCAAAGGACAAGGGATTTCTGGGTGCCCAGATGTTCACTCCCGCTAGGCACAGATAACTGGCAGATCCAGTTGCAAGGAATGATGGCAATAGTAGTCCAGGCCTTTTGCTGGTAAAATGTATCTTCTTGCAAATGGAAGAGAGCTCGGAAGTATTATTTGCTGCCATAACTCCCCAAATCTGTCCGCTGGCACAACGCATTCTGGGATAATCTGGGAGTTGTGATTTTTAAAAACCCTCTTTCAGGTTCTCCAACTGAGAAAGCACCATCTTTCATTCAAATCTTTGTTGGGACAGGTGGACACATGTCAAGCAATGCAATGCTATTTTTGCAATGAAATTTCTTAATCCCTTCATCACAATACAATGACTAACACCTATTTTCCTCCATAGGACGTTTCCTCTTTCCCAGGACTTTAAAAAACCCAGTCTCACTCACTCTGTAACCCAGAGCATTAGAGAGAACTCCTTGTCCCTTGAGCTCCTTGCCCTCTGAAGATGCCAGCGACAGAGTCTGGCGAAACGTCAGGAAGAACAACTTCCAGAACACATCCAAACAGCCTAAAAAACTCACAACTATCAATACTATTTTCTTTCTCTTGGTCCCAGGGTTAAAAAAATGTAGCATAATGAAGGGAGCAACTCAGTGTTTGATATTGATGCTCTGTGACATGAGGACAAAAGTTGGTTCATCATGGCCTGAGGGGGTACCACAATCACCTTGTTGTTAATAGGAGGTTATTATCCGGAAAGAGCAACCTCCCTTAAGCTTTTGTTGAAAAGGCAAGGAAACCCAACCTATTTTCCGCATAATGAGACACCAAATGATCGCTGTCTCATTGTTTAAGAAGGCTGTCCAAAATGACCCAGGTCACATCTCTTCCTGGTGTACCATCAATCGCATTCCTTTAACAAATGCAAATAATGAGTCAAGCCCCAGGTGATCTGGGTAATTTTAACTCTCTTGAGCTCAGACTGACTTAATGACTAGGCACGCTTTTTTAAAACTGGAAGTTAAAGAGTTACAAGGTGATGGTAAAGGTACGAACAAGGCAGCTCTTAGCACTGATCATAACCAGTTGGAAAATCTAGAATTGCATGTTTACCTCAGCAGTTTACACCAATTTATTCCTGCAAAGCTGGTGACCAAAAATATTCATAAGCAATCATTTCTATGAGGAAACTCAAGGGAAAACACAAATGGAAGTACGTGCAGTATTTATTTACATCTGCCAATAAATGATTTTGCAGTGACACACTAATATGGAACCTCTTCTCCTGAAAATTGCTTATTTGCGAAGATACAAGTAGCATTTTTGTGAAACATTCAGTACCACTTGTGTCTATTTCAAAGTATGTTAATATGGAACAGACTGCTTGATGTGTTCACACAAATTCCAACACAACATCTGTTAAATTCCATGAGGAAGTTATGGTATTCCTTGTAGGTATACCTACAATGAAATTCAATGAAATTCAATGGAATAGACAATTGTGCTTTATATACACACACAAGTCAAAAATACTCTTGATATTAATGACCATTAAGTGAAAGGGGTTTTTAAAAGTTTAAAACAAAGACTATATTAAAGAAGTTTTTGGGGAAAAGATATAACACTGCAGTATGTTTTGTTAAAAACTCCTTTCTCCACAGCCTATTTGGAATGTAAATGTAAGCAATATTTAGCTTGCCTTGAGGTCAAACCCTGAAAAGACCCTCTCCTTCACTTGTGAGGGCATCAAGTCCCAGAAGGGGATATTCGCTAACGGCTTTACGACCAGGGGAGGCTCATAGGGGGAGAGATAGTCCTTCAGATTTCAGGAACCCAAATCATGTGTGACTTGAGAAGTCATAACCAGCAGTCTGAATGGAATCTGGAAATTGACCGGAAGCTAGTGGGACTCATCTGTCTGTGATCGCCACAACCCTATCCCACCACAGTGTTGCTGCAATTCTCACAATACCTGGAGCAGGGATGGGTTTCCTTCCCAGAAATATATTGCTGCAAATTCTCCCATTTGAATGGGCAATCATGACCAATTAGCATTCCAAAGGATCTAGTAAAGGGCAAAAGCAGCTATAACTGGTTTATTGACTTTGAGATCCAATGTTTATTGCTTGGTGCTGGGAAACCATTCCCCTGGCAAGCCCTGGGCTGAAAAGCTCCCACTCTTTGGAGACATGCTGTGATCCTCCTTATCCTAGTCTGGAGCCCTCCAATTTAACCCTAACTTGTTTGACCACAACAGAAGCCTTTGTCTGCTCACTGCTGGGTGCCTGAGCTTTCCAGAGACCAGTTAAGCCAAAACAATGAAGAATCCGGTGGTGCCTTGAAGACTAACAATTGTTCTTCCTCCTGAACATCTGCATATGAAGAAGAATCGCTTTTGAAGAAATGCACTGAACCCCTTCAAACTTCTGCCAGCCTTATTATTTAAAGGGCCACCAGGCACCGTTTGACAGCTGATCCCAATAAACTATCTTTGCCAGCTTATGGAAGGACAGCAAAGATAGGGTCAGACTGGCTTTCTGTGAGAAGGAAATAACAAGCTTGTGTTTTCTACTACTGTATAATGATAACCTTGAGACTACCTAGCTGGAAGGGTCCCAGTGGGTCATTGGAGTCCAGCCCCTCTCACAGGAAGCAGAATGGGGAATTGAACTCTCATAAGAACATAAGAACATAAGAAGAGCCATGCTGGATCATCTAGTCCAGCTTCCTGTATCTCACAGTGGCCCCACCAAATGCCTATGGGAGTGCACGAGACTAGATATCTGTCTCCTGATACCACTCCCCTGCATCTGGCTCTTGAAGTACCCCAGTTTTAAGCCTGGAGATTGCACATCTCCATCATGGTTTGTAACCTGTGATGTACTTCTCCTCCAAAAATCTGTCCAATCCCCTTTTGAAGGCATCCAGGCCAGATGCCGTCACCACATCCTGTGGCAGGGAGTTCCACAGACTACCAACGCATTGGGTTGAAGCCCACAACCGGAGCCACTCAGCTACCCATTTTCTGCACACATTTGGATTTTTCTCACATGCAACAAAGGTTTAACTATTTTTAAGCAACAAGAATCAGACTCTATTATTCCAGAACTATTAAGCTCAGTTAGAAAAATACTATAAGTTATTAGTTTTTGTTTCCTTTCCACTGCACAAGCATAGCACAAATTGTTTCAAAAAATTATTTGCATTCCCAAGGGTTGCATCAACATTTTGAGCATATGGACACCAATGCACGGAGTCAAACCCTTCAATGAGTGGAATTTTCTCATGCGCACATTATTTCGACACATTAACACAAGTCATAAAACCTAACAATAATTTTTTTTCAGTGAATCATTGCTGTGCTTTGAACAAAGATTCCAAGACATGGAGGGGAAGAGCGTATTCCTTCATTTTTCCATTTCTAAAGTTAAACCACTTTAAAGAAACTGAATATCGTGTTTTGTCAGCTGTGTATTTTAAAAATATGTTTTGCTCAATACAACAGATTGGTGCGAACTTTGTTTATGCCCCATGCTGCAAACATGCCATTCCCAATTACAGTTTTCCACTGCGAAACATTTGTTCATTTTAGCAGTTCTAGTACAATAAAATCAATGCCATGCCTGTATTTGTTATCTACAAATGCCTCTTTTAAAAGTTTCACCCATCATGCACCCCACTTCACTCTACAGACTTAAGTGTCTTGTGTCCCCCCCCCGAGTATAAAAAAAAATTAACCACCACAATATTTAGTGCTTGCAAATGGTAATAATTGCTGTTTGTAATCCATTAAAATTGAAAAATTAAGATAAATTTCAAGCAGAACCACTTGTTAAACTCTGACCATTTGGAAGAGCTGTGAGATTTACTATTTCAACTGGCGAACTCTTTCATTTCTCTTTTGTTTGGAATTTATTATAGTCTTACCAATCTTGATCATTCTTCCCTCTCTTTACATTCTTAAGTGGAATGACTCTGATCACAGCAAAACAAAGAGGCATCTTACAATTTAATTTTGCAGGCTACACATTGCCCCCCCCCACACACATACACCTTGAGCTGAGTACTCATTTTACTGACCTCAGAAGGATGGAAGGCTGAGTGAACCTTGAGCCTGCTACCTGGGATTGAACCTGGATTGTGAGCTGCAGTTTTGCCTGCAGTGCAGCAATTTAACCACTGTGTCACAAAGCTCCTGATCACCAGTTTCTCAAGTCACAACTCTGAAAGAAATTTAAAAATGACTCTCAAAAACTTGGCTGTGCCCTCTGGTCTGGTCAGGAAAAGAGACATATCTGGGATTTACTACCAAGTAAATCCAGTCTAGTGTAGTCTACTCTCATCTTGTCTATTAGACTAGACTAGACTATATGTGATAGCACACAACACTATACTATAGAGAAGAATAAAATCAGTCCTGTCATCCTGGTCCTGAAAATCTAATACTGTAATGAATAACTAAAATTATAGTCAGGGGGAAATTATGAGTGTTCTAATGGCATACCACTCACTTTGGCCAGTAGGTCCACCTACTGCATTCACAGGTGATAATTCTACTATCAGCGCTGCAAACACACACACACACACACACACACACACACACACACAGAGAGAGAGAGAGAGAGAGAGGGGGGGGGTGGTACGCATTCAGGCCTTTTATCTAATCCACTAAACCCAGATTATGAGAGGGGTAGGGGTTAGTTTCTGGGGATAAAAGCAGTCAACACAGGTAATACCATGTTAGAAACGGGAATTCCCAAATGCTGGAAAGGGTCTGTGAGTGTTGGTGTAAGGCTTTTCCCCCCACCTCCCGTGGTTTGCACATTAGGTTTGTTTGTTTCATATTTGGTCATTGGATGGGAAACACCAGTTTCATAAATTCACGAGCCTGGTGGATCACGCATGAAGCCTGGGGAGAACTGAGTTGCTGGAACACTAATTTACTTTTCTGCCACAACAGTGGATTGGTAATCTTCTGGTTTGACCTACTGTACCCTACGTGTAAGTACCTGCTTCGTTTTGGGTGGCAAGAAAATATGTGTAATGTGTGGTGCCCTGTTTGAGTGCAGGGTGGAAGATGGCTTTTTTTGGACGGTCGGTACGCGAATAACATAACCAGCTTAAGCAGTGCCGAATTCTGGAAGCTGGCAGTCCCCACAAGCAACTTTTCCAAAGTTTGTTCTCCGTTTTCTGCCACACACTTTCCTTCTTCCTTCTCTCTGTTTCTTTTTTTCCCCTTTCCCTCTTTGTTTGCAAGTTGTGGCAACTTCCCTGAACTTGCCAGTGTGCTCAGATGGTGAGATAGGTGGCTGATGAGAGATATAATTTATACTGTTTTGAAATACCCAAGTACAATGCTGACAAGCTGACAAGCTGCTTTTTAAGACTGACAGCCTGTATGCAGCTCCCCTGCTTAGTTTCAAATGCATCCATTGACTGCCAAACACCAGGGCAGGTGTAATTACCATGGTAGTGCAAAGGTAAGGCAAAAGAATAAACCTGACTTCTTCCCATTTCCTTCATCCTATTATCCATGTACAGCAGTGGGACTAGAAAAAGTGAAGCACTTAGCAAGAAGTTGTTGATTAACCATATTAGAAGAGATTTCCAACCAAGGATATAGCTGACCGATAGAGATGGGCACGACTTGAAAAAAAATTTTTTTGAGTTGTCGTTAGTCGGGCCAGTCCCATTTCGGGTCGTTTCTGGTTTTCGCGAAAATTCGCAAAAATTAGTCGGTTCGTTTTTTCGTTTTTTCATTGTCGTTAGTACTGGTTTTTTTGGGGGGGGAGCGGGCTCCTGGAGGCACCTCTGTGGGGTGGGTGCCTCCTCTGGCCCGCTATAAAGGGAAAGTGGGCTCCTGGAGGCACCCGTGGGTGCCTCCTGCCACTAGGAAGGGGAAGCAGGCTCCAAGAGACCCCTCTACATGGGGGTCTCCCTTCCTCACCTGCTGCTGCTGCAAAATGCTATGCAATAGCCATATGGATATTGCATAACATAATGTGCAGACGTGAGACCAGTGTGAGAATGATAGGGTCATACCCGCCCTGCACAAGGCTCTCGCACCACCATGTCTCACACAGAAGGGAATTGTACTTGCTGCGTGTAGTGCAATGCAAGCAAGTAGATCTGGCTTTAAGGTGGCTTAGTGCAACGGCTAGGGTTAGGCTAGTGACGGGTAAGGTTACGGTGGGCTAGTGGGTTGCACCTCTGGGTGCCTCTCTGACCCACTAAGAAGACAGTCTGTGACGTATGGGTACGGAGTCAAGGGTTAGGGTTAGGGCTAGGGCAGGTTTTAGGGGGCTTTTTGGCACATCCCAGAAGTCGCCATGGCCAAGTGGCCATGCGACTGGTGGGATGGCTCCAAAAATTTGCATGGTTGTCCACTCCCACATGGCTGGCCACTTGGCCAGCCCATCATTGCGCAGGTGTAAATAAAATAAAATAAAATAAAATCAATGGAGGACAGAGGAGGAGAGGAGAGACATTTTGTTGCAAGAAAAAACCCACTGCTACTGTGAAAAATCTGGCAGTTTATAAATTTTCGCGTGTTTCTGTTGTGCTTGTGTGTTTTTGGACCACGATTTCAAAAACAATATTGCGTTTGCCGCCCCATTTTGGATCCCCCGCCCGCACCGCATGGCATGGCGATGGCGACTCGCGAGTCCGGCTGCCCAGGACGGGGGGGGCGGGACCCCCCCCTCCAGAAACCACCCCTCCGGTAGGTGCCCTGCGCCCTTAGTCAAGCAGGCATTTTTCCGCCTGCTTTTTTGGCCCGGGAATGGGTGGGGGGAGAGTTTAAAAGTTTTTTCCTGTGCCGTCCGTGCCGCTTGCTTGCGCTTTAATTGCGGGCGGCCGGCGGCGAGACTGGGCTTTTTGCTGGCTGCGAGCCTGCGGCGAGTCCCACCAGAGCAGCCCAGGACGGGGAATGAGGGGGGAGGCCGGGGACCTCCAGAAACAACCCCTCTGGTAGGTGCCCTGAGGCACGGCAGGCATTTTCCTGCCTGCTTTTTGGCCGGGAACCGGGTTTTTTTAACTTTTAAAAACTTTTTTTCTGTGCCGCGTGTGGCATCGCGCGATCTCGCGATGCAAGGAACGAGCACAACAAATCAGACCAAAATTGTTCGTTGGTCGGTTCGAGCTCGAAGTCTGGGGGAGTAATTCCCGTTACCGTTTCCGTAGAGTAACGGAACCGAGTAACGGAAACGGAAACGGGAATACCGCTAAGTCGTGCCCATCTCTACTGACCGATAAAACTTGTAGTATTACGGAATGGAACCTCAAGAGCATTTCCACAGTAAGTAGCTTCTATCTGTTAGGCAAGGGACTTTTGGATTTCCTGCACCACAACCTACAGAATTCACCAGGAATTCCCTTAAACAAGACAGAGGTGCTCCTGGTCAGTCAAAGGGGAGAACAAGGGATAGGGATGCAACCTGTACTGGATGGGGTCACCCCCCAATAGAAAGAAGAGGTACGCAGCTTTGGGGTGCTCTTGGACTCATCCTTGAGCTTGGATACCCAGGTCACGTCTGTGGCCAGGAGAGCATTTGCACAATTAAAGCTTGTATGCAAGTTACGTCCATGTCTTGAGAAACCAGCTCTGGCCACGGTGACACATGCCCTAGTGATGTCCCAGCCAGACTACTGTAATGCGCTCTATGTGGGGCTACCAATGAAAAGCCTCAGGAAACTTCAACAGGTCCAAAATGCAGCAGCAAGACTTCTGACTTGGGCAGGGTACAGAGATCACATTACACCTCTATTAAAGCAGCTCCACTGGCTGCCAATCAGCTCTCGGGCACAATTCAAGGTGCTGACCTTCACCTACAAAGCACTGTATGACCTGGGTCCTAACTACCCCAAAGATAGAGTCTCACGGTATGAACCGACTCGCGTGTTAAGGTCATCAGGAGAGGCCCTTCTCTCCATCCCACCACCTTTGGGTAGTGGGCGGCATATAAATTGTAAAAATAAATAAATAAAATAAATAAAATAATCTATGTGAAGACAAACTTCGGTGCCTGCCTCCTTTTTAGCAGATAATATCTGGGTGTGTTGCAAGTTGGGGAACAATGAGGTCATACTCTTTTTATCAAGTCTGACCATCTTATTGCCATTTTTATGAAATATCTCAGTCTGACATTGACACCAATGGAAGATTCATGTGGCTCCTCCACTTGCATAAATTCAAAGTCATAACAAAAGCAAAGTGTCCTGCTTACATGTAACTTCTGCTTTGTGTTAATTCCCCAAGTATGGTCATCTTCTTCACTGGCCTTAAATCCTAATGATTATAGGAAATGTCTACTTGTTGTATGAATTCAGTTCTGATTCCTTGATGCTCTGGTCTCTTTAACTTTTCTTGAAAGAAATTCAAGATCATGGAAGAAGTTTTTTTCAGTTTTATCATCTTCTGTTTTGATTTCAGCTGTTTTCCATGACTCAGCATCGTTCAGAACACCAAACTCACAAACAGGACCAAACAAGCCTCCAAGAAAACTCTTAAAAGCCTGTCCAAACTGGCCGTTTTAGGTGTGGGATAGAATGGGCTACATAGGGTCTGTTGAGGTGTGTATATGGTTGGGTGGGGGGAATAATGTGCTATTTGGCTCCTCTTCCCATCCAAACAGCAAAGGGCTCCTCGTAACCCAATCATCTGTCCAAGCAAAATACAGAGATAAAGGAGAGGGTAGAAAGGAATGAGAATGAAGAAGGAAAGGGAACTCAGACAAAAAGAAACAAGATAGGGAGAGCAAAGATGGCGCTGTTTGGGTAGAGAAGGAAAGGGAACTTGACAAGAGCTATGAACAAGTAACCAGGAGAAGGCAAAGAGTATAGAAACATAAGGCGAAACTGCTGGGAGAGAAGGAGAGCAGAGGAATAGGAGGAGATATTTAAAAAGATAGGAGGAAGTGAGAAAGAAAGGACGGGGGAAGTGGGTTGAGCCATGTGACCAGAAAAACAACTGCAAAAGTAGGCTAGGAAAAGTAGAAGGGAAAAGAAAATGGAGGAGGAGAAAGGGGAAGGAGTGCAGGAAGGCAGAGCAAGGGGAGCCAACCAATGCCTCCACTAAGGTCATGGGCACTCCCTCTGCTTCCAACATGTCATCCCAGTGCTGGTTTCCAGCTGGCGGGTGCCTCTGCAGAAGGGGAGACTTGGATGACACCCGCACTGGCTGGCGTTCTTTCTCTTGTCATGTCAGAAGAAGCATCAAAACTGAGAGTATTGGGCATGCTTAGTCTTGAAAAAAAGAATACTGAGGGACAATAGGGTAAACACTTTTCAAATATTTGAAGGGCTGTCATTCAAGGGAGGGGCAGGATCTGTTCTCGATCACCCCAGACTGTACGACACACAACCATGGGCTCAAGTTACAAGAAGCCAGCATTCAGATGAATATCAGGAAAAAACGTCCTGTTAGAGCACTACATCAGTGGAACCAATTACCTGGGGAGGTAATGCTGGAGGCATTCAAGAGGAAGCTGGACAACCACCTGGCAGATCTCCTTTGATTTGTATTCCTGCATCAAGCGGGGGGATGGAGTTGATGGCCTTGTAGGCCCCTTCCAACTACACACTTCTATAATTCTATAAACATACGCTACTAAGCAGATTATAAATAAGTTATAAAATGAGTACATATAACAAGCTATGCAAAATGAATAGGATTTATTTTTTAAAAAACTTAGATGATGTTCACCCAATACTGGGCCACCTCAACAGCATTTCCTCTTGCCAACATAAGATCTTCCTCCATGCATGCTGAAGGGCATCATAGACATTGTAACGTGTGAGATGGTTTGTTCTTCTCCACATTCGCACAAGGTGTCCTCTATAGGGAAGCCCCATTTTCTCATATTATCCCTTGACCTTCTAACCCTGGCACACAATTTGTTTAAAGCTTCCCATGCAGGCCAAGGCTGTTCTTGGACAGGAGGTGGGGAGTCTTGTGGTTCTGCCCTATTACCCAATACCTCCTTCCTTGCCTTCCCTAGTTCTAGGGCAGTCTGTGGAGGCTTTTTGAGGATATACGCTACCTGATTTCAGTCTTGGCTTTGGTGGTTGATGACCAAATAACATATGTGTTTCTGAGGGTTGACCCATTTTTTCTGCACAGCACTTTCCCAGTGAAATTTTGGTGAAGGAATGCCAGCTAGATAATTCACCTTTTGCACTGGGTTTGGTTCTAAACATCCCGTGACTAGTCGTGCTGTTTCATTTAAGGCCAAGTGCACCAATTTTGCATGATTTGATCTATACCAAACAAGGCTAGCATGTTCTCCTACAGAGTGGTATAGGGCTAGTGGGCGGCATATAAGTTGAATGGATAAATAAATAAATAAATAAATAAATAAATAAATAAATAAATAAATAAAGTTCTTAATGTGTGCAGCTGGGCACCCCATCTTGACGCCGTTATTTTCTTCAGAATGTTGTTCCTAGCAAAAACTTTCTGTTTGGTATTAAAACAATGATTCTTGAAAGTGAGAGTTCAATCCATTTCATGTCATCTGCAACATTCTTGATGCCTCATGGGTTTTCAAGTGAAAAGCACAGAGTTGAGTTTGTAAGCAGTTTGACTTCCACTGGTTCTCTCTATAATATCTGGTCATTAGATTCAGAATCAGTTTTTTCTCTCGACAGCCTCAAAGGCTGCATTGGTTGGGATACCCAAAGCTGGCAAGCTTGCAGCAGGAGGTGTTTACCATCAATGCCTGTGTGCCAAAAAGAATGCATGCCCTACGGCTGGCTCAAGAAAGGTGAGCAACAGCTCTTAAAGGGGTAGGACAGCTCAATCTAAGTAGAAACAAAGGCAGACAGAGTCTTTTCCATCCAGTCCATGCCCTCAGTGAGCCATACATCATATTTATATGTCACTATAAAAAGGCCCTTAGAGGCTATCACTTCACTCCATAGCCCCATCATGTGATCATCACTCTTTCAGGGTGGTAAAAGGGACAAGGAAGCAGCAAATGCAATTTGCTAGGAGAAGGTTGCTTTGACTATAATATAGAGCAAATTTCAGCATTTTACTTTGATTTCACCACTTCGTGTTTATTCTGTTTTTTAAAAAGACAGATTTGTGGGGTGCAGATATTTCTCAATTCAGTACTGTATCCTGTCTAGTAGAAATGTACATTCATACTTGTCAGACTCTCCTGTGTAAGGATGAGAAGCCACTCATCCATTTTCTCCTGATGTGAGTTCTTATCCTGGCATGGACCATTTTTTATAGAATTTACACAAATTCCAAATTTATCTACCTTTTCATACACAATAATTTTATAACTTATTTATATTTTACTTAGTAGTGTAGATTTATCTGTCAATATCATTTGTTGATCAAAAATTGAATGAGAGGTTTTCATCTTTCTGACCAATCAGCCAAGATTTCTCTGCTCATTGTGTGTGTCCATAGGTTTTGCTTCAGAACATGAAACAATAACCGGTTGGGCATCAAGAAAACACTTCACACAAATTGCAGGGACATATGGTGCTTGTTTAATGAAAGGATTTCACGAGCAGGTCCAATTACAATAAAGAATGAGAAAACACATGGTGGCCAATCGGCCTCCAACATAGCCTGAAACATAGTGTTGTAGATCTCCTCTTGCTGCTGAACTAATTTTGCTTTGTCAGCAGTCAGAATGGGGAGTTATGGTACCCGGGACTCTATGTTAGCTACTCTAAGCCATTCAAAAAGGAACATGAAAATGGAATATGAAATTGGATTTGTACACCTCACTACCCTCCTTCTCTCCTTACCTACTGTGAACAATTTGCTCTATTTGGGTATCAGTTGGAGGCCTTGAGCTACAAGTAATCAAGTTAGTTCCTATGTTCCTATCTCCACACACAATCATGTAGCACAGTGAACTGAAGGCAGGAATAAAGATAGATGAAACACCTTTTTAGCAATCGAAACAATTTTTTTATAGTTCCTGGAATCTGATATCAACCTTCTCATCAATGTAAAAGAGTCTTAAGTCCACTTCTTGTTCTTACCCTGTGACTCACCATAGCAACCAATGAAACAGGGAAGCCCAGCACTTCAGTAGGAAGCAATGGAAAGTATTTTATGAATAAATGTGTCTAGGCCAAGCCATACATAAATGGGTGTGAGTCTCACCTCAACTCAAAGGTCCCAGCTCTTCCATATGTGAGATATAGTGAATTAAAGGCAAGTTTTCCCTCCTCTCACTTCCAAAGTGAACGAGTAAAGCACATTGTTGTCGAGTACACTTTATACTTTTATTGCTGGGCTAATTGTTTTTCTAGTAACCCTCTTGGGAGCCACACATACTACAAACATCCATGTGACTTCAATTTAAGTTTGGAAGTTGATCTGTGACAAGCAAAACAATAAAGTCATAGATGGGGATTTTTTTACTTCAGTCTGGTAAGGCTTGCAGGGGAGAGGGCTTTTAAAAACATTTTGGATGAGCTATTCTAGGCATTCGTGTAACAATAAAGACTGCTTTGATGTCCAGAATCCAGTTGGTAATTTATGCTTATAGAAATGAAATAGAGTTATATCAGAGCAATAAACTGCCACTAATTAACAGCATGCTGGTTGCATTCCTTATTGAGCAACTCAATCTATGTTTGAATAAGATCACAGCAAAAAAATGCAGCCAGCATTTCATTAATTAGTGGCAATTTGCAATTTATGCCACTTCAGTTACACGTTCATAAATCATCAGTTGGCTTCCAGCCAATATAAATTTAAATGTCAATTTAATATTAAGTCGGTTCTTTAAAAACATTTCTCTTTCAATGAAAGCATAATAATATTGGGATTTTTTGTTTATTTTTTAAAAAATATTATTATTAGACTACCATGTTAACCTTACTGCTAACTTTCTTATCTCTGGAGTTTTGCTATTCACTCACAAAACCCCTGGACACGGGTCAGTAAGCACTTGCCTGCTACTACCTCTCACACCTCAGTGATCCAGAAAGCAAAGGGAATATGAATGAGCACCTCTCAGGCTTGTTCCAGTCTGGTAGAACATCCATAAATTATCTCCAACAAGAAGACAGGCAGCCTCAGCAGAATTCCTCCACCCATGACAAGGACATCGTAGAACATTTCCCCTTGAATGGAGAGCAAAAGGGGAAGGATGAGATTGGGAAAGAGCAGGTGCCCCTGACTCCCCAACGGTGGAGGGGAAGTGCTGAGCTGAGATTTTAAACCTGGGTCCAACTCATTTTGTAGCTCAGCCTCCTCACCACAGTGCTACATCATTTGGTTCTGCCCTTCACATTCATTCTACTCAGTCCATAAGTCCAAAATATGACTGTTCAGCATTTGGCCCCTAACAGCTGAAGTATATCTTGTATTTCTCAGACGTCATGCAAGGTTATGGCTCAATCATGCATATGATTCACCCATGGATATCTCACAAATAAGGAGTAAGTAGGTCTAGACCAGGTGCCTTTGAAGTCATCTCTGACCATGGCACATGGCGACCTTGTGAATGAGGGATCTCCAAAAGGTCATGTCATCAGCTCAGGTCTTGCTGACTCAAGCTTTAAAATTCAAGCAACCTGAGGAGTCAGTAGTCCATCTTCTATTTGGTCCTCCTCTGTTCCTGCTGCTTTCCACCTTTCCCAGCATTACAGCAATACCTTGGCTTGAGAGTAACTTGGTTTAAGAGCGTTTTGCAAGACAAGCGAACATGTCATCTAAATGTTTGCCTTGATCAACAAGCAATGTTGTGTAATACAAGTAACTGGAGTAGGTCACATAATCGCAAGTGAGCCAATGCTCTCTCTCCACCCCCCACCTTGCTGGATTGTGAGTGATTGTCTGGACGTTCCATCTCAGGCAGCCTCCAAAGTAGAGGGAGGAAAGAGGAATTGAGGTCTCCCTTGCACCAGCCAGAAACGTTTTCAAAGGGAAGTGCAAGTTAAGGGTTTGTTTTATTTTCTTTATATTTGTATTTAATTTCTTCTCAACATTATTTCTTATTTTTCATATCATTTATATTCATTGGGCAGCTAGTCAAATGCATATATGGCTACAAACATCTTGATTGGAAATATAAGACTGTGGTTAATCATGGTCTTGATGTCCAGTGACCCATCCTTGCACTTGATGATATTTTCTAATTCCTTCATTGCTGCCTTTCTGAATCTCAGTCTTTTTCTGACTTCTTGGCTGCAGTCAATATTTGGGTTGATGATTTGAACTAAGGCACTGTATACGAAATCTCTATTCGTACTTACTGTTTAGGTTTATGTCCTACTTTTTCCACACAGATTTCAAGGTGGTTTTCCATGTCCCCAAGTTACCATATTTTCCCAGCTATTAAATGTTGTGATATATTAGATGTCCCCACTTTTAAGACTCCTCTCCACTTTGCTTTTTGCAGGGACTGGGACCTTCTTTTCAGCAGGGAAAGCCTGGGAGGGAGGTGTTGAGCATTCCATTAAGAAGTGACTTTCCACACTGAAAAGAAGGCTCCAATCCCTACAAGGGCAAAGCAGAGGACGGCAATCAAGAGCAATCAGAGGGGAAGAGAAACAGCGAGGTCAGTTTGGATTTGCCTCTACCTCCCTGCATTTTCCCATCCCCTGCTGTTTTCTTTTCTTTCCAGGAGCACTTGATTGCCCTCCTCTGTGCTTTGCTTTTTTGGCCAGTAGGTCAATGTTAACTACTATGTTAGTTAGGAGGATTGGATTATGACTTGGAAGGTCCAGGTTCATATCCCCAGGTGTTCATGAAATTCTCTTGGGGCAATAATTCCCTCACAGCTTGAACACATTCAATGTGAAGAAATCATCATCATCATCGTCATCTTAGAACTGCAGAGCTGGAAGGGACCCTATTGATCATCCAGCCCGGCTTCTGTCAAGGAGGAGCAATGGGGAATTGAACTCCCAACCTCTGGCTCTGCAGCCAGAATCCTAAACTGCTATTCAGCAGCTAAAGCAAGAAGAATTAAACAATGAGATAAAAATGCAGCAAAGCTTGTACAAAAAGCTCCTTTGCAAGAAGAGTAGGGAACCCGTCACCTTTTAGGTTTCAAATATCAATTGTCATCACTAATGTTTGCTGACCAAGATATTTTGAGATGGAGAAAGTGTGTCCCCCAATCAAATGTCAGTTGAGCCACAGGTTCCTCCAGCACTCTGAAGCATTTTAACTTGAAGACAAACTTCGCTTGCCAAGCAGAATACCATTTGAAACTGGCTTCAGCAGCAAGAGTTGTTGCCGGTGGTTTGGACAACATACCACACAGCAAGTCTGAACAACATCCAAGCCTCTGCTTTTTTCCCAAGGAACCATTTCAGGTCACTGGGTTGCTTCAAACACAACAAGGAGTCTTTTGTCATTTTAAAGATGTTTAACGTGCTTCTTTCTTTTCCCAACATGTCTTGCTGTGTCCGGTGAGACGGAGTATCCATAAATGTAATGCTAAGCACACTTACCTGGTAGCGACCAAGGCTGAACTTAGTGGGATTTACTTCTGAATGCGGAATGGAACAAATTACCTCGAGAGGTATCCTTGCATTGAGCACAGGGGGTTGATCTCAATAGCTTTGTAGCCCTCTTGCACCTTCATGATTGTATGAGGATCAAGGCCAGAACTGTTATTAAAAAGATAAACAAAAAGATAAACTTGCTCTTCTCTTCTATGGTTCCTTGTGCAACATTATCCTGTAACAGAGCTCAACTGCAGTCATGGGTGGCTCATGGACGATGATAGCAAGGTGCATCATCCCAAATATTTGAGGCAGGAAGAGGGATTGCTCTCTGGTAACACGAATATCAGTAATAGATAATCTAGCCAGTAGTCTCTGGCAGCACAAGAGAAATTCCTTGTCTTGTATCACTTTAACACTAAATAGTTCAAGGTAGTTAGTGTAAGTGAGTTTGAAAATGTTTAGTAAGAGTAACAGTAATTGATAATCTATTACTTAATAATAGTAACTGTAAAAATTAAAAGCAAAAACAGTTAAAGCTAGAACTGTTGGATAGCCCAAGAGTTTAGGCACATGACTGTGCTCTAGGTTGGCAGTTCAATTGCTCGTAAGTAGAGTTGCTTGTAAGTAGAGGCATCACTGTAATACCATAGAACTATAAGGGAACTGGGTAGTCATTACAACATACAAATTGACACAAGTATAGACCACTTAAAATCATACAACCTGCTAGCTTTCATGGGTCTAGAGACTGCCCACTTTGTCCTGCATGTTGCACTGTGAAAAACCTAAAACTCCAGAAGTTCATGGGAAGCTGGCAGATTATGAGAGATCTATATTTAGTAGTAATTCAGCAACAACAGCACATTTGTTTCATATACAGCCATCCCTTCTCCCCATGTAAGGGTTGCTTATTATTCCTACTAGTAGAGACAAGCGCAAGAGGAGACATATACTGTATACATCTTGCATTCGTCTCTTTCTATAGATAGATGTGTGTGTGTGTGTGTGTGTGTGTGTGTGTGTGTCCTCTTGCATTTGTCTCTCTCTATAGATATAAAGTAGTACCTTGTATAAAGGAATTAATTCGTTCCAAATGAAAATATGTTAAACAAATTTTCCTTTATACAAATTTCCCATAGGAATGCATTGAAAACAGAGTAATCCCATTTTTATATTGTACGGATTCACCCCATAGGCGATTATGTTAAGCAAATTTCCCCTATCTCCGGAATTTTTTATGTTGTACAAATTTTATGTTATACAAACTGTTATACAAGGGTCCACTGTATCATATCCAGTATGTCTTCCCTTGCATTCCCCCCCCCTCGTGTGTGTGTCTCCTTTTGCATGTGTCCCTCTCTATACAGATATACTATATAGAGCAGAGTTGGTGAACCTATGGCACGGGTGCCAAAGGTGGCACTCAGAGCCCTTTCTGTGGGCACCCAACATCATCCCTTCACAACCACCTGTATTCAGGTTAAATTGTTGTATTGGCACTTTGTGAAAAATTAGCGGGTTTTGAATCGCAGTTTGGGCACAGTCTCTAAAAGGTTTGCCATCACTGATATAGAGTATATCACAGAAGTGAGTACACCCCCTTACGTTTCATAAATACTTTAAATTGAAGCAAAACAAGTTGAGGAGCCGTGTAGCCATCACAAAAACCAAATGCAAAAATAGAACAGGTGATACCTTTAGGCTACTTATAAAAGTAACAAAAACATACTTCAGTACTGTATACTGTATCTTTTCATGTTGCAACAATGAAGAAATGACACTTGGCTACAATGTAAAGCTGTGAGTATACAGATTGCAAATCTGTATATACTGTATCTAAAAGAACGGAGCCTTACATGGGGAGAAACTATGCCTATACAGTATATTGAAGCAAAACAAGAAGGGCCCATTAGCCTCAAAGAGCCACATGGAGAGGAGATGTGAAAGTGTGTATATGAGCCGCGACATGTTGTTTGAAGGACTGGGACAATATAAACTCCACCCTTTACTTCAGATTGCAGCCTCAGAGCATCTAAACTCCGGGTCTCAACAAGAGACTACAGTATTAGCAACTATTTTGTGATTATTTCCCCCCACCCAGCAGCCTAAAGGTATCAACCTGTTCAACTTTTGTGTGCCTACTATAGAATTAGATGAAACCCATATGTTGCTGCCGCTCTACTACGGCCACGGCGAGGCACAACAATAATAATAATAATAATAATAATAATAATAATAATAATAATAATAATAATAATAATAATAATAATAATAATAATAATAATAATAATAATAAAGCTGACGAAGCTGTTTGGATAAACAGCGAAACGTTTCTATCTCTCAAAAAAGAAGTCCAGTAGCCATGACTCAACTTCCAAATAATAATAATAATAATAATAATAATAATAATAATAATAATAATAATGAAGCTGATGAAGCTGTTTGGATGAACAGCGAAACGTTTCTATCTCTCAAAAAAGAAGTCCAGTAGCCATGACTCAACTTCCAAATAATAATAATAATAATAATAATAATAATAATAATAATAATAATAATAATAATAATAATAATAATAATAATAAAAACCCACCATGAAAAGTGGGGGCCTCTTTCCCTGAGAAGGGCGGGCTCCCCTCAGAGAGAGAGAGAATAGGAATAGGAAATCTTTATTGTCATTGCCCCCTTGCAGGAACAAGGAAATTTTGTGGTTGCTAATATATTCAACTCATTTAACACATTTCACATAGATTTAAAAACAGGTACAACACATAATAATATGACATATAAAATGACTAAAATATGACATATAAAATAAGCCGACTTCAAAGTCCAGAATTTCCGTTTAAGGCCAATATTGCTCTATTTAAAAAAAAAAAAAAAGAGAGAGAGAGAGAGAGAGAGAGAGAGAGAGAGAGAAAGCGAGCCTAAGAGGGCCCAAGGGGGCCCAAGAGGGCCAAAGGGGGCCAAAGGGGGCGGCGGTCCCCCGGCGGGCCTTCGCTCTCGTCTGAGGGGAAAAAAACCTTCCCGCCTTTTTTTTCCCCCTCTCCCCTCATGCCGGGCCTCCTCGCTCCTCCTCAGAGAGCAGCGTTGGGCGGGCGGGCGGACGGGCGAGCAGGCGGAGGGGAAAGGAGGAGAAAGAGGAGGAGGTGGTGGAGGAGGTGGAGCGGCGGTGGCGGCGGCTGGGCCGGTTCCACAAGTTATTCTGACCGGGGCTGCCTGGTTTCTTTCCTCCCTGTGTGAGGCGGGAAGAAGAAGAAGAAGAAGAAGAAGAAGAAGAAGAAGAAGAAGAAGAAGAAGAAGAAGAAGAAGAAGAAGAAGGCGGGGAGAGAGAGAGAGAGAGAGAGTGTGTGTGTGTGTTCTGCCGACGCCTCAGTTTTTTCCCCTCAGCCCGGCGGAGTCTTGGGCCAGGAGAGCGGCTGAGGAGGAGGGAAAACCCTCAGCCGCCCTCAGGGACGAGAGAAGAAGCGCCTTTCGCTTGCCTCCTCCCCCCCCCTTTTCTTTCTTTTTATTTTATTTTATTTTATTTTTCTTCTTCTTCCCCCCCCCCCCACCTCCCCTCCCCTCCCTCCTGGGACTGGCTCTTCGTCGTCCCTTTCGGTCCCCGGCGGCGGGCACCATGTCTCGGGCTCCCGAAGAAGTCAACAAGCTGACCGAAAGCACCTATAAAGTAAGCGGATGATGGGGGTGGTGGGTGGTGGGTGGTGTTGCTTGTTGGAAGAGGAAGGGGCGGGAGGCGGAGGCCGAAGGGGAGGACTAGGGTTAATTAAGGCAATTAAAAGTTCGCCTGCGTCTCTCGTTATTGCCTTCTAACCCCACACAAGTATGTCTGTGAAGATCCCCAGGCATCCAGGTGAGTTTCTCTGGACGTTGAGTCAAGGCAACTGGACTTCTTTTTCTTGAGACACTGAAACGTTTCGCTGCTCATCCAAGCAGCTTCGTCAGTCTGAAGAAAGCTAGTATTCAGTTTTTCCCCCTCAGTTTTTTTCCTTTAAGGGCTTCTTCAGGATGCCTCTCTCTGGGCGATTTTGGCATCAAAAATAAAAATAAAAGGCGACCATAGGGTCATATTTATAAAAATAAAGAACCAGCGGTAAATCAGTTATGAGGTTATGTCCCTCCTGACCTCCTGGAAGGAGAAGGCGATGGAGGTGTGTGTGTGTGTGTGTGAGAGAGAGAGAGAGAGGGGGGGGGAGGCTGCCTTTGCCCTCCTCCCTATTTTATCTCCACAACAGCCCTGTGAGGTTGGCCACTTGGGCCGAGGAAGAGCAACCAGCCCTGAGGTTTGCCTAGTGACTTCCATGGTTCACTAGGGATGATAAGCCAGCTCTCCTGCCCCAACAAGCCCTCCTCCAGTTCTTAATTTCTTGGGATCAGGGTGTTGCACAGTTTCAAGTTCATGTGTGGATACGAAAGATCCTCCACCTTGAAAGCTGCCGAGCAAAATCTTGCAAGTTGATGGGGATGACTTTTGACCAGAAATCTGGTGCTCTAACCACTATCCCACACTATATCTGTGAAGATTCCCAGCCATCCGGGTGAGTTTATCTGGAAGTTGAGTCATGGCAACTGGACTTCTTTTTCTTAAGAGATTGAAACATTTCGCTGCTTCATCCAAGCAGCTTCGTCAGTCACAAAGCTGTTTGGATAAGCAGCAAAACTTTTCAATCTCTCTCTCAAAAAAGAAGAAGTCCAGTTGCCATGACTTACCTTCCAGACACTTATCACACACGTTGCTCTAACCACTAGGCAAGGTGCCAGAAAGAGGCTGATCCCTCATGACACCCTCAGGCTTCAAGTCAGAGGCTTTCACAGCCCTCCTGCAAGGTTGGCTTAGTAAGAGGGGCTGGCCCAAGCTTTCTCATTGATTGAGCTTTCTGGCTATGCGGTGTTTGTGTGCAGTGTTTGTGTGTGTGTGGGGGGGGGGGGGTGTTTTAAAAGCTCTAATGTGTATTTTTAATTAATAATGCTACACATTCAGTAATTTACTGTTGCAACAATAAGTACATTCGTGTGCTTTTGTACCATCTGGTCTGATGCATACTTGTGTGACTTTTTTGGTGATTCTAATAAAGTGAGGGCACAACAGGTTTTTTTCCTTATAAAAAGTTTTTTCACTTTAGATAGATAGATAGATAGATAGATAGATAGATAGATAGATAGATAGATAGATAGATAATACTGTATATATTGTGTTATATACATTTATCTTCTTTCTTTAGAGTTTGTCCCATGTGGTAGCAGGGTCTGCTGTTCTTAAACTTATGTTTGTAGTTCCAAACTTGTACTGTTTATTTACATTTTCTTTCAAGTTTGAAACTGTCAAAAGATTCAGTGAACTTTGTTTGGGACAGCTTAGATTTGAATCAAAGTTTCTTCCTCCCTGCCTTTCTGTTTCTCTTTTCTAATCTATGTGTGTTTATACAGGAGTAAGCCTGCAGCAATGAACCTCAGGTTTAAGGATTGTGTATTGTTATTGATTCTGGTGTTTGAGGCTCAGAAGAACAAGTGAATAGGGGTTGAGCTGTTGCCATCACAAAACACAATTGCAAAAATAGGTTACAGGCAATACCTTTATAGGCCACTGTTAAAAATAAAAAAAATATATTCCAAGCTGTCAAGTTTAAATAACTCTTCTTCAAAGCAGGCCCCAGAAGTTCAGACATGGTAAAAGATGTGCTTTACCAGAATGTAACTTTTAGATGTTTTTAAAATCCATGGCTACTGTAGACGGTGTTGCAGCCAGGGCAGGTCTTGTACGAGGCAGCCTGTAAAGGTATCAACTGTAACCTATTTTTGCAAGAACAAGTGACTTGCTCTTTTGTGAGTGTTCCATATCTGTTTTATTTCCTATTTATGCATTTATCTAATAATAAGAAAGCAACCCTGTCTTTTCCAAATTGAAAAGCTGGGCAGCAGTTGAATCTTGTATAATTGGCAAACAGACAGGGTTCTCAAGGCAGCAGGCAAGTTTGTGAGACAGGCTGAAGAAGATACAGGGCTCTCCTCTCCAAAGGGGAAATACAGCTGAAGGATTGCCTCTCTCTCTTTAACGATTGTGTCAGAACTGTCAGGGAATTTTGGACTAGATGACCTTTGAGGTACAGTATTTCCAACTCTTAGGATTCTGTGACTGTGAATACAGTATTCCAGTCACCTTCTTAAAAGAGGTAAGTCCTTGACCCATCTAATTTTATATAATTTAACCTGACAGTCAGCAGTCTTAAGGATTTCAAACACACCTTTTCAAGTCACCTATTACTAGATCTTTTTTACCTGGAGTTATGAAGGATTGAATGTGGGGCAATTTTTGTACAAAGCACCCTGTACTGCATCTATGGTCCTTCTTTTCCCAAGGGCTGATTTTGTCTGGGAATTTCAGCTAGGATTTTTTCTTGCGTCAGACTGAAAATCTTGCTTCCCATAATGAGCAAAGAGCCCTAGATTAGTTACTCTCCTTTATCTAGTATGATCAGCTGTCTAGAATCTCAAGTATCTGTCTCAGATCCTTTCAGCTGGTTGAGCCTCAAGCTTTTTGTATGTATTCTATCACTGACTGATCTTTATAGTCCCTTCTGAGCCATGTGAGTCAGCAAGGCATTTTGCTGGGCTGCTTAGAGTGCCAACTTTACACATGAAGAAGGCTGACTCATGTGTTTATATGTGACAGGACATGCAAGAAGCGCTCAGGTGTGGTAGGGAGGGGAAAGGCTTTACTTCTGGTTGCCCAACTCTTTTGTATTCTTAGCCTGTAACCACACAATCAGTTTGGTGCAAAAATGGCTTGGATATACGGTATTTTCCCATGTATAAGACTATTCCCCCCCCAAAAAAAAAAAAATGTTAGACAAAAATTGAGGGTCATCTTATACAGGGAAGTAAGCCGAGGAGATAACCATGCAGTTATGAAACTGTAATTTTGGGTTGGAAAAGTGGGGGTTGCCTTATACATGGGGTGTCTTGTAGATGGAAAAATATGGGTATATTTGTAGTTTTAAGGGAATAATTCTAATTCAAGGTAGTATCTTCCATCTTTAGAAGTAGTAGTTGGAAATTATTCTAGATTAAAGTAGAAAAGAAGGGTCCACTCTCAAGATCACTTAATATAAATTTGGTAGGCATTAATATCAGCCGTCACATGTATAATACGAATGAAAGGTTTGGTTTATTTTTCCCACTGTTTGCTTCTGAGAAAGAATGGTGATATAATTTATTGTGAGTGCCAGACAAGGGCATGATGGTAGTTGTTCTGGATTTAGGGGATATTTCAAGATATTTGTTGTGTACCTGTATTTCCAGATATACAGTATTTGTCACTCAAGAAGCTAAGAATTGGGGTACGATTGAGGGGGAAATGACCCAGTTCTTAGAACTGACTTCAGTATCCACCTTACTGAAGTATCCACCCAATGTGAAGTTTGCCTGATGAAATTACAGATCTGCACTCTGCAAAGAGATTGTTTCCACACAAATGACTCGTTAATGTCAATACAATTTTTGTTGTTGTCAAAGCTCCTTCTAATGAAAAAAGAGCTGCTATTCTTGTAAGGAGGAGACTGCTGAAATACAGAGTTTGTTTTAGATAATAGGAATGAGAATCTCAATATGCAGCAGTATGGGTGTTGTATTTCCTTTTTATTTGGCTATTCATTTCAGGCTATTCCTACAGATAACAAACAGCTTGGAATCCTGTCCAGCATTTGCAGCGTGTTTCAGTGGGATTGCCTGTGCTGATAAATAAAGTGAGGCTAAGTGGATGTAGCTCACCCCATCAGTGGTTGGATAAGGAAGTATTGTGTAACTGTCTCTCCCCCCCCCATTTTCTCCCCATTTTTGAGAATCTAAACTGCCAAGCAGCAGTTCATAATATCAGCCGGGTAATTCTGCTTTTAAACAGAGGGGATGGCTTCATGTGATGGCCACTGAATTAAGAAAAACAATATAGTGTACAGTTTAATATGAAAGACAATGAGTTGTTAGATGCCTCTATCTATGGCTGATAAAACCTAGCTGTTAGCTATAAGCCAAATCAAGATAAATAAGATAATTGCCCATGTACATGAAAGGGAAGGATACTAAAAATAAAATGCAGAGATTAAATGATATGGATTTCAGGGTGTCCTTCAGATCAATGCTAGCATATGTGTTCAATTTTTAAACCAACTTTGTTTGTTTGTTTGTTTATACCATTTGTATGCCGCTCATTACCCAAATGTCTCTGGGCGGCTTACAGTTCGACAATTAAAAGGAGCAGATTTTGAAAGAGACCGCTAAGAAGCATGAGAACATAAATACTTTTCAGATTGCTGTTCCCACAGCTAATTAATTAGGAAGAGATGGGTTACGTAGAATATCCTAGTGTTGAGCTCTTGCTGTACCTAAAATTCTCTTTCAGCATTAAGGGATATAAAATTAGTGTGTATGATTCTTTAGTGTGTGTGTGTTGTCGTTACATGATTCTTTAGATGTCCTTCCATATTTGGTATTATTTGGACAATCTACTTCTATACAGTTTTGAGATACTGAAGCCAAGTGAAAAAGCTTGTCCTTTCCCATACTGTAAACCTCCTCTATCTAGATCACTGAAAACCACAGCAGCTCCATTTGATGTTGTTGTTCTCTTGGATAGCTACATATACAGTACTTGTTTTAAAAAATATCTTACCCAGTTTAGCAATCAATATGTATAAGGCAATAGTTCCCAAACGTGGATCCCTGGCTGTCTTTAGACTACTGTTCCCAGAACTCCTGGCTGCTGAAAATATTTGGAAGTTTCTGGGAGATGAAGTACAGCCACATCTGGAAACCCAAGTTTGAGAATCAGTGGCAGGAACTGGTGATTTGCAGCAAAGGCAATTGGGGCTAATACTTTCCTTGTTCCTGGAACATCTCACTTCTAACTACAGCGCATCTAGTACCACCTGCTTCATACTGTACTTATATGTGGGCCTTCCCAGTAGTACTGGCGCTGTAATGGACCAGGAGCCGAGCAACTATTACATTCTTAGCTCATTTGAGTGCTACAGCTTGATAATTCCAAAAATAATATGTAATCGCTGTTGTGATTTTTTCAGGCTGTTTGGCCGTGTTCTGGTAGTTTTTCTTCCTGACATTTCACCTTCAAGAGTACATTATGTGACCCTTTTGTTGAACCACAAGGACATTTTCTCCAAGAGTGAGTTTTTAAGTCTAGCAAGTCAATTCATCAGATTAGTCATTGCAGAGTTTGAGGGATTGGTGGAGAAATAGCATAATCCAAAAATGAGCTTGTTCAGGTGTTGTGCTGTCAGGATCTGAGTTAAAAGAGTTTACCAAAATGGAGGCCACAAGCTTGGTGCTTCAGGTAGCAGGTTTCACCTCAGGCAATATATGATGGATTATCTTTCTCCTTCTTTGTTTGCCATGTAGACAAAGGATTGCCAGGGATGTACTACATTATCCATTGCCTTATTTTGAAGCTTACCACTCCTCTTTGGCTGGGAGTAGGAGCATACACATGGCATGGTGGAAGAACTGGAGATTCAGTGTAGTTGACAGTCTCAGAAAACAGCCATATTAAGACTCTTGATTCGAGTGAGTTCAAGAGTATTACCTAGCCATTAGATCAGGTTGGAAGTTTTTTTTCCTTCACTGATAGCAGATTTCCCTTCTCTGTTAGGACATTGTAGCTAAATTGCTATTCTGGGTATTTTCTATAATCTAGTTTTAAAAGAAAGCCGTGTAATCATTTGGTAGGTCCATGAGCCATGTGTAAAATCTTCAAAGGTGGGTGGATGCTACCAGCTTTACCATTAGGGGAAAAAATTTACTTGCTCTTGAGAAGCGAGTCTGGAAGATGCTTCAGTACTGCTCTTTTGTGAGCCCAAGTCTCAATGGAAACGGGAATTTGTTTGGCTTCAAGGGGCCAACCAAATTTGGAGTTTGACCAGGGATTAGCAGTAAATTATGTACTGATTAAATATTTGTCAGCATCCATGTGCTGTCTTGTTTTGGAAGAGCTACTTTTGTTTCTCTTAATCCCAGTTAAGGTGCAAGGTGTATAGAAGGAAGAAGGTGGGTGTGGGATATAGGAAAGGAGTTGAAGGGAGTAGAGGCGGAGGTACAGTACTCATAAGGTCGCTTCCAGAGTCAGTAGTATAAATAAGCCTTGTAAAATATCAAGTGTAAAAAGGACATAGGAGGACTCTGAAAGAAATAAACTCTGTTTGCTTTTGACCTCATGATTCTTTTTCTCCATGCAGGCAGTGTGGTTGTTTGCTTACTGCAGAATCCATTTCTTGGATTCCCATCAGTGCATATTTGTACATACTGAACAAAATTCCTGAATATACTGCCACAAAAGTGAGGATACTTTTCAACTTTTATAGAAAAGCCGAGTTGATATATTTACTTTACTGTTGATTTAATCGCATTGGCCATGGGTAGAAACACTTGAATCCTTCCAGTTTGTTTATTTATTTGTTTGCTGAGTTTGAATATGTTTTATTTAAAGTCATTAAACATAAAACCCATTTTTTCAGTTGATAAAGTTATTATGAGAATCCTCCAAGGCATGGGAAGGAAGGAAATTTTTCAGAATGACATTTAAAACCTCTGTTGTGTGTTAAGTATCTAACATCATGTAGTACATAGACATGAATTTAAAAAGACCACTGTTAACATCTTGCATTACAAATTAACATGTTGCACAGAATGGAGACAAACATTTGGCAAATTAGGTGAATATTTTGGTGTTTATGATCAAGTATATTTTATGTAAAATAGTTTAATATGCCTAATGGAGTGCTATAACATTTACATATTACATATTTGCATATTTGTCTCAGTATCTGCTGTAGTATTTTCTTCCCAAATGTTGAGCTGGATATTAAAGAGTGTAGGCGAAAATTACAGGAAAATATTCCTTTAATATGTTTGGAAAGTGTGAAGGAGCAGCATCTACCCTGAGAACAATTATTACAAGATAATCTATGAGATTTTGCTCCCATTGAGATGACAGGCTGGAAGGGAGAGGAAGAAGAGACAGGTCAGGCAGGAAATGGAGAGTGACAAAAGAGGAACCAATCATAGGAGGAGATAAAAAGAACAGAGGATTAGAGGAGGAGCCAAAAAGGAATTGGAGATGGAGGAGAAGGGGGACGATCTGCCAATAGGATTGGGGTGGCCAGATATGGAAGACCCATGGACCCATCAGATGATTTGTATGTAATTACTTCTTGTGGAGATGGATGACAACACCATGAACCACCCTCCAGACCAAAATATTAGGGAGAGAGGGAAAGGCAAGAGCAGCAAAAGAAAGAGAATGGACAATAAATAATTAAATGAGCTAAGCCAATAAGCATAGACTGGATGGTCCTGGTTTGCTCCAAGAAGGGTGATCACCTGAGGAAAGCAGAACCTCTGGTAGGAGAAGAGCACAAGGAATGTCCCCAGGAAGGAGAGTGGACAAGACATTCATGTTATGGGACACTTTGGGCTGGTGGGGGGGCAACACTCTCCTCAACCTGATTTTAGAGTTGGACCACCCTCCACCCTCCTCTGAGGATTGGTTGAAATGTCACCTCCATATTGGGAAAGTTTGAACCATTGGAAATAATTGTTGAGAAGCCAAAAGTTGTTTGTAATGAAAGTTTATTAGCATCAAAGATCTCAGGCTCATCTGTCAAAAATAAATGGAGGAACCTATCGACGCTAGATATGGACAGAATCACAGAAAGCAAATTTGTTTTACAATATTTAAAATGTAGGAGGACTGTGTGCCTAAAACATAACTATATGTTTCTTATATATTAAGCTTTTCTATATGTGCCTATATATAATTTGGCAGAGATTAATTTCTAAACATTCCTTGTGACCAAAATTCCTCCTTTACCAGGTTCTTATACATGGGGAGGTTTGTAAGTCCATTTTGTGAGAATGTATGTAAGCACATTTAGTGAAACACACCTAAAATCTCACCATC